>OZ022488.1:23220028-23820028 GCA_963989405.1 Trypoxylon attenuatum | reverse complement strand
ATTCTCAACACCTAATATGTACTGTAAAACAATTATAAAACTGCAGATTTTTAAGCGAAATACTCAAATAGAAATAATTATATAAAAATCGATATGCAATTATCGATACACTGTATATGATTTACAAAAACGAATTGTATGTTTGCATAAAGATCCACAGTCTGCCAATTATATGTATATAACGAATCTATTATAAAAAGAATCTCTTGGAGTTTCAATCAATCAAATGCCAGCAAATATTCCTTTCTCAGACATATATTTCTCCGATACTATGAGGGATTTTTGGAGCAGTTTCCTGTGTCAAATTACTGGGAATTCCCGGTGTATTGAGACGTTCGCAGCATGAAGCCGAGGTCGAAGTCAAAGTTGAAGTCGAAGACAGGGCGAGGTTTGGTCGGTTCGTGCCAGCGGGGACGAGCTTACGAGCTCGACTTTACGAGAGCGATGAATAAGTTACGCTCGATCGCTGGAGCGGACAGGAAGCCAGAGAATCGTGGAAAAGTCACGGGGATCAAAAATTCATTTCCGCACCCCTGAGCACACGGGAATGAGGGTCCGTGTTTATATTCCGGATGAGGACCCGTAAGAATTCGTAGACCTATTCCTACCGCGCAAATTCAGCTCGTGGTAACAGTGAAATATTTATGCGAGTAACTTCGAAAAATAGCTCATCTCTACCGATCGTAATAATTTCAAATAGTTCAACATATTTACGTCATACGAAAAAACTATATATATATATATATATATATATATATATATATATATATAAAGGATCGAGATTTGAAATATTCCTCAAATGAGATAAGATGAATTAACTACTTTTCGTGTCACGCGCTCCGCCAATACGAATATCTAACGATAACAATCAAAAGTGAAAGATTCAATAAGAGACCTTCGCACCATCACTCATTAAAGTAAGCGTCCTACAAAAAAAATCCACTCTTCCGAGGAGTGGAATTTCTCCCGCAGGAACAAAAGTTATTCACGGTTTTCCAGAACGCTTGAAGTATTTATCGTTCCGGGAAGCCGGTGTCATGAAAATTCGGGGAAAGAAAAGAGCCGAAATTCTCGTCCTAGGGGTGGAAATGTATCACAAAGACGAAAGGGAGAGAAGCGAGAAAGAAAATAGGAGTAAATGAGGCTGCAACGGACAGAGAGACTTACGTGCTTGTGGTGAGAGCGAATTGTCCGAGGCCATAGGGGGTGGTGGCGGTGGGATGATTCCGGTTTCCGGTTTCGCTACCAAAAGAACCACGCGGTCTTGCGTGGCCTTTAGGGTTGCCACTGCTTCCTCGTGTGTCACGTTCTCGAGGTTTTTGTCACCCTGTGGCAAGTCAATCAAATTCTCATGAGTGCAATCTACTTTTTGCTCCATGAAAAACTTAATTTTATTTCAAACGTGTCTGTTTCTTAATTATGCGAATTATCAATCCCAATTGTTAGACAGACATAATTTTCTAATTGTCCAATTATATAATTATATAAATATATAACTATATCGACTTATTGATAGTTTAATCTTAATTTAATGAAACTACAGCGGAAACTTAACGAATGATTGATGTTTGGAATTATTACAAATAGTAAAATAGTAGATACATAGATGTATAGATAGAAATGACAATGCAGCAGATAGTGATAGAGAACTAGAAACTCGCGTAATTAAAAATAGAGGCAAAGCTTTTTTGACCCAAGGCATCAAGTGCATTAATTGCACCATGCTTCGCGTAGTTTAAACAATGCACTATGAAGCACTTTTTCTGGTGAAACCGTTCTAAACGATCTTTCGCAAACACTTTGCTCCTCATTTTGCGCTTCATTAAAAAAGCTCCTGCTCGAGTGAGGCTTTTTCTACATGTACATATAAGTCTGGCGTAACAAAGTCCTCGATGTGAACGGCGAAAAAAAAGTTATAAACAGCCCGTGGACTCCCCAGAGAGAAACACGCGTGTTAATTATCGGGAAATTCTGGGCAGAAAAACTACGAGGACGAAGTTTTCTAAGTACCACGGTAAACAACCAACTTTCGACGTTATTCATAGTTCTTTGCGTGGATACTGTGGCTAGTCAAGCAATAATTTATGACAACTTCCGAAAACTTATCTTTTCCGTGTTTATACTGCTCTCATCGCTCAAAACTAGGCATTGTATCGTTAACGATATATCGATAAAGATACATTTCTCGCTGTTATAACACTTGCATTTCGATATTACCGATAAAAATCATGAATTAATTTGTCAATGAAGACAACTTTATAACATAAATATAGTTGCAAATAAAAATAGCAAAGTTAATAAGGCAGCGATAAGACTTATTGTAGATATAGTACATCAAGTTCTAAGAAGATTACAGCGAATTCAAGAAACTACTAAATTCGTACGAGAGGATTTCATTTTCCTGAAAGTCTCCTTTGGGAAAACAGGAACCAATAATCTCGAAGGATCCAAGGAAACACTCTGTGACACCCTATAAACGAGCCAATAAATGCAAGCAAAATACCGTCACTTCGGGTCCCCGAAAAACCAGAACGAAATGGACCGTATAAATGAGGTGGTCTGATCGATCAAGCATCAGAGGTCGCGCTCTCACCCCCCTCGTTTCCTTCCCAATAAATTCCAAGAAACGCCCTTGAGATCAAGGATGACTTTTTTATGACGTATCCAACTTCCGAAGCGGCGCGACGGACAGAAAAAGCTCTTTTTGACGATCTCAGAGTATTTTAAACTCGGCCAAACTTTAGGTATAAATCAACCTGGCTCTGAGAAGCTCCAGCTTTAATCGGGGCTGCTTTCGCGCTTTGGATTCCCGACCACTGATGTCAAAGAGATATTTCTAATGACGATATATTAATATTATTAGTATTAAATTATTCTATACTTATAAAAGGGAGATGGATATATTGTTATTGTAAATCAATTAAATGTTTGTTCTTAACCTGGTATAAAAAATCTTCTAAAGTTATTACTAGAACTACTAAAATCTCGACTTTTTAAAAGAATCGACAATGCTGGTAACCAGATAAATGGGGATGATGCGAAATCGAAAGAAGGGTTGCCTGATCGAGTGAAAAATCGCTGGAGCCCGTAAAATGCCTGACTCTCGCGACCCTGGTCAACACTAAGGATCTCTAGTACATATATATCGCTTGACCGAAAGGCTATCAATTACTTTGCGGTAGTGGAAACCACCCCTAATCTATTTCTCTCGTCGCCATTTCAACGTCAATTTTCCAGTAATTTCGTTCGGCTTGCTGGCAGCTTCTTTTAAAACGCAACATTATTGTGTGCTGCTTGAGAAGATTTGATTCTGAGCGAGAATATTTATATGAAATATTTAATTTACACGTTAAAGTATTTACCTATTTCTAACATGATATAGAAATGAATGTTCAATTAGAAAAAACTAATCAACATCTAATTTAATTATTGTATTTTATGTCAATGAATGTTAAATTAAAACATTTTGGAGATAAGTTTGGTAGATTCGAAAAATTTCCGCTGAATTTCAACGAAGACACAAGAAGCCACTGTCGATCGAAACAGAACAGCAATGAAGCATAAGGGGGTGGTTATTTGACTTACGTGAGCATTTCTGACCGCCACCAATTTGTCTCCGACGACGAGGCGACCATCCACCTGTGCGGCGCCGCCTTCCATGATTTTCGTCACGTAGATTCCATTATCACCGGGTATGTGCTGATTGCCGATACCACCAGCGATACTAAAACCGAGGCCTTTATTTCCTTTGACCAGCTCGATCTCCACGAGCTGTGTGTGCCTTCTTCGTCGCACGTACTGTAACAGATAAAACAAACGAAATTTTGTCACTTTCCTCATTCTCCCTATAGCTAACATTGAAGGTAATTCAATCATCGAACTCAAACATTTATACATCCTTTTTTAACGTTTAGCACAATATCTTAATTCTGATTTAACATCGTCTTTGATATTCTCAATACAAATGTTATAATTTTTCACGTTTTGCATTTCGAATATAATTGCAATTTAATTATTGGCTATTCAATATTCTATTTGGAGTGTATCGGATTCTCACAAAATTAAGAAACTTCATAAACTCAAACTGTTCCAAGGGAGGTGAAGCCAATGCCGCAGTGAATACGATGCTTTTATACCGATATAATAACATTCAACAGCGAGGTCCGATAGTAAAAGCTTTTTACGCTTGCCTCGTTTTGCTCCCTAGACGCGGCCCGAAGGTTAATAACACAGAATGTTTCTGACAATTTGACGCTGAGGCGCCTTGGATATCGACCAATCACTTTCGGGTATATCCCATCAAAATTTCATGCTCCCAGTTATCAAAGTCGATCAATCAATTTCCATTCCTCGTTTGATTTAAAACACAATATTAAACTTTAGCAGCATGTCGCCAAGTATGTAATTAATGTTTGAAGTCTATTACCATGTTGACTGCCAAACAAACTGCAGTGTAGAAAGGAAGATTAACTTCATTTTGCAATTCGATAAGATTATATCAATTAAATATTTCTTTTGGATAACGAACAATGTTATTTATTATAATATATTACTTTGAATAATAAATTTAATCATTGATTCAATATGTTACGAAGAGGTTTAATTGCAATATCGGGTCCTTTTATATCAAAAACAGTTCATACTCGTTTCAGAACTTTATTATTTTCTTCGCAATAAGGATTACAACTGTTGAAGTTCCAGACATTTTTTTTTCTGAGAAGACTGCTGTATATGATTGAACGATTTTTAGACGTGGACTAATGATGCTTTCTTACGTGAAAATAAAAAATGTACACCCATCATCTGTCGTACTTACAGACATTCTAGTAGGGACTAGTAGGGAAGAAAGTACGAATGGCGAGCATTATTTTAACGATGAAAGGGGAAATCCCGATTTCCCGCAAGACGAACAGCGATCATTCTCGGTAATCGTGATTATCGCGTGAGTTGCTAGACAATAAATGAATACCTCAGCTCTCCTTTCAACAAAATCACTGGCATTGTTAGCGAATGCTACTCGAATCTCTCTTCACTTATTTCTCGAATCAGTTTACTCATTTAATTGCGTAATCGTCGATTAGGGAATACAAATTAACCATTGTTCCTTGGAATATTTTACGAGAGAGCAACAATATAAGAAGGATTCTTGGAACGAATTTGGCTAACATGTAAAACATTAGTCGCTTTGAATCTGACATTAAGTTAAAAGTCGTTCAAACGAGAAAGTTTCCATTCAGATAATTCATTACGTGCAATTGTCTGGAGACAGCTATTACAGGTGTAAGTTTCAACTTTGCGGTCTCCCCTTTTTCCTATCCTCTGAGCAAGGAATATTAATGCGAGCTAAGGGGACTTTAAACTCGACCTATTTGACTAGTGCTCCTTCTTGGAAAAGGGTCTCTGTGACGATAACAACAAAAGTAACTTTAGGAAAGTAAGCACCGGTAGTCACAAACCACAAAAAAATAGAAACTTGTCTTGCAACATTATACGACCGAACCGACTGGCCTATAATATGCATCTAATAAGGATACATTAGAAAGATAATTATAAATGAAAACCTTCCCAAAGTGTGAATCTTATATACTCCATACAAAATTCGATCTTGCATTGCAACATTAGGAGATTTCCAACGAGATATAAAAGGATTATAAAAGATTTAGGAAATAGAGTTGATAGATCAATATGGCAACTTAATAAAGAAGAGGATAAACATTTACAAGACATAAAAGATAAATTGAAACTTACAAGTTTGACGGTGTTGCCGGCTCGTTTGAGAGCGTCGACCGCCGCCGCGTGTGGTACGTCGACGACGGATACATCATTCACCTGGAGTATCGTGTCATTAACGCGAAGACGTCCGTCCGCAGAGGCCGCACCGCCAGGAATGAGCTTAGTGATGTAAATAGCTGTGTCATTGCCAAAGTGTGGATTATCTGTGCCACCAGCAATGCTGAAGCCCAAGCCAGCTCCACCCCGCTCGAGGACGATTTCCTCGTACTCCCAGTCATCGTCCCCGTTCACCTGAAAACAGAAATGCAGAGAGTATGGTTATTAAAGGTAATTAAAATGCGCTTCGTACGACTAGTGAGGAATAAGAGAATAGGTCCAAGGTGCTTTGCACCGGTTTTAAAAAACTAGTAAATGACCAAAATCCATATTCATATCGAGCTAACGTAAAAGCAAGACGATGTCATTGGCGGACGTATCTAAAAGGAGCTTCTTTCGTGTCATCGATTGACTTGCGATCGAGGTGATTGGGTTTTCAATATACAATCGCTGTTTCAACGATTTTTTAATATACTATTGAGATCAGTATTTTTTAGATAAGTCGAGTTTTAGAGATTTTTGTAACCAATTTTTCATATCACTATTAGATGAGATAGTAGACATTGATTCATTGAAACAATCTGTATAATTATTATATTACAACTAATTAAATAGTAGACAGAATGTTATTATTGTTTCTTAATTTGTCTTTAGACTCTGTTCTAGTCAGGTTAGACTCTTGATCGGTTCACGCAAAAATAAATTCCGTTGGTTTTTAGTAAAACATCGCCTTTGTCGGTTCCAGCATATTTATAAAATCGTTTATAGACAGCAATATAAGAAAACGTTCAATGATCCTAAAATTCAATACTGTTTCCTTCTTCATGAATATTGTATTTAGCTTTACAGTAATTGACAATCTATAAAATAGGAAAATAAAAAAGGCGTATAGACCGAATGCAACAAAGAAAACTAAAAGCATTTTATAATTCCGGAATTCACCAATTGAGGAAATTAGAATTGAAAGAATCAAATTTGTCATCAAAGAGGTGCAACTGTAACGGATAATAAGGAACAAATAGAATTTCCGTAATCCAGTGAAGATTTTCCTCTAATTACAAGAGTAACAACCGGGTACTTGTGAGAGAGGAGTTAGCTGGTTAATTGTTATCGAGGCTCACAGAGGGGATGGATTGAAGGCTACGATATCTCAGATCGATAATACCGAATTGGTAACTATCTCAGGCAAAGTTATCCTTTGACAATATCATGCAAATATCTAACAAGGCAGCATTTCCCCCTCGAAATATCTTTCGACATATTTCCAACTCGGAAAATATCGGAAAATGTCCATTTTTACACTAACAAGTAGAACTGTTTATTAAACAGTCCTTGATAATTTGTAATCATGCGTCCTTTACAAATTATAAAATCTACTAACATACACAATAACATGTAATACAATTATTAATTCGATTGCGATAAATTTCGGATCAGATTCAGAACATGTATTGTAATAATGAATAATAATTAAATAAATAATTAATCCAATTTAGTACAATTCAAGATATTTGAAAAATCATTTACAGCGATCGGAATGAACTTTCCAAACAGCAGAATAATAATGACTTCTCTTTAATTGTATTTACCTTTGATAATGTTACAATTTCATGCCAATCTTTGATTGTGAGATTTACGGTTTAATTGTAAATACTTGAGATACATTTATACTTCGAGGAAAATACGCAATTTAACGGATTATAGATGAATAATATAACCCAGGATTCAGATATTAAATTGGCTATTGTGTTAATTAGTAAGATCTACAGTAACGTCATTAATATTAAACAGCTCCGAATATAGTAACGTAATTTAATTCCAATATAACATTTCAATTATGTTATATAATTCAATGAATATATTAGTAATACAGTATGATAAGGATAGACAATTGTATCAAATAGGAATATAATGTCGAATTGAAGGGTACTATTATCTTTTGTGTGAATCACGATATTCTAGACAATCCGACACAGAACTAACAATAAGCTCTGTGAGAGCAGCTTTAGCATTTCATGACAATCGTGACGATGGACAATCAGACGAGATGCCCGTGGTGATCGAAGCCTGTGTTACATATAGCAGAGCTATCAGTGTTAGCGCTATTAGCTCGGTTACCTCGTATCTCTTTGGATCAGTTCAGGCATTTTCGGATAAATCTAACTCAAATTTAGAAGATATTTTACCGCGCTAATATACTATAACTCGATGATATCCAGAAGAATTAAATTTCCTAGATTTCCAACCTAATTAATGCAAGTTAATCAGTTTACAATTTTGGTGCTATAAAGAGTAATAATCATTGTAATAAAATGTACGGATTAGATCGTTTGATATTGCAGTGCAAATTCTGGATTTGCATGCAATGACAAAAAATTAAGTAAAAAAAGTAATATTAATCAAGCAAGTAAGTAAGTAATCAAGTAATACGATATAATTACACTGAGCTTTTACGCTGATTATAAATATTTCTCCAATCTCCACATTTCTGGCTCAAGTCAATCGTTAAGAACAAGTTGGAAATATAAAATCCAATACAATGTAGTTCCGATGAATTTGGAATAAATTCATTGAATACTGTTTCACGTACGAAATTCGGGAATAATTCTATGTACATTTGCATTCACGAATTTCATTCATTCCATAAAAGGACCGAATTTTTGTTTTTAAATACAGGGCTTACTAATTGGAATCGTAATTACGAAATTACCGTGTGTGAGCAAGCGTTTTCCATAATACGCAAAAGGTTGCTGAAAATTTCTATTTTATATACCGAGTGAAATATTTGTAATCATACGATATAATTTACGATTAATGATCGAAATTTCCGCGGCATATCCAACAATGGGATCATCTGATGGCACCACGGTTCGAAATCATTAGATCGGAGAAACAGGTTCAACGGTTAAAGACCACGACAGAGGAATAGAGGAGACTACTTGGGAGAAGGACGATTGTGTTGTACTTGGCATTCTGAACTGTAATGGTATCATATCGCGTATCGGTCAACAGATTTGATGCACGCCTATTGCCCGCGGAATCGTGAATTAATCCTTCCAAATGACCATTCCTCGAAAGCCCGAATCAGAGAAATGTTGCCCTGGGCCCTATCTGTATTACCTTCCAATAGTCGCCCGCATAGAGTACTCATGTTCTGTGACACAATCACAGAAACCTAGCATTGGTCTGTTAATCCAAGATCGCAAGATGATAATAATCGACTATGCTCAATGACACATCTCTATTCTATTCCCAAATAAGAAACAATATCTATAGTCATTCGCGAATTTCGAGTTATTTATTCCCAGTTTATCTATTTACAACTACAATTCAGGATTTCCCCCATTTATAAATAGATCACTTTTTGCACAATACACTAGATCGTTTCGAGATACCTGACATAGTTAGCATGGCTGTAATTATGCACTGGTGCAAATAACAAACTGCTGTAATCTGATCGATAACATTCAGGGAAATCGATTCTTGCTCTACCTGAAAGTCAAATGAAATAGTATAAATTAATAAAGGGAACGTATTGACCTAATTCAAACAAAGCGGATAACTGAACTGTAGGTTTCGCTAAACTTCCAACGGAGCCCTTTCCAAAATGTTTGATAAACATCAAACAATGATTGAAACAAATTCAACAAACGCGTTCAACACGCTCGACAGTATTAAATCGAATTGTCGACGAACGGAGGTTGGATAACTTCAAACACGAAATTACCATTTTATCCGGTACGTTTGCTTCCCTCGCTGTCATTATCCTCGAAGCAGTCTCAAAACCATTATCAACATTTCTAAACTCTATCGTCGTCTAATCAATCAATTTTTCACAATCTATATATCACTCACTTTCGATGCACTGTAAAATCGACTGCAAAATCACTCGCCGATAGACAGTCAGGACTAAAATAAGAAATTCTCAAATGACACTTGGCTATCGTCGAACTGACTGCCAAGGTACATTGTCTTTTCACTTGACAGTCTTGACACTGACGTTAAACAGTTTGTTGCTTGCTCGAAGAGCGCAGCGCAGCCTGCGAATCGAGAGAAGCTTGCGTAGTATGTATCGCACAAAAACGCGCGCGCAAAGTAATTATTAGAATCTACCGTTGCGTAATGCGTCGCGTAAAGATCAGACAAGCTAGAAAGAGAGCGAGAGAACAGTTCGCGCGATAGACAAACCCTTTACATAACCGCGAGCACAGCACAACCAGCTCAAGCGATCTGTTTTCCCGAAGAATTTTCGCGTACGCATCATTGTCCTAGTTTCGACTGAAAACAATACCTGATGATCAATCAAAAAATCTAGATCAGGAATCCAATTCAGGTTGTGTCACGAAATTTCCAATAACTACACTTTCGAAGACAAATTAAAATCTATTCCAACAACGAGTGGTTGTTACTCCAATCACTTTACAAATTGCAACCCAGATGATTTTCGAGTTGTGTAGAACGATCGCAGTGCTCCCGAAAATGTCACTCCAGAATCCAGTGAATAAAAGGCACAGAATAAAACGTAGACAATTGAGAAACAATTCACTGATAAATAATGGTTGCGGAGATATTCTCGCAAAGAGAAGAGTTCCGCAAATGTTGTATTCACAGTTTGTTAGCGAATCACGAGTTAACGAAGGCGGAAGAAGACAGTGTTTCGCGAAGCCTGGAAAAGGAGAAACTGCGGTGGTAGACGAGAATGACGCGCGCGCGGTACTCTCTGTCAGGACTAGCAGAAGAAGGTAACGTTATCCATTAGCGTGTGTTCTGCGGCGTGGTTCAACGTGTCGTAGAGCGCGCGACGTGGCCTGGCGCTCTCCGATGAGCGAGCGAGTCGCGACTGCTCGCGACTGCTTCGCTTAGGGGTTCGCACGCGCGCGAGCCAGTCATCGCTATTATAATATTAGACCACTGGTCGGCTATTTCCAACTGACTGTGAAAATATACACTAGTGGCACGCGTACTCGAAGCGATTTGGTATGAGCACGGCCGGGGCCGAGACAGGGCAGACCCCGCTCCCTGAAATAAGTCGTTCGCGTGCGGCATGGCACATGGCCTGCCAGGAATGTACGTCTAACGAGTCTAACGATATATTTGATTTTGTATTGATTTTTTCAAATTAGTCTTATAATTCTGAATTCAACTCGACTTTCCCTGTTCATATTTTTTCATTCTTTTTACAGAACTTCATATTAGTCTAAAAGTCAGTATTTTAATATGTATGTATATGTATGTATACTTATAATGTTATTATTCTTGTTATGACGTTACGTGCAACCATGTTGGTAACAGAAGATTCGAAAACTTTTTTTTCCTCTTTACACACTTCTCTGATTCCAGTAGCATATTTTCTCTAAGTTTCCTTACGATCTGCGTTTTCGAGTGCGGAAACAGTCCTTGCGGGTCACGTTCACGTTCATTCGCAAGTCTATATACACCTGGGACTCGTTTTGAGTCGTATTATTTTTATACGGTTCGCTATTGTACGACGATGTTTCGTGTAATATATTCACGGTTGTATGATTTTCTCGCACGATCTTTAAACAGAGCATACTAAGAATGAATTTTACATTTCTTATTTAACAGGGTTTAGTCACGGTTATGTGGTTCATACGTTTCATTCATATTTGTACAGTGTCAGTACATTGCTCTTTATAAAATGCAGTTTCACGTTTTAAATCGCTCGTTTTATTATTCTATTTAGTTGCACCATATTTTGTTGCAAATCAATTGTGTCGCAACTTTTTTTACATGATACGGATTTATCGCTTGAATTAATAATTTGGAATTCGCCTCATGAACCAAATATTTCGATAATCGCTCTATTTGATATTCAATAGCGAATTTAAATCAGAATTATTAAAATTCCTGATTCCATTTACTGTTCAATTAAACGTAAGATCTTACAACCGAGTGTGCTAGTAGAAATAGGTTAAACAATTCAATCCATAAAACGATATTCAGAGATCGTAGCAGGAAAAGGTGGCGCCCAACAAGAAATCCCAGAATCAGTATCTGGGATCATGTTCCAAACCAGACGGATTCCGGAAGCCGCACAGCGATCAGTGTAATTTCGTTACTCGAATTCACGGAAGTTCCGTACTCTGTTCCCGTTGGGTGAGGGAGTGCCAGAGTGTAACAGAAAGAGAATGAGAAAGATGGAGAGAGAAAGAGAGAGAGAGAGAGAGAGAGAAGGTTCGCTTCGACTGGCTCCGTTTGTTAGGTGGGCGCATCGGCAAAGACCGAAACTCCCGGAGATCTTGGCTCGAGGAAACTCCAACAGATCTACCAGCTTTATCTCTCTCTCTCTATATATATATATATATTGCTCTCTTCATCCGATGGCAGCGACTATGTTCGTGTTTCGAATTAACATCGCTTGGAAGAGGCTCAATACATTCGTCGACACTTCTCTCGGTGAAGGTGTCCTCTCGACTCCCGAATTTCAAGGCGATGAGCGCCTATTTCCTGCCGCACGGGATCCAGTAGCCTTCGAGATAATTAGCAGATATTGTGCGGATTAATTTCACCCGGTGCCCTACGAAGACGTGGCTTGCTGAGACTTGACTAGCTAAAATCGACTAAAGCAATTGCAACATGTAATATAATACTAGATAGTGAATAAGTGAAGTCCGAAATACGACTTGAATTATCGATGATATCGTTAAAGGTTTTGTCTTTCTGTTCTAAAAAAAACAAAATACTGCTAATGAGTTTTGGTAATGTGTCTTATAAGGGACAGCCGCGTCATTAAAAAAAATATATAATTTACAAACAAAAATGTGATCACATTTAGACGATACACAATATTTTATTTTACATTACTGAATCGACGTATAATCGAATCAAACGACTATAATGGAAATTCCCTTGAAATACATATTTTCTCTAGAGTATGATCCTTCTGGTATAAAATTCAATGGGTATCGTTAATCACTAAATAAACCTAGGAAACATAAGCTTCGCGAATGAAATCCTCGGATGATCCCTAGAGTTTCAAAATGCGAACTTCAATCGAGAATGCACAGTCACAAATCGCAATCAGCGCTAAACAGTAGGTTTGCTCTAGGTTTGAGGAAGCAAATACCGTGCAGTGATTCGGAGCAGTCGGAGCTTTAACGGTGAATGAGATTGCCGGGTGTATCCGACAGGAATGCGCGCCATCCCTTGCCATAAATAGCAGATTTACCCTGCGAGGCGGTTCCAGGAGGCTATGGACCGCTCCAGGCGACTCCAGTTGGCTGCTGGAGAAGTTTGCCCGTTGTTTAGGGTTACTTGATGGTGATGCTCAATGCCTGCTGGTCGCCTCGCTTGAATCTCCATGCTCCATTATACCGAATACCTTCAATCTTTTTGACCTTCCAGTTTGTCTAGAGACTCATTGCCTTAAATCCACAATTAGAACTGTTTTTTCGTTAAAGACTCAATTCATTTTTACATTTTATCTATGAACAAATGTAGCGATAATAAACAGTAATATTCAGGCTAATTTTATTTATTAATATAAGACTCATTATCATAAAAGGCTGAGTTAATTCCTGCTACTTTGTAGATTTTGAATTTTAATTAGAATTTCAAACACCTGGAAAAAGTATATTATGTTTCCTGAAGATTTCTTAGTATACATGTCGCATTAATATTCTTCCATAATCGATTAAAATTGCAATTCAGAATTAGTATTGCGATATAATTACCATTCTCTGTTTCTCTTATGCAATTTTGCATGCGTAGAAATATAACCAAGGAGGTAGAGAGTTGAAATCAAATTTGCAGCAATATTATAAAGTTCGAAATATACAGCTCGATTAATCGTGGAATTCAATATAACTTTAATTATCTTTTTCAGCTGGTTGAACACTTGTTCAATTGCTCCAATTAGTTTCTTGCTTTGATACAGGTTACTTCAAATACGGAAACCTGAATTATCAAGAAAATTACGAGGGTTCCGGTATGAAGCATTATGTATTGAATAACATCCGTGCCGCACATCGTATTTTCATCGGAAAAACAATGGAATTTAATTCCCAATATAATTTAAAAATAATTTATAAATTCTAGTATCAAATTGCTTGTCGGTAAAAAGCTTGTTTGACGAAAACTTCAATTGTAAAGCATAAACGCATTGGAATGTTGGAAGATACAACGCATGAGAGAGAACATTCATCTTGTTGGAGAAATTATGCAAGTGATCGAGTGAGTGATACAATTGTATAAAAGTTTCGTAACAGCGTTCACCTTACGGCACCAGAGGGTTGACACGCGTCTGCATTCTAATTCTAACATAAGTGTAAAGCTCACACGCTTCGTAGGAAAATAAATTCAAGTCTCGCGGAATTTCCCTCCAAACTTAATACTTCCTCCTCGCGTACTCAGTGGTTGGGCAAAGTGAGCGTATATTATATCTTAAAGTAACGTAAGTAAGTAAGTAAGTAACACGCATACGTAGGAACCCCGGGCCACGTAGTCGCGAGTAAAAGCCGAGAAGCGGGCTGCGTTAAGAAGAATTAACGTCGCAAGTAACCCGAGCCACGACATGTTACTCCCTTTTGTCTTATAAAATTAAAGCGAACGGATTAGCCTACGCGTGACATTCCAACGAAAAGAAACTGAACCTTGTCCGACCAGAGAGAATTATAAAACAGACATTTTTTCATTTAATATTAAAATTTCTAGATCAAAGAAATTCTCAACATATTCTAGCCTCTGTTTTAATGCGAAATATATTTTTGTGGTTTTTTAATTTGATGCTTTTATACAAATATATAAAAATTATATTTGTCTGAGTTACTGAGAAATTTTTTAACCGCTTAAACTTTAATAGAATGTTTTCTAATATCTGTAGGTAAATAGAGTAAATTGTTGTATCTGCAAAGTTTCATTGGCCGTCTTCGTACGCAAGTATTGCTCGTGCACTTGACACTCACCGGGAATACTGGGAGATCAAGTGGTTGGTTCAAGTGGTGTGTGCCACGAATTGCATTCCACGGATAATTGTCCTCGATGCTTCATGCGCGTTTAAGATGCCAGTGCCCTCATAAAATTCGTGTCGAAAAATTTTGCAAAGAAAACTAATAGAATTCTCTCTATCGATCTCCTTCACTGTCAATAACAATAACTATACATTTCTTCACATTTAAATTCATAGTATTATTACACTTGCGGGGTGACCTATATTCTTTCTAACAACGATATACCGTCTTTACATTATTATTTACATCTCATTAACATTTCCATTGAATATGTCCATTAAAATACCTAATATAAACTTGAGTTTAAATTGATATCAAATTATAGATGAGTAGTAACATCGTCGACCAAAAATCATTGTTTTTTTATAATTTAGAAACAAGAAATTCTTTTCATAACATTTGTGATTTGTACTTTGAGACCATAGAAAAAAATCTGCGCAATTTCGTTATCAATTGAGTCACTGTTACTTGCAAGTTTCGAATTGAGCGTATATTACATTCTGACAAACTGAAGACGCGCGACACCGTATAAGATATCCGTTATCTCGCGATGTTACGCAATACGTAATTCCTTTTGTGCGTGTGGCTGCAACCTTGGGTTTCGATTTCCAAGGAAGGAGGCCGGGTGCGGCACTGTGCGGTGGTTTCCCTAAAGTTTATGCAAAAGACAAGAACGATGCTAGTGCTCTCGGTTTCCCATTGCAACTGCAACGAAACGTATGCAGAGCGTATCGTCGTGGTGCATCTTTCATTACGCGGCCGCTTCGACATTAGAACGACTTCTGGCAGCTGCCTGACATCTCGGTGTTTCAGCCAGATGCGCATCTATTGTCTCGAGCGCAAAAGATGCTTTTTGCTAGCGAACAACCTGCTATGCAAGTTCCGCGTGTTTAGTGTATAGAACGTTAATAGACGAATAACGTAACTCAAGTGAAGCCTAATAGCTTCGGTTGAAAACTTTCGATTTCTCAGGATTCTGTGAACACGATCTTAATTAAGTTTCAGAGTATATTGAAAAATTAACTTTTATTTTTTATACCAAACGATACGTTGGATGAAAACTAAGACACCTTGAATGGTATTTTAATTTCATCGACATAAACTTTAGCAGAAATTCTTAGATATTATTTTCAAAGTAATAATATGAGCTCTTACGTGTTAAATGTAAAGGAAGCTCGATGAAATAGAGTAAACAAACGATTATCGTCCAGAGCGAATCTCTCCTAGACTCGAAACGATTTTGGCAAAGTAGCTGAAAATTCTATGAGAACCACGAGTTGAAGTAACGCTTAAACCTGTATTACAACCGTACATACAAGTATCCCAGATATCTACACGATCCAAGAAAACTTTTAGCAGGAAAATTTCAAAGTCTATTTCGCGGTGTTACCCAAGCCAGGCAAAAGCTAGCCAGGAGTTTCGAAACTAGCCGAAAGGGAAAAATGAATTTTCCCATCTTGGTAGAGCGATTTCGGTCCACTAATAGCCCCAGTGCCAGCGGCGCGCCGCGGCAAAAGGTCGCGGAAGACGGAAATGTACACGAACATGGGGCAGCGTGCCAGAGTGCCAGTGGAGTAGCGTATAAACGTCCAGTCGTTTTAAGGTGAGACGTAGTGAGACGTAGTGAGACGTAGTGAAGGAAGAGAGCCACCAAAAAGTTCAGGAACGAAGCTTTGTCGCTGTAGATCCGCGATCACAGCCAAGGTGAGAGAGGTAACGAGCTCCAAGTGCAGTTCTCGAAACTCGAGACTCGTCGCGTTGCCTCGTGGACCTGGGTGCATTAGTAAAATTGGAGTAACTCCAACTACGAGGCGTCGAATCGTCACTGGACTCTATGCTTCCGTAGTACACTATTTTGTCTACCTTCCTTCCTGCCTTCTTTCCACCTTTACACGATTTTAACTATCTCTATTAACGCTTCTTTATTGAGAGGATATAATAAAAAAATCAAATTAGATTATTAGACCTGTTTCATCCTTTAACAGAGTAACAAACTATGATTTTATTTTAGGAATGGTATCTTATGCGGTGAAATGATTTAATCAAAATTATTCAATTATATAATTACGCAAAGTTTAGGTAAATCATTAATACTTCGTTGACTAGATATTTCAAGCTAAAATTAATCCACACAGTACAATATTCTTTGTAATTAAGTATGAAAAGGAGGGTAGATATTGAAATGAATATTACTATGTTTTAATCGCGAATGGTGAACTCTGTAAATTCAGAGAAATTATTTCCTTGTTAATTGGAATTTTTTTTAAAGCATTCTGATTTTACTTTATGAAAATCTACGTTGCTTTGAGGCTTGAAAACTTGTGTACAGTAATAAGAGAGAAAGAGAAGAAGCTATTCCGTAGTTATTCGTTTCCTAGTAACGTGTAACAAAGAACAAATATGATGAGGAAACTCACGATTGCTAGAGATCATTTTCGAATTTATTATCTTCCCATCAGATTTTGAGCTAAACATCCGTTTATTGATTAACGGAACATTCCACGATATAATGAACAAAGAAGTTTATAATAAAAATATTTAAAGATAATAAGAAGCTTGTAGGAACGAAGAGCTTGTAATTTATAATTATAATAACAGACACCGAAGGCGGTATATGTACTTGTTATGGGCGACTGCTTTCTTTAAGCTGACTTCCTTTTCTGATTGGATAGACTGTAAAAGCAGAAAGTAGCTTCTCGTTATAAAAATATATTGAAAACGACAAAATAGATATAAGAACATATGAATTTGCTTTATTAAAATAATCAAGATAAAAATATAGTTTGCAAAGATTATCAAATCAAAAGGAGAATTTTTATAAAATTTTGTCTGTCTCTTTAATATGAATCCCAAAAAAATTAGTATCTACATTTAAAAACCAATCAATTAATAATTGACGGATTAAGTATCGATTATTGAATTCAATTTTGTCTATTCGATAATAACCAGTGCTTCGCGGCATCGTGAGATGCTTCTTTGCTACTGGTGAGAAAACTTGGATTGTGTCGCATTTGGCAGCTGCTACCACTGACTAATTGCTAATTTATCTTAAGAGACGATAGATAATGAGAGAGGGAAATTCTGTGGCAGGGGCTTGTTGGCTACTGCTTTTGTTCGCGTATGTCTTTACAAACCCAGCTATATTATTATTAGCAACATCTGACACTGTATTATATCGCAATAAGCATGATATTTTTGCATTATTAATGTAACATCTTTATTGATCGCATTACGATATTTCTAAATTATTGTCCTAAAATATAAAGTAATTCGAAAGTCTGTATTTAATTGAATAATAAAAGTGACTTTTTTTTCGTAAAATCATTTGTAAATCTTGAAAAATATAACTCAAATATAATTAATCATATGTTTATCTATTGCTCAAATTGAATATCGGGAATCATTTTCTAACGTAAATAATACACTTCAAATTAATTAAACCGTGAAATCAATAAGCAAACAGTAATGTTAGCAATGTCTTTATCAATAACAATTTACCCTTCGTTTGGATAGTAGAATAGGCTGAACGGAGAATAATATCCACAGTTTTCCGCCATTAACATCGTTTCCTAGGCAATAACAGAATTTCCACGTTAAATCTCCATATATATTCCAGGTTTCAGCGTGTCGCTAGTAATTTAACAGGTTCTTTCTAGTGTGCATGAAGTAAATCCCTGCTTTTCTCGTAATTACCGGCAGCAAGTTCGCCCCTTTTTCCTGGCAGCGACAAAGGCAATGGCAGGAATCGCGCGGATCCGCGAATGTGGGCGATGCAAATCAAGGCAATCAGTAAGGAACAATAGCGCAATGAACGAGAAAGCGGAATACCAGAGTAAACGCAGAACCAGGGGACCGTTGGAAAAGCTGGTGGCAGCTTTGGCAAGCAGCACTACCGGGTGGTTTGCTTTTGCATCTACAGCTCCCACACACACACACACACACACACACACACACACACACACACACACACACACCCACATACACACGCCAACAAAACCGAACACGACGCTGTCTCGAAAATGCCGCATTAATATCCTAATGGCCACTGCAACGCACGGACTGACCCGTCCGATTCGAAGTTACAGTCTGTGAAATCTCTGAATGCTCGGATATTTCAACGGGCAGAGGGTAACTTTCTGTGGAAAATGTTCACGGGGTAATTGGATATGCGAAGATCCGGCTTTTCTTCAGTTACTTCTCTTCACGGTTGAATACTGCTATTCGATTTCTCCCAAGGAATTTTATCGCAATTCCCTATTAAGAAAACAAATCTCAATTTGTCTGATCATTTGCTTTTCATCTTTATTTATTTCTTTTCTTGTTATTGCCAATTGTGGATGATTGTACGTATTATTTGCTAATCTTTTTCCTATTTTTTCCAAATTCCAATATTGTTTCCAAAATATGATATTGATAGTTATAAAAAATTGCATTGATTTATTTTACAAGCAAATATTCCAACGAGCCAATGTATCAGAAATCTAATCGACACCAATGGATCGTGGGTACTAAAAATAATGCTAAAAAATCGAATACGCACACTTTGAAGCAGTAATATGAGTCGAATAAAATATCTTGCTGATATTTACGCAGTGGACGAATATATAGGAATTCAATTCAATCAGAAGGAAGGAAACATTTTTTGCCATTTCTCGATGTGCGACACAATACATGTGTGGACAAAAGAGAAAGGCAGGGAGAATTCGAGGGAGAAAAATTCCGGGAAAGAGAGAAAAAAGGAAAATGATTAATATTCCAAAAGCGAAGGTACGCGACGTAGAACGTTATTATAGAGCTCAGAGAGCACGTAATGATAAAATTAGCAAGAACTCATGCGCATATAGGACTATTTTTTTACCGTATTTAACGTGCCGAAGATCAAATTAAATGTTGTTCAACGTTTTTTTTAATTTTCGTTTATTTTTTTTTTTTTTTTTTTTTTTTTTTTTTGTAGAAGCAAAATGTTTATTTCGTAGACTAGTAGGGAAGCATCCCCCAAGACACCTTTATATAAACTCACTTCACTTTCTACTGCTCCTTTCGACTCGCCGCCACTGTGTAAACTAGCGAATGGAAAAATCCCACCATCACCCTATTCATTCCTAGTCTTCTTCTTTGAAGCTTATCATCAGTGAAAAATTCAACCTCGGCGGATATAATGGGGTTTTGGATTGCAGTTGAGCTGATAAAAAGGAAAAAAGAAACAGATCGCGGAATAACGAGAAAACAAGACAAACTGAATAATACAAAAGAATCGGAAAATAGAACGACTGAAGTTATGATTGATATTTTTGAAAACTAATAATTTATCTACTATATCTTATTTCAGTTATCTATCGATTCATTTTTTATTAGTATTTTATTACAGATCTAATCCTCAATCAATATCCATTCTACTTGCCCAATCTGAGCTACCAAATAACTACGTGTTTCTCGAAAATAGTAGTTTAGCAGAATTGTGTTTATATTCTTTATTGTTTACATATTAATATGTGTCTATGTTTATTATATTAATTGCAATAGTTAAAATATTTATACATCGAATTTAAAATTCACTAAGAGCATAACATCGTCTTTAAGAAGAAGTAGTATTGTGTTTAACTTTAGTAGCAATGCTGTTCGAATAATCGAACTTTTCTATATGATGTCTTCCGAGAAGAGTCGTTCGTATAAATGGAGAGCCTACTGTGCTTAAATTTGTCATAACTGTCAAAACCACTCCCGGTGAGCTGCAGACTTGGAAACCAGCCAGAAACAATATGCATCATTCGGTGGTCAACAGGAGCAACACCCGGTTCCTGTAGCCGAAGGTATTGTATTTAACGATCAATTAACACTTAACTGTATTATCGGTCATCCGTTTGTCCTTCTCCGTGGCTTTTGCTTCCCCTGTACAGTAGAATTTCCGAAAAACTCTCTCAACGAATGAGGTGTCGTTAATGAAGTTTTATTAATCCAGTTACTTTCGTGGAATTTGATTATCGTTGCCGGCAGCCTCAACGCGGCCGCTGTGGCAACACACACTGGAGGAACAAGTGGAAGTTGTTAACTCAATTTTATGGGATCGTTGACGCTGAGCCAGCAACATTAACCAGCCGTCGATAGTTTGACGAAATATTGAGTTATAAGCTTGATCCCTCTGACTAACAAACAAATTTTCCACTTTTTAGAATAACACTGTAGCATTAAAATGTAATTAGCATAGCTTTTAGAGATGCTCTACTTTAAAAGCAGCACTCACTGATCAGATAATTCAATAATTTTATTAAAAGTTGTGGAAAAGGAAGTAATTATTATTAATATGTGTTTTATGGAGGTTGGAATATAAATTATATTCTTACTTTCAAAGCTAATTAACATTAAAAAGTTTGATAAAATTGAGTTTTGCGCTGGAGTAATTTGTTGCTTGAAATATTTTAAAAAGTAGTAGGCTTAATTATAACAAAGTAGCAAGTCACGAAGGGAGTCAATCCATGAGTTTGATTAGTAGAAGTTACTGGGAATAATATTCTATGAGCTTCCGTAAACGTTAACTCGGTTGTATTTCACGGGAGTTTCGAATATCGTTAGAATTTATTGCTCGTCCTAGAGCGTGGTAGCATACAACAACTGGGGTGCTAAATCTCTGGGTGCAACGAATTTCACGAATTAAACACACCTGTAGACTGAAAACGCATTCCACTATACATAATCCTCGGCACAAAGTAGCAAATCTAGCGTTGGCGCGACGCGATTTAATATTGCACATAGAGAATCAACACCCTGTGAGTAATTGCCATGCGCAACATCTCGATAAGGACATCGCTGCTGCAATGAACTGATAACTCGCGATTTTGCATTCCTCTACTGCGAGAACTAAAATTCCAAGCCAAAATATCCTATTGAAATGTACCGTTAATAAAACAAAAGGTACGAATTAACTTTTAATTGGTAGCTTCTGACCCGATTGAGTAATAAAGGGAATTGGAATAAAAGTAAAATTTTGTTGTAAAAAGGTTGTAATAAAAAAGAGATGGAGTAATTTCACAGATTTCACCAGATTCAATTGTAAGATTAAAAATTGAGTCGATGATTTATTTGATATTTGCACCATTTGAATGAATAGTGTGAGTGATTATATAGTCAACCATTCATTCTTTGATTCGTAAAGATGACAAAATTGAAAATCGCACTCTTCTTAATAATAAAAGATTAAATCTTTGATCTAAATGAACCGAATTTCATTCGTTCACCCGAAAAGCGAATATGAACATCAAAAAACCAGTAGAAAAGATAGGATGAACAAAAGAAGAGCTTTCGAGAATCTCTAGAATAATTCAGATTAATTTAAATTAGAGGAAAATTTCGGAGACCCGAGGCTGTTCGATGCATAAATAAGGATTAAGCCTCGCGAGCGAAGGACAAAGCGTCGAGGACACGCAGATCCAAGCTTAATTTATTCATAGATCAATTAAGAAAGGCGGCGAATGAAGCGCAAAGGAAGAACAAGGGACGAAGTGAGAAAAGCTGGAAGTGAACTAAGCGGATCAGAGGAGGATGGTCGAGAATTTTTTCGGTAGCTGTGTGTAGAGGAAAAGGGGTAAAAAGCGACTGGAGAAAGAAATGCGAGAGGAATATTAATTTGAACGTCCCTCCTGGCACAAGCTTAATGGGGTGGTTTTAACCGGACACCTAGCTGTCGCTGACGATCTTTCCAGTTATTCCGAAACCCAGTCTATTATTTATTCTCTGCGTCAAGAACTCAAATCAACTGGGGCCACATGGCTAAATCACTGCTAGCTGGAAGTCGAGAATACATCAAATATTTGACACTAATTAAGTGTCGTCTGAATACAGTAATGAGTCATTACTAATGACACTTTATGCTAATTGCTACAGCAAAGGACAGATTTACTTATTCACAGTTCATTTCTAAATAACATAGAAAAATATGAAAAACGCAATTCCAGGTATAATACCAATTTTTAAGTGGATTTAAATGTCTTGAAATGTCTCACTCGTTGTTCCGAATAATTTCATTACATGCTATTCAGTTTTTACATAAAAATTTGTAGTCTCATATGTAACAATATCGATCTGGTACGCGGAGCACTTATGCAGCGTAAAAAATACGTATGAGTGACTTAGTTTCCCTTATCCATGTATGTACTGTATAGCATACACCATAGGCAGTGTGAAAAAAAATTTCGAGAATAATATTCTTTTACGATGCTACACTGAGTGCGGTTCCGCATAATACGCTTACTATTGCAGACCGTGTTAGCCAGCATCATTACTTTCCCTAGTCTGCATCGTTAACGCATTATTACGTGGCTAAAACAGAAAAATCCTCTTTCTTTAACAAACGTGCAAACCTTTACAAATATTCTTATTATCGCTGTATGCGTGCACAATAATAACAAGCGGTTGAACATTTTAAAAGTTCGCAATTGAGGGTAGCTCTCTTTAATTGGGTTACATTTTTCACTCTTTCTTTGTCAAAGGGAATCTATTATTCGTGTCGCCTGTCAAACAAACGTTTTTATAAAACATACGTGGAGAGTTGCATGTCGCGTATGTGCACACATATGTATACACATAAAAATATTTAAAATCCAAATCCTTTCAACTATCGAAAGAACCAAGGAAAAGCATTGACATGGAAATCAATGCATTCGAATTGTACGATGAATTCTTATGGAAAATATTCAAATACTAGCAATAAAATTTATATTTGCTTAAGGAATCGCGGTATAATTATAACGGTAATAAATAATAACTTCTGAACAGTAATTTGGTAATTTCTTTTTTATTAAATGGTATTGGAATAGTTGAGGTTCTATCGTAATTTGATATTAGTGATATTGAAAATAAATCTGAGTTTTAATTCATGGTAACATTATTATAGAAAATAGAGATACGTGTAGTTCGATATTCAGTTATTGACTGTTTAAGTATCAAACGATACGTTTCTCGTTGCCCTCTAGCCATTTTCCAGCTGCCCTATCTTGCATCCAAAGTCTCCAATCGATACTATTACATTTTTTGCTCGGCACCTTGCAAGCGATTCCGCTTCAATCGCGAAGCGAACCGAATCACGACAAAAAATCTCTCTCGTGACATAATTTATCTTGCGGCATTATTATTCGGGCGAGGTTTTCCCGAACGGGCGTACGTTCCTATCAGGAAAGTACACAAGCGGAGTAAAGTTTGCGAATCTCCGCATTCTTAAGAGCGAAGTCGGACACCCATTCAAGGGGATGCTACGTCGGGTTATGTCACGTTACGCTAAGTCGATCGATCCAATCTAGACGCTGATTAAAATTTCTTTTCTTTGTTTATGTATCTACTTACTATTAAAATACTCTTCGATACTTCATTCATTGTTAACTTGAAAACTGTACGTTGATTTTACAATAATCGAAAATGCTCAATTGATTTTATACAACGTTCAAACGCGTAATTTGATAAGAATTTGTTGGTCTATTCCTGAATTCCATTTTCTTACATAATCCTAAGAATTGATGAAAAACGCTTTAAAGTAGAGTTTTTAGTACTTTTAGGCAAAAATAAATGAATGCTGAATCTCTGATGCATTTCCGGTGAATTTTCGTCAATCAAAGTTTGTCTATTTTTTCTTATAATAGAATATGTGTAAAGAGCAGTATATCGCATATGTGAATAATTCCAGGTAATTGTAAAATTAATGCGTCTCGAACGAACCACTATCGTTGTACTAGGGTAAAAAACGTCTTTCTTTCACTTGCTCTGCAGAAAAAGAATCTTCACAATTCTCGTAGAAAAAAATCCTTCAAAGCTTGCTTTTATAACGCGAGGGCATAAGAACAAACGCGAAGAAAAAATAACTGGGAATTTTAGCGCTGAGCAAAAACGCCGCATCGCGCCACAACTATGGACGCACAATCCCTGCGACGAACATTCTCGCGGCTTCATTTTACTGCAGCCTCGTCCGAGGGAATTGAACATTTTCAGAGATTTATTGGCTGAAAATTAAGTTCAATGCAGCGAGTATGCGCGGTATTCAAAGAATATTACGGAAGGTTCAAATTTTTTGTACGTTCTATGGTTATCTCCCGCAGTTAAAAACGCATTTCTTAGTTTACAGTTTGATAAAAATTTCGCCATTTTTTTCGCGTTTCTCCTGAAAAATATATTGTTTTGAGTTATGTCACTTTTCTACCGAAAAAGCAGTATTTAATTCAACTTTGTCCTTTGACAAATATTCAGATTGAGAAATTGAATAAGATTAAAATTGAAGAACAGGATTTCTATTACTTGGCAATTTCAATTCAAAGAGGCATAAAGAAACTTGTGTTTCAAAGAAACAATGAAACTATTGAATGAGAAAATTTCTCCAGTTATCAGGATGAATTCTCAAGCATTTAATAATTTCACTATTTCAGAACTTTTAGTTTCGCTACATAACTTTGATCCAAACAATACAAAAGAATATATATTTAATATTTTTTGCACAGAAAGTTTTGCTGAACATTGGCAATGTATCAACTTACACAAGTGATAATTGTTAACTGAATATTTAGGTACTCGGGCCAAGCTTTCCGCAAGACAGCTTACCTGAGATTCGTCAGGGACCGAAACCCGATGCAATTCGAAGAGCGATGAAACGCACGAGGGTTGGCACTACTATTCGCTCGATTGGCATTGCTCAATTCACTTAAAGTCTCAGCGACTTTACCCACCACTTTTCCAAGATTTATCGCGCTTCCAAATTATTCCGATCAGATACTCGCAAGTGGCCTCCCTTAAAAAAGATTTCCTCGAGTGGACCCGTCCCCTTTCGACCAGAATGAAACGAACCAACCTTTAAACTTCGATGAAATCGTTTTTTAAATGTACCTTTCTTTTTCCCTTTCTTATCTTTTTTCAACCGGTTCTCTTCTTTTCCCTTCTTTGCTCGTTTTTCTTTCTGTCTATGAAAAAGGCAAGGTTGTCGGTTCTTCAGAACGGAACACACGGACCGAGATAATAGTATAAATATTCATTAATGGTATTCCGCTGTTTCTTTGCGGCCGCCGTGGCAAAGCAAGCGGAGGAAAAATGAAAATAAACGAATAGCGCGAGCTAGCTTTGAGGCTGCAAAGCCTTTTGTGAAAAAGCACGAACGCTGGTCTTGACTGCTCCTCATGTTCCGGAAGCTTTCTCTACTTCGCGAACCAAAATACCGCATCCGGAAGTTATGTTCGCGTTTCCAACCTCCCTCTACTGATACTTTATTGTCGTACTTAAAAGCTGATTTAACTTTTTCCCCGTTTCCTGAATACTTCCTATAATTAACACTGTTTTTCCACTTTCCAGGAAAGTCATATTTTTTAAAAGACCTCCCGAAGAATTGCTCGAATTATTTTCAACCGGCATAGTTTAATTACAGTATAACTCGCTTGTAAATAATTAGTAACACTTTACATCGAGTGAAGTCATTTTATTTCGCGTTTTATTCTATTTCTTAATTTCTTTTATCAAATTACTGATCATTTTATAATGTATCCTGAAAAGGCGCCTTTAAGGGAAAATATATGTATATTGTAGTAGAATTAAAGCGTAAAACAGAAATATTTGCATAAACATATCCAATTAGATTTAGGTAGTTCACTGTTTCGTTGGAAGGTAAGGAAAGGGTTGCGCGAACGAGTTACTTACTCTCTTGCTAACATAGTTGAACGTAACCACTGAATCGCTGCCGGCAATACCGCGTCGTGCAGGCACAAGGTAGACAATTTCTCGGGGACACTTTGATGGGTTAATCCAGGAAATGCCAGGACTTACGTCCAGCAAGTGCGATAAACTGTGTCCTAGAAATCTGCGAGCTTCGAAGTCGTGAAATTCGCAAGCTAGAACTTAACATGCTGCGAAACCAAGTTTCGAATTCGAAATTGATATATCCGTTACTCGAATCTGTTTAATTGAAGATCAGAAATCTATTTAGACGAGTGGTTAAACAGATTGTATTTTTTTCTTCAATTTTCATAAACAACTTTTGCTTAAAAATGTTGTCTTTTGATATTAGTTGAATAGAGCACAGTAAGACAGTAAAATGAAAGAAAATTGCACCAAGACCTAAATCCCATGGAAAAAATGTTTTTATTTATTCATGTTGATTTGCCTTTAATGGTGGGTTTAGATAAAAGATCAATTTTATCTCTTGAAACAGGAGAAAATAATAACTGTTTTCATACAAAGCCATTCTAGTGAAGTATGATGTAGAAAGTACAAACTGAATAGAGCGTTGATTTGAAAGCGCGTTCATTTCCTCAAAATTGGTCAACGATAATCCACTTTCGGGTAAATTCCGTACGATTGTTTAGACTAAAAGGACCAATATACCGCTCTATTGTGTAGATCTACACTATTCTCTATTATTTAGCAAAAGAGTTGTCTTTGTAAAATGGTGAGAAAAACATACTTTATCAGTAAAACAGGAAACTTCGTAGAAAAATATTGCAACTAATTGAATAGTGTTGTAAGATGTAAAGTAATTATTAACAGTTCAAGTTATTGGTACAAGTAGAAACATCTGAATATTTGAATCACGATTGATCTTAGTACTTAAAAGCTAGTACATATAGAGTATAGAAATAAATTAGTATATTCAATTTTATTACCTTAAATAGAAGCTATTAAATTACATAAATTGTATAAAGTACAAAATAAGGTTGAAATAAAGTTCCGAATATGTTTTCCCGTCCTGCTATTCAAACCTTCGAAGTACAGGTAAAAGTATCAATAGCTTAAGCTTGAAATCGACCTGATTGTGCTTTAGCGGTCAAGCGCCAAATCAAATAACACAATAGATATTCGAAAAGGGAAGGGTACTTGAAGCAACAATCGCGAAAGCGCGCCCGCAGTACAATAAACCTTCACGGGCGCTCGATCCTTAAATATCCAATTTAGAATCAAGTGGCTCGAACAGCATCGTGGTTTGCGTGGCCACTCACCACGCCAGGCTAGTACCAGTACAAGTACCACGCGCCAATAATCTCGTTAGCTTTCAATGAGCAACCGTAATAAAGACGCGATTAATTTGAAAGCTGCTTTTGGATCGAAGGAGAGATTTCTCTCACTTCCATTCTCTTCACCTGATATACGTATCAAGTAAATGGAACTCATCTATCTAATTTACACTCTAAAACAATATCGTTTGATAAAATACGTTAAATTAAATAAACAGAGTTTTATAACATAACGTTTTTATGATCGATCAAATTTTCTTTTATACTGAAAATCGTAAAATACTTTTCGTGTTATATAATCCTTGTATTTAAGGATCGTAACAATAGTACTTGACTTTAAGTATCTCAACAAACTCGTAACTTTGCTTCGTGTTTCACGTCTGACATGAAACTCTTGATATTAGAAGTAATAATTTGTGTAATTTTGCGACGATTACGAAAGAGAATTTATTTGACGCGTTAAGTGAGTCATCGGTAAGCCAGGGCGACAAGCGGAACAAATCACGTAAAATTGGCTTGGCACGGAATGTGTTAATCGGATAAACAGCACTCGAGTGAGATGTAACGATGTAAGCAGTCCTTTGAGAGAGGGAACTGAACTGTGGAGGAAAGTGCTATGGCAGAAGCACTTGAGAAAGAAGAGGAAGAAAGAAAGGAAGGAAGAAATCTTGAGGTATGTATTCGGTAGTTGGCTACTTTTCGCTAGAATGGAATCGAGCAGGAAAAGCGGAGGAGAGAAAACGAACGTGATCGGGATAATGCAGCCTCATTTCAGCTCGTTTCAGCTCGTCTCAGCTTTTCTTGTTTCGTCAAATTCGAGGGAAAGGATACGTACGCCCGAATGACGCGCGGACTACAACCTTGGATTAAATTTACTATTTGCGCGTTGCCAGATTAACGCTGGTTCTTGGCCGCTTCGGATCGCGTCACGCACGCGGTTTTTCGCTCGCGAAATCATGATCGTGTTAGTGAGTAAAGTGTAACTAATTCATTCGTCGGTAATCGAATAACGAGGCTTCAAACTCGTATCCATGTGCCTTCAGAAAAGATGCATGAATTCTACTTAATATTTATTAACTTCATCAAAATTTCAGTTTAATTTTCCCCCCATTTTTTCATCTCTATAAACGTAGCGTAATAAACTTTTCCGTATCACGATGTGAATTGTGCAAAAAGAATAAGTGTCGATTTCTGATATATTCGTTGTTTCTAAATTACTTAGCACTTGATCATTAACCAGATTGAATCCCATAAATAAAATAACCAAAGCAAATAATGACTATCATTTTGCCAAATTCGATATCAATTAATTATTGACTGGGATTTCATGAACCACAGAACTGCTACGTTACTGTATATTGGTACAGTCGTAAATGTAGTCACAACATTGAATTAATAATCTGTTTCGAACATCAAACATTGCAAATATGTTATTTCCAATCAACAAATACCATATGTCAAAGTTTCAAATTATTGTTTGGTTTTGATTGGAAATTGAAAAACATGATATTAATTTAAAATAAAATAACAAATACTATCTGTAACAGAAAGTTATTATAAAACATTCAACAATAAATACTTTTGTGAAAATTATTACTTTATATTCGTATTTTTCAAAAAAAAAAAAACATTCTAAGCCAACATATTCCATGAAATTCTCTCTTCGGCAGCACAACTTGATAGAAGTGCAACATAAATTCATCTTCAATTATTCTGAGGTTTGCCGTGGCTTTCCAGTGAGATTTTAATGCGAAGCTAGGGTTGGTACGAATAATTGTAACCACGCGGAAATTTGCATCACAGCGATACTAATATCGCCAGTCTCTACGATATCGCGTTCCCATCGCGATACGAGCCGCGCGTTAAATCTCTAAACATTCTGCTGGAAAATGTTGCATCCCGCTGCGTGTCGAATAACAATTATTAACCTAATACAAATACGTGAGCGAGCTAATTACGAATATTAAGTATGTAAATATGACTATATCAGCGAACGAAGATCCGTCAGTATCTTGTGTTGGAATATTTATTGGCACAATAAAACCGTGTTGACAGTGAGAAGCATTGGTTTTAACATTAGCATTGTGTATTGTATTTTGTGTATTATGCATACATTGTATAGTATAGTGTCTATTAAGAGAGGAGAAATAATGGCGAAAATGCTAGTAGGTGGAAATTAACAAATGAGGAGACTTGAATAAGACAAATTTTAAGTTGGAAAGAGGAATATGATCTTAATAAAGTAATTTAAGATAAGTAGTCTTAACAGATATAAAAGGTGCAATAAATAAATTAATTTACATTTGCAAATACAAAAAATAACAGTTTTGCTTGAAAACGAAAACCATCCATCCAACCATCTTGTGTGTTGTTTATACATGTAACTACATTGTTAATTCGAGCCACTTGTGTTTAGTGTCTGTGTTGGCGGATTTACGAGAACATTTTCACGAATTTAGGAAGATAGAATAAATCTACTCTCAATTTCCTCTCGGGCTATATCGCGAATCTGCCAGTACGTTTTCGTTCATTAAGCTCTAATTAATTAAGCTACGTCCATTTCTGATTAAATTTGAAACTTTCGCATCGAACATCAATAAAAAAAATTGCACCAGTCAACTGTAGAAAAAGATTGTCGAGCTTCTACGTATACATACTTGAAAGTTCCTCTCAGTCGTGTCCATTTAGGAAACGAGGTTCGAAAATAGACGATCGAAGTACAATTGACTTCTTCACTTGAAATCTTGAAAATTGAGAAATATGGCAAAAATTGTTCTGTGTTTTCGTCGACTAAAACAGACTCGAACTTCATCGAAAGAAAACGAACTAGCTACTTCTCTACTGCACTTCGATTCCCCGTGTTTTTCAGAGACTTGTCTTTCGAAGTGATCGACGACTTTATCGGTTTCCAAAAGTTCCATGCAACTTGGAGCATCTCTTCCACAGTTTACACACTCCAGATTAGACTTTGCTGCCTGACTTGTTTCAAATCTGCTTGAACAACGCGACAAAGTATTACTAACGAAAAGCTGATGAAAATCCAATTAAAATGAGAATTTTGAATAAGATGATAATATCTTCAAATGAAATTCACATTGACAGTTTATTGTCATGTTCTTTAAATTGCTTAAAGGAAAGCATTTTGTAAATGGATTAAAATGAATTGAACGTAAGGACCCTTCTTTTTCATCGTATTATTCTAAAAAAATGAATTACACTAATCTCTGATAAAAATATGTAGAAATTAATTGCGAATAGTTTTACTGTTTAAGTTGATGCGTTAGTGTATAGATTGTGGTTGGTTGGTTCTCGTTAAACCTAGTGGCAAACATACGTATATTTCGACAGTTTCTTCGACCCCCAAAACCACCCACTCCAATTTCCGTTCATCTCCCAGTATTTCTTGCATCGGTTGCAGTTTACAAAATTGGAAAACTTCAACATTTACTTTCATCTCCGCGGTAACACAAAGTTGTGAATTTATCTACATAAAATTTCGTTTTACTAATACACCCGAAACAGTGAAAATATGACATATTAAGAAGCAAAATTAATTTTTGCAACGTTAAATAATCGTGATAAATTGTAGAATTATATTAATAATTCACTTTGCAATATTTCTGAACCAACCCCAAAATAAAGATTTGCAAGTTATTTTCTCGAGATAAGTCGAGTGAAATCGTCGAGTGTTTCTTAAATATACACGAACATAAACAAAGTGTACTGGGAAAATACTGAACTTATTTCAAACTTGATCACGACTCTGCAATATGTATTTTGTCTTCCGGTGAAGGACCTCGAAATCCTGAGAGACACTTTCAAATAAATTCCCGAGGAAATTTAATTGAAAGCTTCGTCAAGTAGTGTAAAATGTAATTCACCAGTTTCGTATTTGTCATAGCCCATTTTTCCCCTTCTCTTTCTTTTCATCCAGTGTGTTTATCCGCGACGAAGAAAATCGCATCCGCTTTTAGTCTTTTGCATAGAGAATCTGCAGTTCTTATCTCGTAAGTAATTCCGATGCAGATGAGCCAGAATACATTATGATAATATTCTCCAATTTTCAGCTCGCGAGACTGTCTCTCTAAAAGACTACGCGTAACTGTTTATTCAGCCGTAAATCAAATCGCCAAGTTTTCCAGCCGCGACTTCGCACAGTATCTATTATTTCTTGGTGAAGGGAACTTTGATACAGAGAGAAAGACGGAGGTAGAGAACAGGAGAAAAAATTCAGAGCATTTACTTGGCTTCCGATTCATTTTTCTTCTATTGTAACTTCTTTTGTATCGCACGACAATTCACTGGGAACCCTCCCAGGCTTCGAATTCAATTGTGATGACGAACAATTAGAAAAGCTGACAATAATTGATGAATTCGTAACATTGATAGAAACGTATAATAAAAGATTCCTCATCAAAAATTATTCCCCTTCAACCAGTTGTATTTTCTTTAAAACACAACATATCAAGCTTCTAAATTTAAACCACACGAATTTGATAGATAACTTCAAATAGATAAATTAAAGTAGTTTCCTTTTTACGATTAATTAACGACAAGTAATAATTAACAATTCATATGGAGTTAATATCTGAAAATGATCTTAGATCGATCGGGGAAAGTAACATTCGGGAATCGAGGACCTAGAGGATCCTTCATTAGCAGACAGTCGAGATGCAACTAGCTAGGCCAGAGCAAGCCCTATTTACCAAAACAAGTTTATGCAGCTGCGGAGAACACCTATTTGCCAGTGCGCGCAAACTGACGATGCTAATTCGAACGCAAACAGTGCTGTTCAGGTTGGGCCGATCTGTCGAGCGCGCTACGTCACATTGACGATCAGCCGATGATCTTATTAGCTATATACGAGGCCATTCAATTCGGCAGAGAAAGGTATTCGTTAATTAAAAATCGGCCAACGTGCCAAGGGAGCGCGTTATTACGGCGATTTAATCTTTTATCCGATTATTTCGCGGCTATTTACCGATCGCTTGGGGATAATTCGGCTCGACGAGCTGAATAAACATGCATTTTCTCCTTTCCCAACCTCTCTCTCTCTCTCTCTCTCTCTCTCTCTCTCTCTCTCTCTCTATCACTATCTCGTGCGACAATCGTTCGTGTTTATTGTTCACTCTACTGATTTATCAGCGGCCAGTTTCGCGTTAATTGTTGCACAGCCAATAATTAATGGCGTGTTTCACCGAGAGAACGAGAGTCGGAAAGATCGAAAGGGTAAAATTGCTTACCATATAAACAAGCGACTTGTCAGTCTTTGATTTTTGTGGTAAATGCAAGTTGGTTCGTGAAAGAGAATGCTACAACGTGGAGATGAATAGTCATTGGAATGTTTACCGGAAACTGATAATTGATACTGACGATGAGTTAGTAATCTGATACACTGATGAGAGGCTCAGGATTATATGTAATTATATTTCTATCAGGTATGTGTAATTATTAGTAATAAAATACTTATTCTATCATTATGCTTTACATGGTATTCTGCTTCTCGGTAAATTAGTGCTCTGCGACTGATGATAGAACAGGCAGTGAATAGAAAGTAGGCAATAGTATTGTCACGTAACTACTGTCAAGACTTCCTTGTCAACGTTATCGAGAGTATGCACTTATAAACCTCTAGAAATATACCTAATAAAATAGATAAATGTATAAAACTTCGAACTTTAAAGTATATCAAGTATATGATATGCTAAAACATTTACTTTTGCCTTATTTACTCATTTACTATTTTTATGTGTATAAATATTATCATATGAATATTTGAACCACCTATCTATCTATTATTCGGCATAATACTAATCATGTATATCAGGATACATCAGCATCCCAAATCCCGTGTGACAATTCTCACGAAAGAACCAGTAGCAATTCGTAGTTGTGTACCGGATGCGGACGCAGTCCAATTGAGATTCGAGCAGAGGACTGATTATTAACCCTGTATCAGTTAGCCGGCAAAAAAAAAATAAATAAAACAGTGGGGCATAATATGTTGGATCATCGAGATGACATTCGTTTCCTTTAATTCAGGTTGGCTTCGCGGCGGAAAGGCGATTCATGATCCGTCACTAACAACTAATCTCGGCAATTTGCGTCGGGTCGACATCGTATCGCATCGTATCACACCGGTGCGATGTGGTGTGGTGTGGTGTGTGACGCGGTACGTCCGCGTCATTCTGCCTGATTTATATGACGTGGCCCGTTACACTGGCGCACCACCGCTCAACCGTAATGCAATTTCGAGGGGGTGAAAGCGCGCCGGAAGTGACGTCGAGAGTCGTGCACCACGTGCTCGACGGTTTCCTCCCCTTCATTCGACAATGATCTCTCTTCGCAAAGCAGTCGAGAGTATCCTTATGAAACTAACTAAATTGTGATGGTCGCTTTAACTTTGTCCATACTAAATGCTTTTTTTAAAGTAGAGATTATGAAATTGATGATTACTGATTGAATGATATTAAAGATTATCTAAATAGATATTCCTTCTATTGGCTTTTAGTATTTTAATCATTCGTTCAGTCGAATCGTGAAACGAATTTCGATATTGAGATTATCTTTATTAATTGAACATTTTACATAATGGAGGGATTAAAGTTAGGAACGTTATTGTATTTCAGTCTGAGTAATTAAAGCCTTAATATACGAATGCTTCTAATACGATATGAATAAAAGAGAACGAATAATAGAAATGATGTCAATGTATAGTAGTGGCTGTCATAGAATTAATTTCATAATACAACTATTAGATGAATTAAACCGACTTGTATGTTAATTATAAAAAAATTAAAAGACTAATTTTAGATTCATAACGATGATCATGGAATAATACTGATTAAAGTTGTAGTAGTCTTATCTGGAAGATGTGAGAAACATAACGAAAATCTGTACAACTAGCATTACAATTTCGAGAAAACAACGATATGTTTTGCGGATGAAGAAAATTGGAGAGCACGCGGAATTCGAAATTTCACTGCGCAATTCGGAGCTCGGTCGACCTGTAGAAAATAGATCTCGAAATGACTTGCGAGGATACGTGATACAAATGGAATCCATTGTACCGAGTATAGCGCAATATTCGCAAGGAAAAGGCCAAGAAAAATCTTTCTCCTTTGTCTAAATCAAATTACCGAAAGATTTTGGCAGCTGAGCTTACTTATAGAAAAACTAGTTAAACTAGATAAATATTAATTAAATATTATCCATCCGTTGAGATTAAATGCTGGAGTCTTGAATTTTATATGATATACATATAGCGGAGATAATAAAATTTAAAAAATTAAGAACTATTAAGAAGAATTAGTTTTTCTACCATCGTTTATTACTTTTATATAACAATACCTCTGTATCAATCTATTTAAACTGATTATTCAAGAAGCTCAACATCGTTCAGAACTCAAATTCATGATCAAAAGATTTTAAAACAAATTCTAACTTTTACTGACGCTCTAGTGAACGCAGATTAAATTAAACCGATTTAACTGGAGTTACATAATTCCTATATAACACATTTTTCACAGGAAAAGTATTTAAAAGCTGGTCGTTGAAAATCGTCGTATAAAAGGTAAAAAAAAAAACCGTGGCATATAGTAACCGAGTTCGACTGACGAGGCAAATGTCCTAAATATTCCGAAATGTTGCCTTGTAGTTGAAGATGAAATTAAACACTAAATGTCGAACTAACGATGTTGCTTCCAGCGAGTAGTGGTTTCGTACAGTAGAGACTGTCGAGCGATGAACCTACTAATTAGCAAACAGCATATCCACGATGATGTTCATATAGTGAAACGAAGCACAGCGCCTGCTAGTGATTCATCTCAACTAGCTTGAATTTTACCCTCTACCGCTCACTACATCCTCGAACACTCCGACACATTCCCAAAGATTCAAACTCACCCGAAAATATTTCTTCAAAAAGAATTCTACTTTCCACACTATCAAAACTGTTTTATTCTAATTCTTAAAATTTTTCAGTTACTTTGTTTTCAGAAACTTATTATAATCCTCGAAATTTTGCAAAAAGCAATTCACACGCTAGATTCCTAATATCTCACCAACAAATTCGATTAAATTCTAATCAATGTAATGCAAGTTTCCACAGTTAATCACTCTTATTATTCAACAGGATTCACTGTTCTTTGAAGAGTGATTCGAAAAAATAATCATCCTGTGGCTCGTACATTTTCAACCGCGAAGTATGTACCATTAATTTTGGCAAATATAATTTACGCAAGCTTAGCTCACGGCGTACAAGGACGCTTGTCGTTTTATTATAATTACGAAATAAGTTAATCCAGCAACGTGCTGGAGCCTCCCCTGCAAGCGCAAACTTCAGGAGCTCAATTAGATCAGAGCTTCAAACGAAAACTGCGGTTACTCACGATTTGACGTTGCGAATCGTGGAGTTAGAGTTTTACGCGGAAAAAACTATGTAAAACAAGTCTTTGACGAACAAAAAGATACTTGAAAAAATCTGCGGTATAAGTTACGAACCGATACATTTCACGTATTTGCACAAAGCAACCTTAAAAAGAATTAAAATAATAAGTTAGTGTATTTTGAAAGAACTTTTACTGCAGAAAAAGAACAATTTTATACTGCACATTGATCTATTGCCAATGGTATCAATACTTTAGTTTCGATACTCTATTTTTCTTACGGGAAATGACTTCTTGTTCCAAATATTTCATTACTACTGAATCATTAGTAATTCTAAAGTGCCATTTGACTGAATTGAAGCTTGAAATTGGGACGCACGAACACGAAATAAATTTTCCAGCTCTGTTTAGTTAATGCAGGTTTATGTCAAGCTCGTGTGTCATGGCGGTACTAATCCAATAGATAGCTGCTGATAAGGCTATGGCAACAATCTTGTAGCTCGCTAAAACTGACAGTTCAACTGCGATTAAAATCTCTCTCTGTTCCCCTCTCGCGGTAACCAATTTGTATTCGTTCACAATGCAATCCTATAAATAAAACGTGCAGAACAGTTGCAGTTCAACTGATCATTAATATCATACATTAAAATAAGAATCGCGCTGAATATTGTTTAATTATAATATATATATTTTGGTTTAGAATCTCTACATCAATAAAAAGGCGTAGTTCTGTAAAAATTCAAAACTATTAAGAAACGTGTGCTTGAATTTTCAACTTTAAAGCTTCTGTTAGAAATTCCAAATTTTCGCTAAAATTTTGTTTTGAGGAACGTCGCAATACTTTTAATCAGAACGAGAAACGTACGGCGAATGACAAGCAGTGAGAAAAAAATTCGGGGTAAAAAAGAGATGGAAGATTAGGATGGGGATCGTGATAGGATTGAAAATCGGCGAGTGATCAGAGGACACCAGTACATGTACGTATAGTATGTACACGACTCTCAACTCATGGCACAAGGAGCGTTGACCAATTTAGAGAAATTGTAGCCTGATGCACACGAAATCGAAACGCGACTAATTGTGTAATTAATGGTGCGAATGCCTCCAGCCCTCCGATGGGACGTTAACAGTAGCATTTAATTGTATGTAAATTCAACTCGAATTATGTGGCAAGGTAGGAGATGCGTACAGCGCACGGTGAGCGCATCGACTCTCCAAAACGGATGCAGCTCTCCTCGATGAAACCAAAACGTTTTGTTTCCTGGATAACGTTGTAATTTCGCGCGCAACTTCGGTCGTGTAATGGATAGCCATAGTTACGAACTGGACATCAATATACACATATCTGAATAACATTCTTATTCTCTAACAGCCGTGAGAGAACGTTGGTATTGGATCTTTGATATTAAAAGAAAAGAAAATACTTGAGATATTTAATTATACCGATATGTGTTTTGCACTCTATTCAACTTGGTTTTTATTAATGTAATTAATTATACGATTAGTTATTTACTTCTTTCAATATTAATTGTTGTATAGGGATATTAACTCAACTTCCACAGTTGCTATTGGTTGCAATTAAAAAAAAGTAACACAAGAAGAGAAAGAAAAAGCAAATCAGCTCGGGAACTCACTATATGTATATGCACCTCGGGATTTTCCTATGACAAATGTTACAATTTTGAATCCTTCGTAACGGTGCTAAGTGTCTATCACGATAAGTCTTAACATTGCTTTTTCATATCACCAAGGAATCAGAGCACAGCTTTGTTCGCTGGTAGCGAGGCGCGCATAGGTGACCCGTTTAATTAATTTAGGACCATAGTACCCAATTCCCACGGGAGGATTTTGATGATGAGATTCATGCTCAGAATGCTTATGGCCTAGATTAACATTTAAAAAGTATCCGCTTTTATCACGGAAAGCTTTAAGATCCAAGTAGTAATATCATGTGATGAACTCTGTGAGAGAATCTGTTATCTACGGACTATGTATCGCAACGGGATTGCAATTTATATATCACATGTTATCTGTTGGGGTTGCATAATTGGGGCCTATGCGCCAATTAGTATTACCGATTAGTATATAGATGGATATGGGTCCGAAGTGAGCGATTTGGAATCCCATGCTAATATCGTTTCGCATAGCAATTTGGGTGCATCACGTGTGTATGCGATTGTGGAAAAGCGTAACTCTTAGATTTCTTTTTGTTACGTAATGACCATCAACGATCTAGATCAATTATCAGATTATGTGATTGATTATACGTTGAATTCAAACGTTTTATTAATCGAACATAATTATATAGAAATTCAATTCCAACAATGTCTATGACATTCCTTTGATATTTTTCGTCATAGGAGTAAAGTACGAGAGGACCAAGCAATTAAAGCAATTTTCTTCACAATGAAAATATTAAATATTGAAATAATAATGAAATGTATTACATTCAAGTCGTACTAATTAAAAGAACATTAGCTCTAATGAAGGCTGTATTTAATTCCGAATGAATAAATATAAAATCAAGTAGGACTATATTAGCAGTATGCAGAGATTGCATTTACGTTAATGCAGAACTACAAGGCTCCTGGAATAGTTAAATAATTAAATAATTAAATAATAATTCTCTTGGAAACCTCGTTTCTATTTTAAAAATTCCGTAGGATCTGACGAGAAAGAAAAAGGGATTGAGGGGGAAAAAAATATAAAGAGAGTAAGAGGAACTCGTTGTTTCTCTCTCTCTCGCAAAAACGCGTGTAATTTAACACTGGTCGCGGACGCAGAGGTCCCGTGGTCAACTACATTTTTACTTACGTGTCTCGTGTCAGCCGCAAGTAGTGGAGTATGTGCCTGCAACAATGAGTGCCCGGAAAATTAGATGAAAAATCCAGCTCGGTTGGAAATGCTATTTTTTTTTTGTTTGTTTGGTTTTTTTGGGGATATCTAGAGAGCTTCATGCTGCAGCCAAGGGCACTCGCTCGATGTGCTACCGAGAACTATACTAGCGTGGTGTAGGTAGCATAGCCAGGCTTCCCGCCAACGGAAAAAACATGCTTTCGTGCGGTGTAACTCGCATTTGCATTTGAAGAACGACTGGCGCATGCAAGCGAAAAAAATCCTTTGTTATTAACAACTCGTACTACTTTGCGCACCAGTGTTTTGAGGATCCTTGCACCTAACCACTGGCACAGTGCTCCAGTTGACTCTTAAAAATAAGGATTTGTTAAAATCCTTGAATTCTTGGAAGGATTTAGAAAAATCGCTGTAGAACTGTACATTTTGTAGAACAAATGGTAGACTAATAACAATAACACAAATTGTAGGATTATATTAAGAATTCGAAATAAACTTATTTAGGGATAATCTTAGTTTTGAGAATTATTAGTAAGTAGCATCTGAGTGAAAAAGAAGATTTTTCAATTGACAGATGTTTAATTGTATCATAAAATGTTTTAAGTTGATCCTCTGTGTTTAAGTAGTCCTTTGCACTTCGCTATAATGAGCCACAATTAGCTCCGAATTCAGAGTTACAGTGGAGTAAAAAAGTGAAAGGTATATTGGTTTTCGACAGCAGTATCATCTTCTAATTCAGTGGTAAATGCCAAGGACTGCTGTTCGAAGAAACCGTGAAGTTAGTGTCACATTACCATTAGTAATAATGAACGAGAAACAGTTGAAGACTAACTACCTTAAAAATGAGAATGTTACAGACCATTATGGTTCTCGTATTGTTCCATAAGTCGCATTAGAAGTTCACGAGTTTCTCAGATTTTCACCGAGGGTCTAAAAGCAAACTATGTCAAGCTTTTAGAAAATAACAATATAACGAACCAACCTAGAATCCCTAGTTCGTTACAAAAGTTATAACAAAATGTATTGTACATTTATCTATGTTATATTAAGTTATGTATTAATTTATTGTGAGACTTGTAAAATAAGGTTGAGAACTTAATCAAAATTATAGGAGATCAATATTATCAATATTGATAATGGTAAAAAGAATGCTATTGATTTAAGAGTCAGAGAATCCTGCAAAATATTCCATATGCTAACAAAACCATGTACTTTTATTTAATAAGCACATACTCGCAGTCTTAGGTGACAATAAAAAGAAGGAATCTCAACAGTAAAAGATTTGATGGTACGATTTCACTCGCCTCAGTCTTTCGCGGATAAAAAAAAGCCACGTGTGGTCTCTATGGGCCTTAAAAAACTGCAAGCTTTACGATTTTCTCGTTGGAATACCAATTCGGCCCGTTCTTCAGAACCAGTTTCCGTTCCCGCGAATTTATCGCGGATAAATCACGATGCGAACGATCCTCGCGAATGAATGGCAATATTGAAAAAGAAGAGGTTTCTATCAATAGAGGGACAAGAAGAATACTTCGGATACTATGGGGACAAGTTTCCCTTTGCTTGGCATCATCCATCGATACGTTGAATTTTATTGGCATAAACGAAATGAGAGGAACCACACGGTAAACTTTTCCTGGAAAGTTCCTCATGTCTATTGTCAATATCGTTTAGCACACTCCATTAATTTCTCAGCGCAATTTCCTAGATGCGCCAGCTTTCCATTCATTCGCTTTGGTCCGTTTGCGGAAAATGCGAGGAAAAGATAAAATACGCCATTCAATTGGTAGTTTACCTCTGAATTCTCCTATAGTCACTCCCAAACCGATCGCATTGAGTGAGATTGTTAGCAGAAAAAAATTCTTTGGTCTTTGTGCCCATTAGCAAACTGCAGATTTTTATGCTAATATCAATTTTATCATTAATGTAAGTTCGCATAGATTTCTTTCTAGAACGTGTAACATATTTTTCTGAATTATAAAATCCTCATTATCAATTATATAGTTGCCGATCAAAAGTCACATTACTAGATGTTTAATAATATAACGTTTCAATAAAATTATAATGTATTGCAGTGAGTTACATTTCAATCATATAATACCAACATTAGAGTAATTGGAAAGTTTCAATTAAGAATATTCCTCGCTCAACTTTGATAATTAAACCCTCATCAATCCATTTCCACCGAAATAATTACAGATCGTTGTCATCTCACTTTCCACTCAAGTTCATTCGGGAAAATGAAAAATTGCTCTTGGACCACCGAACTTTTTTCCTTTCGTTTAAACCGCTTAGAAAAGGTCTTCGCAGCCTTAACAAAAACTCAAAGAGTCTCAGCATCGACGCAAAAGTCTATAAAATACCTTGCGAGACTGGTTATCACGGTATACTGACCTCGCGTGAGAAAAAAAGTCGACAAAACAATGTTTCAGTCCAAAGCTCCGAACCTGTTTCAATTTTAGCTTCTTCGAGAAGCTTTTTTTTCTTGTTTGTTGGTCTAACCGAGCAATTCTAATAAAAATTTATTGGAATTCTCAAGGATTGGTTTTGATCGTGCGTACATCGACCTCGTTGCCCCTAGGGCGCTTCTATTCGAGGGGGAAATTTATCGGGCTTATGTTTGGGCAATGGGCATACGCCACCCAATTTCAAACTTTTCTCGCGTGAAAAATGCCGGCCACTTCTGTCAGTCGGACAGCCTTCTGAAAACGGATACGGAATCCGAAACAAATTGCTCGGTTTTGCCTCAAAGCGACGTTCAACGATATTTTTTCTTTCTTTTCTCTCTTCCTCGAGAAATCGATGCGATTACTGCGAGGTGAGATTAAATGACGATCGAATGGATTAGCAATTTATGGATCGTTAGTGAACAATGAATGTAAACCGAGAATTATATCAATCTTTTAACCCAAAATCAAATAATTTGCTGAAAATATGAACAGTAAAATTCATGTTACCATTTTCTTTTCTGGAAAAAAAATAGGTTTCAAATTTCTGTTTTGCTCCTCAGAATTGAAAAAAATTATTCATAACTAAAATGACTAATGTGCAATACGAATTTTAATTAGATCTCATTGTTTTCGATAATAGACCTTAAATACTCTTAAAACTATTTTACAAACACTAAAACCAGCTTTTAGAAACCCTGATACCGAGTGTTAGTTATCTGAAAAACGAAGCAATTTCCACGATTGGATTTAATCACTATTCGCGAGTAATTTCTATAGATTCCAGACTAGTGTACGAAACATAGAGGTAGCGGGCAATAAAGGCTCCATAACTGAGCGTCTTGAACAGTTACGAATCTGGACTGACTCTAAATGACCACAGCGGAAGCTCAATCATAGCGGTAATAAGAGCGTCGGCAGATAACAATGCCGAAAAAGATAGCAGACAGGTAATCCCCTCTCGTATTTCTTACTTCGTACGTCGAGAACAATGAAAAACGTCCCGTTGCGGGTGCAACCAGTGCAACGAACGCAACGAGTGCAACGTGACGTGAGAAACCCAGCCTATCATCCCCCTTTCCTTTATCCAGCTTCTCTTCTTTTTTTGGCCACTGCCTTTTTCGTTCACCTGCCCATGTCATCCGGGGCAAAAGCGGACTTGACAGAGAAAGCAAGAAGCTGGATGTTATTGTGACTCTAAATGTCCTGATGACAACTCTAAAATGAATCCTTTCTATATTTCAGACTTATATCACACGAAAATAGTTAATCCTTTCAACTCGAAAGTCTCCTCTAAGGAGGCACAATGTTATTTTCAACGTTGTGTACTTGTCTTTTCAACAGATTAGTTCAATACAGTAGAACATTAGTTATATAACAATAGTAAACTATTTTTATATCCCACGGATTCGGAATATGTAAATAGAGAAAAGAAATACAAAAAGGAAATAGAAAAACTGTTTCACTTAGCATCAAATAAATGAATATCATTGCAAGTTATAAAGTTTAAATGCAATTGATTCTTTAGATTTTTTTCTTTTTAAAGTAACTTTCGCAGATACTCTGATCAATAATGTTTCTTTTTCACTTTGTCGTGTGGATTAGATTTCCACAGGTTCGACGAAAACATCCTAGACTGGTTATAGACATATTTAGATGTACGTAAGTCTTCCGCCGTCCTTTGCTAACCACCACGCAGAAACTAGATTCTAAAGGAAGAAAGGCGATGATGGCAGCAGCTTTAGAACGAAATCACGGCGTCCTTGTTATTCATGAAGCCGTCACCTGGTACAAGAATTTACGCGCACGAGTGCATATCGCACTTACTGCCGCATACTTTGTCCGCGTGCGAGCACGCGCACGCGCGTGTGCGTGTTCTACGTTGTCACTCGAGACTCGGCAAGTTTGAATAAAACTCAACGCAAAGGCCGAAACCCGGAAGTTTCTATTGGTTTCCAAGAGAAACCGTGCGGCTGCAATTTTCTGCTGAAAAATAACATCAAAATAACTAACTCTTCCCTTGAATTAAATATAATATTGTATTTTGGTACAGAATCATTCACGATAGGATGGCGTTATACATGATTAGATATAGATTTGAAAATAAAGTAAAAGAATAAATGTTGCGTAAACCATAATTGTAGAAAATTGAACGGGAAGAAAATTTTAAAGAGGAAGGGACGAACTCGAGAGAAACCGGAAACCGGTAACTCGCCCGTTTTACGAGAAAATCTGGAAGTTCTTGTTATTCATAGAGCTGCCACATGAAATATGAATTGATGTACGTTCACGCGTGTAACCATACCTGAATATATAGGAATACAGAGACGAATACACGAGGGAACATAAATACGTGAGGATATCTATAGTCAAGACTTGGGATGAAAATGGAAAAAAGCTGCTTCTCAAACGTGTCACTACACCGGTAGAGGCACTAGCTCCCATCGGTGTTCTCGTTTTCTGCCTGTAAATATTTATCTGCAATCAAGGATTTTTCGTGAACAGCTCGTTTTACTACTGCCTATGCTATATTGTATCGCGGTTCGCACTTGTGCGCGAGGTAAAAAATTCTCGGCTACGAAAGGCGAATTTATCAATCGGACGCTTTTATCACTGGTCGTATCGACTTTGTTATTGATCAAAGGCAATCGACGCTTTCACGTTAAATACTGGAGCTAGCTTTCAAACTAACTGACTAGTAGTATTCATTTGTTTACTTTATTATTTATTTCCAATTGACGAATTCTCCCTAAAATATAAGATATTTAACTGTCTAATATTTTTTATCTTTTTTAAAGCCTCTAATTGAAGTAGAAATATCTTCCTGAGTTTCTTGTCTACACAAATAGTCTGATAAGTAAATAAGAGTCACATAGTCACATAGGAAAATAATATACTTCAATCGATTAGAGTTTAGACTACTATCAAAATCCTGAAAACGGATTCTGTTCCTAAAAGTAACTGCTTCGACGTAAATGATGAATCTTCTTTTGCTATCCAACCGCCACAAGAAGATTCTCTCTTCTATTCTCATTACTGTGTATTTCGGATCTGTCAATTATAAAGAAACTAACTTCTACCAGCCCGTCTCACTTATCCTTTTTCTGCCAATTCTACTGATCGATGTAGTTTGTTAAAAATAAACTAATACTGTTAACATTGAAACTTCAAAAAAGTCCAAATCTCCAGCTTAGGAATTGTGCTGTTTCCAATTGATTATATCAGAATACGATATTTCTCATAGAATTATAAAATAGTATGAAGTAAAGAGGCAAAAATATTCTCCAATTTAATCAAGTATTTTAAGCGAAAATTAGTTATTTCAGTCGCTCGAAATAGATTAAAATTGATCATTGGTAATTCCACTGCCAAAGATCAGACTTTTTCAATTTTTCTCACGTTTCGCACAAAAGACAGCAGAGAAAAGAAATTGTTACTCAAAATTCTGAAAAATTCTTTATTTCGCGCGTTTCTTTTTGCAAAGCGGACATCTACCGCGTAAAAAGATACCGATGAATACGATCAAACGTGTCGATCGCCTTTAAGCACTATCCACAACAAAAATTTAAAAAAAAACAGTTATTCAGCTTACAGCTTGCCGGAAATGCAATAGTGTGCGCACGTATAAAAACAAAATCAAAGCGGACATACAATAACGTAGTGGAACAGCGATTTCCGTCGCTGAGTGAAAAATGAACAGTCCGACCCCCACTCTTTATCCCAATATTTTAACGGGCAATCAAATTTACATTTTCATGAAAAAAGCTCCAGAGGAACTAAAAGTTTCAGGTGCAAATTAGTGGTCGCGTTGATAAATCCTCCTCCTCCTCCGCCTAGTTTTCATCCGCCCCACCGAACTTTGAATATTGAACGATTTTACGACCACGTTTCACCATTTTATTAACGAAACTCTATTATTTATCCCCAAAAAATTCAACATTCCTGGGCATTTTCCTATCTTTTACCGCTTATAAAGTTCTTAAAATTAATAATAATAATAATAATAATAATAATAATAATAATAATAATAATAATAAATTACGATTGTAATCTGTGCTAAATATAAAAAAAACTTCCAACAGTTATACTAAATTATTTCATAAAATTATGCTGAAAATAGTAGTAGATACATTATAGTATAGTGATACGTCCAAATCGATAAACCTGGTAGAAACTTCAAACTCGCAGCAAAACATGAGGGAAGTAGAATGTACTATATAAAAACTGACGAGGAAATAGCGGATCTGGTTCACTTTACAATAGTCTATAGATCTGTTATCCCAAGAAAACTATGTAGTAACACAGCAAGAAACTACCTACTGGATCTGAACATAAAGCAAAATACAAATGCCATCGATAAGTTCTTATTTCCATTTCTCATAACAATTTGCCGAACATATCTTTCTTTTGCATTGGAGAAAGAAATCTTTAACGAATATAGTTTTGAAGAGGATTCAAAACGATTCGGGGTGACGAGAGACTACTGCGAGACGGGGGGGGGGGGGGGGGGGGGGGGATCAGTATGTCAGACGAAGCAGCAATATTTCCCAGAGGAAACTTTTCTCGTGCTCAACCAGGAGAGGTGAGAGCATTTCTTTTGTCGGTCTCTATCGGAAGAAAAATGTGGTTGCGGAAAGAAAAGCCGGTGTAGGAAGCCTGAATAGTAATTAATTACGAGGGGGAGAGGATTTTCCGGAAACTCTCGATTCGCGATGCGCGCTGGAATATGAAATTCAATTAAGCCCTACGTGATCTCGTTTCCGTCTTTACTGTCCCTCTTTCGTGAACACAACTTTTTCTTTCCTCTTCCTCTATAGTTCTCGAGTTTCCACCAGTTTCTATTATCCCCCTTCTCTTTCTCTCTCCCAACCACGTTACCTTCTACTGACAATAGAAAATTCATGCAGTGGTAATTACTCGGATTTCTTTGGATTCTGGACACTTTGTGGAAAAACAGCCGAAACTCCCTTCTCGCCAACCACACAATTAGAGTCAGTTGGGTTCTTGTAAGCCCCCCCCCCCCCCCCCCCCCCCCCCCACCTTCCTCTTTTTTTTCTAAGCTTTACTTTCAAGTTCTTTGTATTAAACTAGATTTCTGCTGCAGAGTGTTGCTCTCTTTCAATTTTCAGTTGCGAAAGTCATTCGAAAAGTAGCATCGCGGCATTATCTTGGTGCCCGTCCAAAAGGAGAATGTCGCAGAACTGAAAGTTTTTGGTACGGGGAAGGAACAATTCGGAAGAACCTTCGTTTGGGATTCTCTATTGTAAGCGTGTGCCTGTTTTTCCGGCGTAAGACTGCATGTTCTTGCTAACGGAGCGCAGTTTTCAACGTGTCATTCGCGCCAAGTTGTTACGTATTCTTTTAGGAGCGAGCATATAAACTTTGAAGAAACTTTCCGCGGGAAACAAGGAAATTGTAGAGAGCTCGTTGTATTAAGTAATGATAGGAAAGTATGTAAAAATAGAAAACTCTTGAAATTCGTTGTAAGAAGTACGTATTTGTGTGTTGAGTGACAATATTTGTTGTTATTATTTATGACGATATGTGTAAAATATTCATTCGTACCTACTACGAATATAGTATTTCTGTCAGAAAGATATCTTTACACCTGTCCATTCCACTTCAACGAATTCTTTTCTCCAATAAAATATCACCGACGCTTCAAACTGTGATTCTGAATAGCGTCCCGAGAAATGAAATTTTCACAGATGCAATTGAGTGATGTATGGATCCGATATTGTTCCTTATTTTGCGATATAAATTTTTATTCGGAGTTCTTACAAGTTAGCCTCATTTCTTCCCTTCGATATTGGTATAAAGTTTGTATGTTCTGTTCTATAAAGAGTTCAGTTTCCGATAGCTTCGTTCGTTTTATTTGCAAGCATCTTGTGGCTGGCTATAGAAAATATGCGAACCTTGGACTGACTAGATGGATTAATAAATGCTTGAAAACCTGTCCGGTTGAAAGCAGGAAGTAACCCCAGTAAATTAAGAGGGGCAAAAAAAAACATAATAAGCGTTAGGATAAGGTTATCCTAACATGTATACATTGTATAATTAATCGGTGGATCTTTTTCCATTGATCTTGTTGATCTTTTTCTTGTACTGTCAAAGAAACTAGATCCCATAATGTTTTTAATTATTCACCACGTGCAAAAATATCTGTGACATTTATTCGAAAAATCCATACAACTCACTTTGTACTGATTTTATTGAAAGAATCTTGTAGATATATCTTGTATATCAATTAAGTAATTGATATAATCGAGCATTAAAGCCGAAACAATGATCGAAACTGATTTTTAAAAGCAACATTAGATTCTACGATGCGCGAGGCAACAATATGATAAAGATAACTAGATCTTCTTGGCGACGAAAGTCATTCAGACTTCTGAGTCACATTTACACATTTATAGAATATCGATTTTCCAAGAAGCTAAAGCGGAAAGCAACGGGAAACTATTCGTATACATGCATTGTAGAGTTGGCATGTATACGTAAGCAGAGAGCGAAATTCGAATAGAAAGATATTCTCTGATTATCCAATTGTATGCTAGAATAGCGCAAATTAGTAGGAGAGTTAGCATGTTGAATATATGTTAACAGTGCAAATACTTCAAAATTTGTGAATTTTTAAAAAATCAGAAGAATAAACCGATTCCATTTTTTAATCTCTAAAGAAATATCGATAGCAAGAATCAATTTATCGATCAATTACCGTAATCAAAATGCTTCGTACCAGGAAATAAAGTTCAACTTAAAAACGCTGTAAGATTCGATGCCGCGCTGTGCAAGAAGCATTACTACTCCACGAAACAGGAGAAAAGCACTCGAAAGTAAGTTTTCCCATATCGAATAGAAGCGATACGGTTGAAAGTTGAGGAAATAGCGATCTATCGCGAAAGCGGCCATCAAAAACCGACAGACACCAGCGCATATTTATGCAAGTTCGAAGTTGCAGAGATGCGAAAGGGAGATCTCGCCAGACAAACTTTTAAAACTAGGAACAGACTCTAGAAGCCACGCGATAAAATATGATTCGTTCGTAGAAAAGGCGGCCAGGTAAATCCAGGCTGTAGATTTGAAAAATGTCGGGTTATAATTCTCCACAGACCGTATGTAGCGGCTCATCCCTGACTGGTCAGCCACTCTCCCGTAAATTTCTCACTCCAGAGAGCAAGAGAGCGAGAGAAAAAAAAGTAGGAAGAGGTGCAAATATGTCGAGGAAATGTTCGATTTACGAATAAATGATAAAAGTACTCTAAAACACATATGTATAATACATTAAAAGAATTTTTTATTGTCACTTTGTTGGTGAAAGAGTTTAATTTATGATTCGAAGCACAGAGCAATTTATTATTTTCAGTCTGGTTCTCGTTAATGTGTACGACTTTACTTTACAAGATTACATTCTACATCCGATTGCTTAAAAGTTGAATATTAACGACAAAGTTTTTGGTAGAAAGAAGAGTTAAAAGTAAGGTTTAAAATTCGGGATGAAAAACGCCCAAAACTTCGCGTATACAAGCAACGAGTTCATCAAAAAACGGCCAACCTGGGAAAAATACTAGTAAAAGGAAAGGTGCAAGAAAAAGTAATCGACGACATTCGAAGATAAAAAGGGAGTTTCTGAGAGAGAGCAGTGGGGGATTATCGTGTAATGAACGTTGGAGTATTCAGTTGAAAAGCTCTCCGGAATCACGGGATTGGGTTTCAAAATCGTTGAACCTGAAGTCGCAATCTGCGATTCAGAAGGGATTACACCGTCAACGAAGTGGTTAAGAGAGGATTTTTTCACCGAGGAGAGGAGGAAACCTCTTCCCCCTGTTCTACGCTTGAAATGTAATTACGCGACATTCGTCTTCCTGTCGCGAATAACGGAGCAGAAAAAGCGAGCTTCTTCAGAATCGAACCTGCCTTTTCCTCATTTTCTCCTGATGAGGAATGAAAAATTCCGCTGCTAATTTTATTGCTAGTTCTTCACTGTTAACGAGGACAATCTATATGTACTTATAAGAGAAAGTGTTTGTGTGCGTCCGTGTGTTCAATTTCCAGACGAGTCTATCGTGCTTACACCTATGAAATTTGAAACACATGTACTTTTAATGGAGCCTCAATACACCTCGAAGCTGCAATTTTAAAATTTAACATATTGTTAGTAATTTCTTTATTTAATATAGTGTGTTTTTTGACACAAGCAACTTTTTCCCCTTCGCTTCGATAGACACGAGATATATTCTTTGCTGTAACACAAAAGTTGCACAAACGGCCATTCCATTATTTACTCGCGTTAAAGTATAAATAAATTCGTTTTGATAAACTGGTTTGCAACCTCGTTTAGAAAAGCCTGGTTTTTGCTGCTGGGTGACCGAGTAGCCCGACTTTCACCAGGTCACACTCTGACACGATACGTACTCCTTTGAATCTCTATAAACTCCTCTGCTATTCAGTAAAAAGTTCTACGAATTATTCGAGTTATATTATTACCAGCGTCAAAATTCCCACAGCACAATTATCATTTCAGTTCCTAAAGTATTAACCTTAAATGACAATAACTGTATAATAATGAACATGTAAATTAGAGATAACAAAGGAACAAAGTATCAATGCCAGCTGGAAATGGGAAATAAATCGGTAAAGAGGGAAGATCACGATCGCTGTATCAATGAAGAGATGGCGTCAGATAGCGAAATATCAGCAATTACATCGAGCGTGTGACGAGACGTCGCGATAAAGGATCGCGAGGAACCTTATCATCGAAGCCTATCGCTGTCTCTGTGATTGCTGTCGTCCAAAGCCCCAGACAGTCGGTGCGACAGTATCGAGCTTGGCAATATCTCTCATGAAAATTCGTACTGGCAGTCAAGCGCGATTACTGTCAAATGTGTATCGCTGCTCGAGAGACACCCAGAGTTCTCGTTAATCGAATGAAATTGACTCAACCGAGAAAACGAAATGTCCTCTATAATTTCAATCTAATCCGAAAATCTTTTGTAAACTAGATTTTATTGATATCGAATTTATTTTAATGGAATAAAATATACTTGTCCAATTATTATCCACAGTAATTTTCCCAGTTTACGAGATAAAATAATAAGATAATTAAAGAGATCGAAAGGAAAAGGATTGCTTGAATTCTCAGGAGATATTGACTGAGATCACTGTGATCATAACTAATTTATTAGAATTGATTTTTAGAAATGAAAATTATTTATCAATTGATCTTAATAGATACAGATGATTATCGACAGTCTCAATGTTAATAGCGGATAAATAACAATAAAAAAAGCATCAGGGAACATCTGTCAAAAAGTTCTCCCAAGAAATCATCCCCTAAAAACGGAATTGGAGAAGGATTCGATCAGATTATATCCCGAACTTTGGGAAATTTTTCGCATTTGTGAGCTGCCCCTGAGAAAATTACAAGAGGAAAGGTCAAGATGACGGCGATGGATCGTGGAAGGAATTCAATTACCATCCCCTCGAAGTGAACTTTTCATCTCGACCAGCTCGATCGAGTACATATGGCGATAATATTATTTCGCCCTGTTACATATTTCACGATATCATATCCCACGCTAACCAATTCCCATGTTGAGGAACACTGACAGTTAACGTATACGAATCTAAAGCAACGAATCCTGTCTATAAAAAGAACTTTTATTGCAAGACTTCAGAGCACAGTTTCAGACCTTCATAAAACTAAAAACTATTATTGAATTCAAGAATAAAGTGCAGTTTTTTACTGCATACCTCTTTCGCTCGAATTGAAATTTTAGATACTTAATTAAAAATTCTATCTCACAGAAATATTTATCAACCAACAAATTGATTTGAGATAAGAAGAGTGCATCGTGGAACATCGAGCAAAGTACGAACAGTCTAATTCTCTAGTAGAGAAGGAAACTCAAGTTACCATGAAGCGCGAGTGTTACCCACGGAAGAAGTGACTCTAAGAAAAGCTCAAAGCCTCGGCTTATTGGCTTTCGAGTCAATGGCAGCAGTGGCAGGAGCAGCCTGGTCAATGTTCGTCCGGTGAAATACGTCTGCGAATACGAACGGCCGTCCATTTGTCGGCTGTCCGTGTTTCCCTTGGCCAAGCACCACCTTCTCCTCATCCTTTTTCTCCTCAGCGTTCCTCGTTCACCTTCTACACCAACCTACTCTCCATTTCTCAGCGATTCCAATTTAACGAAAATACCTGCCATGCACACCTACTGATTCATTCCCACGGATTTCCCTGCTACCGATAACTCCTGTGAACGAGCCTTGCCTATTCCAACTAATCTTAACGCGTTCCTTGTCAACTGGCTCTTAAATGACCCTCATTCTCGGTTCCTCTCAACCGGAAACCCTATGTATTTACCTACGGACATTGGTTTCCTTTGAAAATCTATTTCATGGCAGATCTAGAATTTCGAATAACCATTGAGACACCAATTCATACAATTTAGATACAAATAATTAATTTAGAGTTCTGTCTGAAGCCACTGTTAATTCAGAGTGAATGGAATTCCTAGTCAATGTATTTCGCTAATTCTAATCAGTCTGTGGTCGACGAGGAATTCTCAGGCTGAAGCTTAATTAATTGAGTAGAAGATAACCCTTTACGTTCAATAACAACTAAAAGCGTGGAAATCGAAATGCATCCTGATATTCCGATAATAGAAACGAATAACAGTAACAATAATAATAAAAGTGGACCGAGTCAAAAGTAAACGTAGCCGGAAACGTGCAAATGGTTGGATCTTTTTGCGAGAATCTAGGAAGCTTAAGTCGCTGGATTTATTCTGATAAATCGACTCGAACCTGCCATTTGACATCCTCGTAAATCCTCGTTACCAATGGGTTTCTATGCCCGATATGAACACCCACGCTACTTAATATTATCGACTGATGGATCAACAGTGGGATATGTCACTAGGATTAATGTAGATTCTATGAACTCACAATGTGATCAGTATCGTGTATCTTATCCATTGCATTGCAACCGGTCGTGCGGACTAATTTTCGAGAAATGTTGATCGTAGATCCGATATCGGTTGCTTGGTTCCTATCGGGTCTCTTGAACCTTTCGAACTTCGTGGCTTCCTTTCACCGGACCCATCGCGGTTGATTGCTCGGTAAGACCTCAGTGGTTCGAGTCTTCGAGACACCGTACCACACTATACGAACTCTACCACCCTTTTGCTTTGTCGGAAATCGTACTATTAATTCATTGAATGGAACGTGAATTTCGTGGCTAGCCAGCAAGTGGATAATTATTAACTATCTACTTACAATTAGACTATGGATCATCATACTAATATTAATTTGATTATTTAATTCCATGGATGAATTGTATATACATGCATTAGATAAATTATTATAAAGTAAAATTCTCATAATTATTTGTGTACTTGTCAAAGATGTAATATAACAATTTGAGAAGCATGAATGACAAAAAGAATTTGTCGGATCCAATTCGAATCTATTGAAATCGTCAGTGGAATATATGGGTGTATGTAGCACACTCGACTAGCTACGCAACATCCGCGAAGAGTAACAATCCACCTGGGCAGTCTCCAGTTAAAAACTTCATCAAGGGTCGATCGGCATCCATCCGTCCATCCGTCCATCAGCAACGCCGACAAACGAATCAATCGATGCCGAAGCCAAACTACCAGCACTGAAAGAGCCAGTTTGCGTGGAAAGCAATTTTCCGAATGCCAGGGCTATTTTTTCGTCGGAAACGGAAGACATTTCGAAATGGAGATCGGGAGAAGAAGAGGGTTGCCAGGAAGCAGTAAAGGTAATATAGAGTAATATGTTAACAGTGGAATGCTTGCCCAGAGAACTTAGACAGCATGGAAGAATGAACGTCTCACAGTAAGACGATTCAACGTAAACCTTGGACATTAGGGTGAAATATAAAAATTCCACTTTGACAATTTCACTGAATCATCGTAACCTTTCTCGACTATTTTAAACAGTATTTTTCATGTTTCTAGCACTAGTTATTAAAAACTATGCAACAAGAGAAACCCTTCCAACTTTTCACCATTGATTTCTCTTCAAAGTACACAGATTTAAATCACTTGAATCATTTTCCCTTGTATCATTGCAGTTTTATTATTTCGTTTCGTTATGATCTAATCAAGTAATCTAATAAGTATCTAATAAGTGTATGTCGCAGTTAATGTTATTAGGTGAAAAATGAATAACGGAAAAGTTATAGGAACGGAATAGTTACGGACAAATGTGAATCGCGTCTACTTCGCGTCGAGTGGAGAAGGAGCTTTCGATGGGTGACGCAGGCTCCGACAAGCGGGCTGGCTTAGTGGCTACTACTCCCTTCATCCAAGCCCTTCATCCTGGCCATTACTCAGGACTTAAAACTCCTCCTTGCGTTGGAAGCCCAACCGCGCTACGCTGTCTGCACGAAGCGAGCAAGCGCCAGCGCCGATCGAGAGGAAGAAAAGAATGCTCTGAACCCGCTCGGACCTCGGACGTGCCACCCGAGCGCCAGACTGGATTACCCTCGACAAGAGCTTTGGGAATGGAACGGCTCGGCTGGACGACTGCTTTTCGAATTTACTCGAGACCCGGATACGTTAATGGTCGTCCTGGAAATCATCGGCCAAAGGGAATCAAGTGTTCCAGATGGAACAGAACTCGACATGAGCTTCCATCAGTGGAACTCTACTGTTGCTTGGTCATCATGTGGTATGGAATGACAGACAAATTTCTCTATCATTATGACCTCTTTTATCCACACTGGACATTTCTATCAGAATAATATGAACAAAAAGTAGAATAAATATTGATTTGTAAATTTATAATAGAAGCACGATTATCCAAAAAAAAACATTTGAACCACAGTGAATTGAAGAGAAACATAGTACGTCGGATGGTTCTATAAAGAATATTTTAGAGCGTCTAGAAAAATTCATAGCAACAATAAAAAAAGAAGTTCTACATAAACTTGGAATTCCCTTGAATAAAGGAAAGCAAATCTTGAACTTAGAAATATTTCGTGACGGTAACGCTAATTTGACCACCCCAATTAAGGATGTGACTGGTTCCTCGTCAGTAATTTATGCGCCCAATTTGTACGGAGGAAAGAATTAAGCCTGATAAAGTAATTCGAGTCGTAGGGGGAAGAAAGTTTCACGAGAAATCGTTGCGAGTAGTAGTAATAGTAGCAGCAATGCTGAGACTGTGACACGAAGAGTTCTAGGTACACAATAAATTGGATCGTCCTTCTCCCTTGGAGACCTAGCCTTAGACTGCAAAGTCACTTTTTTCCCCTTGCTACGGTCTCGAACTCTCGAAGCGTGCCTGGGAAATGAACGGCCCTGGGAATCGCCCCGTCACTTTAGACTACGAACACTAACGACCGACCGCGGAATACTATCTACAGTACTATATGTACTTACGTACTACATACTCCACTGGTTGTCCCACGTGAAAACCAACGGGAACTCTCTGACTCGCGTAAATGTTACCTTGTCCTGTTATATGCTGTCTTGTTCATTCAGCTGGCTCTGCCACATACAGTGGTGTCTTGTGCCATATCCTAGCGAATCTTCCGCGTTAGATCACTGACTGATATGCCTCTAAAGCTAACCTCCCAATAGAGAAAAAACTGTACCATATTGTATATTGGTACCATTGGTAGCTGAAGTATGTACTTCGAGCTTAAGATTCATTTATCAATCTAGTACTGACTTATTGGTCGAATAGATGATACAATTGAGAGTGAAGACTAATAAATTCTTACGTATCCTTCGGCCAAACGAGTCACTAATCGAGCTGCAGTGAACGAACCACAGAGCAGGAAACAAAAGAATAAATTGTCGGTAGAAACAACTCATAACATTATGCGGTCTATTCATTTCATGTGCGTCCTCGACCACAGAATGTTATGTAATTAGCGAAAATTGCAGTCGACTTGCTCTGTACAGAGCAACTGAACCTTAAATACCCTCTTGAAGAAGATACAAAAAGGTGTTGAACAATGAATTCAATACGGAGTAGAATAAACACTTTCGTACGAAAGTTGAAAGGGGAGCATGCATGAAGAAACTATGTCGATATTTGGGATCTCGTGTTCTAGAGACTGCTCCATTAATCGCATATGTACATGGTGCAGCAGGATGTTGTATGTATCTAGAAAACCAAGAGGCACGCTACCCCGAAGTAGTTCAAGGACCTGGTCGGTTGTGTAACAGATAAACCGAAGAGCACTCTGGTGCTCGTGGTGGCTGGCTTCGACGGCGATCCCAGTGACGCGAGGGTGCAAAAAATAAAGGAGAAGGGCTAAGATGAGTGAGAATGAGAGAGAGAGAGAGAGAGAAAGGAGTTGGGTAAATAAGAAGGAGAACGGCGTGTCTGGCACGGAACGTATGGAGCCTGCCGCGAAACACTTCATTCAATGCGTGCTCCCTGCGGCATGTTGGGTTGGCGGCCCTCTGCAAGTTCTGTCTCTCTCTTTCTCTCTCGATGCTTCCCTTTCACACGAGGGAAGCTTGCAACTGACGGGAATGGAACCTGGCGAAACCAAGCGGTTCTCAATTCCGACGATTAAAATCTCGTTTCGCGAAGGTTTCGCCTACTCTGACGGGCAAAACGCGCTCAATGCTTTCGAATTGCGTCGATTGGTACGGCTATGGAATTTGATGCCTTGTAAAGTTGTATTGAAACGTCCGCAACCTTAATGCAGAGATTTGGTCCTCGAAGCTTGGTGAAAGAACGGTATTTTGTACATACATACACTTACTATGGGAAAGTTTGAATGAAATATGTACTAAAGGAAAAGTGCTCTTTACTTCAGCAGCTGTATTCATTTTGATAAAAATGGGATATATGAAATTATGAGTTTTATCGGATTTTTGGTACTGGAAGTAGTGGCTTTAAAGAAACTCGTTTCTACTTGGCTCATTCGATTTTGTACCTTTAAATTGGAAAACTTGGTGAAACGTTTGCCTAAAATATTGGCTTATACAATTATTACACACATCTTCACAGTGGTACTAAGGAATATTAATTATATACGATGGTAATACTTTTCAATGAATTAGTCGAAATTATCAATTAATAAAATTCCTTTCAACTAGTAACAACGAATGTAGTACCAAGAAATTTATATGACACGTCTATTTTTACATATAGATACAGAATCCAAAATTTGCAGACTTAAGTAACCATGTAAACAGAACTTATACACCAACAGTATGCAAAACTCGCATTTACATCCCGTTATTATTTTACAGGACTTACCGCGACATTCGTTATCTGCACCGTCAACGAAATAAGCTTCGAAACTAAATCTCTACAACACCTCGGTCATGCGCCATCCACAAAACGCTCGGCGACAAGCCGTACAAATCCACCGGTAACTTTACCCAAGCGCACATTACGCAACAAGTTCCACTAGCTACCAATCCTGGAAAGTACCAGACTCGCGAACCGTAAAATTGAGTCGCCAGCGGAACCGAACGCACTTTACACCAAGCGAGAATGAATCCTATACGAAGGGTTAACAACGTAACAAGCATCTGCCACGACCTCGCCTCGACGCAGACCAACTCCACGGGAAGGACCTACCGATATCCAATTACGAGAGAGCGTACGTTTCTTCGCATAATGCGAAGGTAGGTGTAGTGGTAGCGCATGGTGTATCAGTATGCACATATGTAATATGTAAATTCACTCTGAGTTAAAAAGTGACACAACTGGGAAAAAATGTTCTTCAGGAAAAAGAAAAATCGAAGTACATAATAAAGAAACATTGGAAAATAGTGATTGATAACGGTACAAAATGAAAGTACTGCATTTTTTGAAAATGCAAAACGAACTTTGAAAGAGTTCGATAAAGAATGACCGAATCGTGTGTGGATCCTTACATAAGTGTATGCACAACGTCCTCTGTAGCTCTTACATTCGACTCGCATAGGAAATGCACTTCGAGTCTCAATTGACTGCTAATCCATGTCAATTATCATCGGCCTGTTTATCAGGATTTCGTAACACGCACGGTAGAGGCTGATCGCAGGCGTGCACGGCCACGCGAACACAAGCATGAGTATATATGATGTGTCAACTGGGTCAGGATGACCTTGGGATTGTTATCGGAGCACTACCACGTCGCCATTGAATTAAACGCAGGAAAATGCGCGCGTTGTTTGCCCGTGGCTTCCTTTTTCTTCATTGCTCCAGCAATCATTGCGACTGCGCGCTACAGATTCATTAAAAAACCACGGCCTGACTACTGTTGAAAGCTTCAAACGTACAGTGAAGGACAAAGGACATTTAAAGTGAGTATTCGTATATGTAAACGTTAGTAGCTTTAATATAAACTATTGTATATGAAATATACGTTGTTGTGTGCTTTCACATAATTTTAGCAGTTTCAATAATCTATTTAATATAAGTGCCTTATCGAAATCCAAAGCTGTTAGAAATATATGTTTTAATGTTAAAGTTCATTTTGCATACAATTAGTTTACATTTAATTCAGATAAATAAAAGTCTAATTAAGTAAAGTGTGGAAAAGTCTGAGGTCTATTTTCCAATTGACTACGATTCGTTATTAGGTAAAAGGTATTGCGCAGCAATATTCATCTTCCCATTCGAACTTGTATTTTCATATTTCTTCATTTGATTAAAAGGTGGCTTCTGTTTGATAATAAATATTTATTTAATTTTCACATAGAATGTGCCTCATAATTTTACGCAAACCAAATTGAACTGCAATTATTTAACGGGAAAGTTTACCGTGCTATAAGTGCCCAATTGACGTATTTAACGGAAAAAGACAATTATGGATAATATAGTGTGTAATTCCAGGATTCTAATTTAGAAAACGTATCGCGAAGTACAAGTTCCTAGCCAAGTAACAAAAGTATTGGAGAAACTAGAAAGATATCGAGGAGCATGTACTAAGAAAAGTTTATTTCTATGGGAACAAACCGGAAATGTGATACGAGTAGTGATAGTGTTACGAATGTTGTAGTGGAAGGATGTAAGGAATTTCTGTGGAGGATCTCGATGGGTTTGCCGAGAGAGTCGGTACGGTAGTGGTTCAAGGAGGAGAGTATGCATCGTGAAGGGTGGCAGTGCAAAGCTTATATCAAGCCGTAGCCACGTTGACTTAGGACCCTAGAGCGCGGCTTGGATGTGTCGAAATCAGGTGCCAATGTAAACTACACGGCTGGGACGTCCGATAAAGCCTCGCTAACATCTCGCTACCACCTCGATTTCGCGAAGCCAAGCAGATGTCAACCCTTCCGCACTTTAAATACACTTTGCCAACTTTTAACTACAGATGCAAATTTATTGCCTGCAAGAATTGTATCATTAAAATTGTAATGCCAGAAGTATATACATATATTCTTATTATGCTTTATCAATACAAATGTATTTCTCAGATACATATTTAGACATTTACAGATAATCATGCATATACGAATATCTATTCTGTCTATTTTATATTAGCATCTCTTTTAATTAATTGCATTTTAAACAATATTTCAAGTTATATGACACTTATATTTGAATTTAGAATTCAGTCGTACGAAACTGAGCACTATAAGTGCGTGGATTCACGCATTACCCGGCAGGTGTAGTTTGTTTCTCGATCGGTTCAAACGATGTTGTTTATGTTGGTGAGTTTCTCTTTTCGCAGTCTACTTTTGCTCTCTTTGCTTCTTTCCCCTCTTTGCCTGCTCATCGACACGGTTATTCTACGTCCTCTTATCGCGCGAAACGTTCGAAGACTCGCCACGAGAAAAATGCTCGAACACTTTTCAACAACGATTCCTCTCCTTTTCTTTTTACTTTTCCTTTACCCCCCTTCCGAGAGTCCGTTGACGTGCCACGTGTTTTCTTTCCTTTACCCTGTCCACTAGAACCAACCCTTCATGTTTCCCCCTTCACTTTTCAGCTTTCTTTTTTATTTCTTGTGCCACCGTTTCCGAGTCCTCAGGGCGCCAGCACTTTTCCGCTACGCGAACAACGAAGATACCGGGTGCGCGTTGTGAAACTAACTTAAATACCGGCACGCGGCAAAGAATGCGACTGGCGTAGCTCTTATCTCTTGATAAGACCTCGAATCAGCTGGCTTCGCAAGCAACTGCCACTTTTTTTTCCTTGCTGAAGAACTGCTTTTGTATTTGCATGGAACGTGGCTTATCAATAACACCTGGAACCTGTTTTACACTGTACTTTATTATACAATTCATTTTTACATAATTTTTTCGTATGCCAATTTAACTCTACACAGCTTCATTTGGATCTTGATTACAATTACACGTGTTAACACACATTACATTTAAGAATAATTATTGAATTTATTTTTTTACATGCGTTTACCCGTAAGACCCGTTTTATGAATGGATGCACTATTTTGTAAGACTTTAGAAACGAAAGCTACTTCAATTCCTCGATAAAATTTTGCGAGGCTTACAATTATTCACTAGCAACAGTTACTATATGAATGCATTTGTGTTCTGTATGATTTCAACAATACAGTCTGGTATATGATGATATACACGATAAGCCTGACGAGATAAATCGCGCGTTTGTCGATATCGCGCAGTGTGTCTATTTTTGAACGAGGATATCACCACGATTGGTACCCAATACGATAGTAGTGTAGCTCAACCACATCTGTCTATGATTTCACGTACCACATGCTCTCAGATAATGACCGTTGAATGATAATATTGCTCAATGTCACCAATCGCATTCTCGATTCAGAGCCATAATATTCCTTATGTAACTCCAGCCTGCAATGACGCTGGGAAACCGGATGTCAACTGGTGACACCCGCACTTACATCACGATTCTAATGTGGTATGGACCTCGAATAATGCGGACACTAATTTAAGCTCTTTTGTAAAAAGCCCATCTAAAGTTAAATGAGATGACCCTCCTGTTTTCGTCCAACGAATACCAATTAGAAAAATAAGAACTTTATCCCAATATTGATCATTCAAGCCGCAAGCTTCTCATCAATTTCATTTTCAAATTCGTTTTTGAAAATAGCAGATAGCTAATGAGATAATCGAAGTGAGTAACAAAACAGTAACCAGCGTCAAAAAATGATTTAAAGGTGTAAATTTGGTAGATTTCAGCAAAAATTAGCAGATTCGAGAAAGCAGAGCATCGTTCATGGATTCAGAAGTACGAACCGGCAGCGGTCAAACTACCGCAATTAAGAGTGGTTTTCGAAAATCGCTCTAATTCACAGAGAATTACGGAGGACCGCTCATCGAGCTCGGCTCGAAAATGTTTTATACCGTGAATTTCGAACGAACGAGCAAAGCGATCTAATTTTAAACATATGCAAATATCTCTGCGCATAATTTGGGTTAATTCGCCGCGTTCCGTAGATCCGGTGGAACATCAGTTTGGCCGGAAACCGGGCGGAAACGCGAAAACCCTGCGTAATCCCGTTTATTTGCGCATTATACGAGATTATTCTGCGTTTACGAGACTCAACCCAGCCTAGCCGACACTCGGTACCCATTCGAAGACGTACATACGGTTAGACGAGAGTAGAGTGTGCTGCGGTGAGACATTACCTAAAAAGTTGCGCTCAGCTTAATACGTATCCCGTTCTACGGTCTGCCACCTATCTGCGGTACCATTCTCTCTATGTATTCCGCCTTCTCTTCTCCTCTGCACATATCGCAGCCCAAGGGGAGAAATGGCCAATATCAAAAATAACGTTAATTACTATAAGAGTTTATTAATTGAGAACTTCTAAGACACGTCTGATCAGTTCGACGTCCAGGAGACGGCTCTCCATTAGTTGTTGCAAAACAAGCATACTGCTACTTAGTTAGATACAATCTAAGCAACAACTTCGTAGTACATCAAATTCGAATACATAGGTCATCAATTCAAGGTCAACATAATATAGGTCAATGGATTCGTCTTGAGCTAGGCTATGTGTCTAGCGTAAAAAAAGACTATGGTTCCATTTAAAAAAACAAAGGTCACCTTCGGATCTCGCAGACGCTTACACCTAGAAAAAACGGTGTCCACTATTGAATATTCTCCTTTTGATAGACAATCTCTCGTTGGAAAATTGTTTCCGAATAATTAATATTTTTGCAAATAATCGCACTTAGAGAATAAAATGGGACACCCTGTATAAGACAACCAGATAGCTGCGGTTACTAACAATAATATACAATTATTATAGTGTACTTTAATAAAAGAGTATTTGTTCCAAATAAACGATATTTAAAAATGCTTAAAAGTAAAGAAAAATGATGTTCTTTCTGAAATATTATTAAAAGATGGAGCTACTTGCCAACAGAATAAAAGTTCAAAAATAAAAATATAAATTAATAAAGTAAAGAGATTCTTCGTGACTTTCGTCAGGATTTTTTAACCTCCCACAGCATAGAGAATTTAAGTGGGCCATAGAATAATCGTAGAAGGCTACGTCAAGGCCAATACAATCGTCAGAAAGCCGTCGAAAATAGTACGGCAGACGTAAGTAAGTACTTATGTTAGAGAAGTGTTCCGCGATATAACAACGGATCGAGTGACTCACCGTATCCAGATTGAATAGGCTCGAGACCTTCTTTAGAAACCCGTCTTGCGACTTCTTCTTCCTTCTGGTGGTCATCCTCCCCTCCTCACGATGATCGATGGTACCGACGCTAGTTAATCCAATTAATCCACAGGCTCAAATGTCACCGTGGCACATACTTTTCACACAGTGCACACTGAACCACACTTCACATATTGGAAGAATCGATAAAAAAAAAGATAAAGCTATTGTTACAAAAATCTATCCTCGAAGGGAGAGTTTTTTCTATCCTGCAGAAGGAACACGGACTAACTCAATTTTAAACCACGAGAATTTCGCTTAAACCTTCTCTGGACGCATTCGTGACCAGTTTTGCGAGAAGCTGGAAAATGAAAGAGAGATTCCTTCGGAACGTGTCCTGTATCTTTCGCAACTAGAACGTTAATGATTTCGTTTTATAGGTAGCTCTGCGAAGACCATAGAAGAAGAATCTGTTTCCGTCACTGTACTATTTTAACTACTATTCAGTTGATAGTTTTAAATTTGTTGAACTTTAGTAGAAATATTTCGTTATAATAGTGGAAACGTAGAAAGAATTGACAAAAAGAATTGAAATGAATATTGAAATTGCGTCTTATCAAGGTAAGTTTGAAGGTAATGCCAGTGTGCACCTGATTTACAAACCGCGGCCCTGAATTTGCTTTTGATGTGGGTGGCAACGCGATATACCACGTGCGAAAAGAGAACAAAAACAGCGATAAAACCGAGACTGTACGAGAAAAAAGGGGAGATAGATTTACATGGCGTGTCATATCTACTCTTCTCCATCCTCGAAGACCATTCGCATTACGTAAAAATGGATAATAATTCAATATTGCCGTCGTTTTCGTATGTTTACGTTTGTCGAAATCGTATTCGAAGAACGCGTTGCTAATACATAATTTAATTTAATTTAATTTGCTTCGCCATACTAATGGTTTAATTGCACATTTCAATTATACCTTTTAATTTATATTGAACATATTATATCAAGAGATTTCCAATCTACCAACGATAAAAGTTTAATACGTTTAAACCTTAAATAATAAATCTTCGATCAATATCCTATATATCATTGAATTATTTGCAAATTTTTATTGTAGATTCTATTTATATTTCTTGAATATGTATCCGTGCAAAATATTACACGTTGATCAGCACGCTCCACTCGTTAAAGATTGCAGATATAAGGGTTGATCATGATACGTATTTACGAATTACAGTGCGATGCACACTGACGATTTGTTCCGGCCTATTTTCTTAATTGCGGTGTCGGTGCCGGTGACCCTCGTTCCGCTGGCAATTCCGCACGACACCCTATTTTTATGGGTGCCGCATGGAGGCCAGTCAGACTCACGCAAGTGCAGCAACCTAATTGATAGGACTCAGGGTCAACCGAGCTGCCCTACTTCGTCTCGCTAACCCGAATCGCTCGACAAATAATACGTCCGTGTTTGTTCCACACCAGTTGCCAATTGCAAGATTACGTGGAATACCTTTGTAAATTCTCGTATCTGTCTAAATAAAAAGGTGCAATTGGGAAATTCCGATAAGTTTTAGAATTGAAACGACTAACAGATCTATTCAAACTAACTTATTTGTGACTCTTTTATTGCATTGAGTCTGCACATTGAGAACGATTGATCAGCGAAAGTCGTTGCTACAAAGAGGCACAGAGTTCAACATCCCGGTATTTTTGTAACTATAATTTTTTCACATAAATTTCCGGCTTTTCGAGTATTGAAGGATGAAAGATACTGTGTATGGTCTTCCTGTTAGCTTCCGCAAGCGTCGCTTGGCGTGCCTAGGAACCCGGTGTTGCTACAGAATAAACAGGTTGTCTATCCATCTTACTCTGACTAAAGGAAGTCGCGCGTACTACATACTCACATACGTATGTATTACTATGTACATACATAGTACGTGGTACGAGCGCGCAGCTTGCACACGCTATCAGAGGAAAACCCACGGCTTCGATTTCCACGTGGACACGAGCTACTCCGCACGCTCGGTCGGGCGCGTGCAATGCACGCTGATCCTAACTTTGATTAATCCCTTCGACAGTTTTGCCTGAGTCAGACTCGGCTAGACTCGCTCAAATATTGATTTATTAGATTCAAGTGCATTGTAGATTGAACAGGTACAAAAGGCGAAACTTACTCTCAATGTCAGTTTATCAGTGACATCTGACAAATAAGGTCAAGGCATATGAGAGCAATCGGTCCCGAAATAAAATAAACCAACAAACAATAAGGTTATTGTTACGCACACGAACTTTTATAGTCATTATTACGGTTATTTTCAATTATCATATAGTTATTTGAGAACGAAGGAAACATCATCATGATGTATGTTCGATTTCAAGTATTTGAGCGAAACTTCGAAGTAAATAAAGCAAATATGATGGAATTCTAGAGTATAACTATTTCAGTAATTAAACATGAGAGGCGAATACGAAGTTTAAAGTGGTACTAATAATTATTCTGCTCAAGTTATTCGAGAAGAGTTCGGAAGTTTAGAGGATCACGCTATAGGGCCTTGAATTATGAGAAAGTTGCCGATGCAGTTTTACGAGCTGGCCAACACAATCCATAAAAGGAAAGTGTGATACCATACCGGACTTTTCACGTTTCTCATTGTTGATTACTCTGATTTAGAAAGCGAATGATGATGCGTCAAGGAAAAATCTACCAGTATGTAGATCCTTGATTATTCGAACCAAGTACAATAAGGAAGAGGGCTTATGTTATATAGCGTATCCTCACAATCAGCGGAACTGGTAACGGCGCACGATAAAGTGCACTCTCCGATGAATTAATAACGATTATCTTCAACCAGACCACATCACCATGAAGAGTAATAGTAGGAATTAGTGCTCTTGGCGGTAATCTAACAAAACGACCCAAAAGGGCAAAGTTACCCACGATTAAGCCATTTCACTTGACAGTTTCAAAAGACCAAAGGAACACCCTCCATGCATATGTATGATATAAGGTAGCGTAGCTATCGTAGTATTCATAGTAGTATCGACTAATACTCCCAGCAAAATTCGCTTTCAATTACGAGTCTCTAACGGGCCAAAAGCTATACCGTTACGCTCTCACAATGCCTCAAGTATCTATCTACCGAATCCGCAAACTGCCACGTGTTTCTTCTGCAAAATTAGTCTCCTGTTCGAATGAGAGATTTTTGGATTACAAGAAATTTCTCCGAATTTCTTGCTATCCCATAATGCCATAATAAATACACTATTTCCAGGAAACTTACATTGCGCAAAAATTGCGCCAAGTGCGTGGCGGATGCGCGCTCAAAATCACAGAGAGAGGAAGAGACAGTGAGAGAAAAAGACTGTCAAGAGGGCCGGTGCACGCACGATCCTCGCATTCCAACGGGCCACACTCACACGAACAACACAGCCGGGACGACACACGAAGAACACAGCACTCACACGCGCGAGAAACAGGTTGCTCCTGACGGCGCGCGCGCGCGCCCGCGCTTGCTCTCTTCACTCCCCGCTTCCACCGTCGAAACACACCACTCTCGCCTGGTCTCGACTCGTCTTGTTTCACCGCGACACCAATAACCGTGCGAATAACGAAATTCGACCGGGTATCCTTATTTCGGAGCAATAGTTAAAAGCCTTCTGCACGTATTTACCATGAAGAGAAGATCGTAAGAACACTGCATTGGTATCTTATCCGCCTTGCGAGTTTCAGTCTTCAGCGGTTTTCAGCTTGTTGCTTCCATAGACTCGTGAAGTTGGAAGAATCGCGACTGTCAAAGCCGAGCCAACCGCGTTAGTCAACCTCGTATGGTTACTGGCCCCATTGGATTGGTAGCTCGCGTGATTGTTAACTGTCGCATCAGCGGATGATGCTCGTACGCGAAAGCCAGAGTTTTGAAGCGATACGCGAGACTGGCAAAGTCACCGACGACGACGACGACGACGCACCGGTTGGTAGGTTAGGTCGGTATGGACGCCAGTGCTTTCTCTCCCTCTCTTACTCTTGTGGTTGTGGCGCGGCGTGGCGTGGCGTGACGGCGGCCTCCGTCTACTCGTGGCGTACCTCGATCGAAGTCACGGATACGCTGGTGTACGCGAGTGTACACCACTCGGTTGGCGCACCCGCGAAACCGCACGTGGTCTGCCAAGTGACGGCGGACCGATGAATCTAGGAGCAATTCGAAAAACCTCACGATTCACACTCCTCTTGCTTGTGTACACGCGACGCCGCCGATGTGCACGAGATGCGTACGGGAAAGACACTAAAATCGGGCGTGTTCAGACTGCCGCGGCCGGCAGGAAAACGTCAAGAGCCGCCGCGTCGTGAACGCGGAGTTACCGTGAGCTGGTCGTATGATCGTGTCTGTCTGCTGCTTTGCCGTATAGTACTTTCTCCTTTCCTCTTTCCCGCGCCTTTGCTATCTTTCTCACTCGCACTCACGGTTTTACTGCTCGAGACTGTTGCCTGTTGACGTCACCGCCAGCGTGAACCTTCCTCGCTCTCCGTGCTCATACCAGCCGAACCGAGCCGGATCTGCACGAACCTGCACGATCGGGCCCCCGGAACGCGCGAGTAGGAGAGAGAGGAGTCGAACCGCACGATCGTCCGTTGCCTACTCCTCCTCCAATACCTTGCCCTTTATCCTTCCCTATTTCAACTCTCTTGCTCACTCTTTCTCTTTCTGGGACTCTAGCTCTCTTTAGCAGCGCTTCGCAGACGAACAGACCACCACCTCCGGTTCTCCCATTCCAGCGTACACCACTGCCGATTACTAACCGTGCGGAAGACGTTCGACTGACCCAGCGCCACGGCGCGATCAAGCGCACCGCTCTGCTGCATTCCGAGGGACCAAAGCTATTTCTGGGACTGATCTACCTGCGCCGTGTGGTGGTTTCGATTTTAGTGACCTCGCTTGTACCTTATGTACCTAATTTGCAGATTTCGGACTAGTAGCTTTTGTGGAATTTGTTAAAGTACCAGTATTGATAATGTCACTTTGAATGTCTATAGTTGTTTTAGGTTCTTACACTATTTTGGGCTCTAGTGTTGACATTGGAGTCATGTCACTCCAAACTGATCTCTTTAGAATTCTTTGTTGATGTGATGTATTGAAAGATCTACTGCGAAACAGCAGCGTAACCGAAGTAAGGCTCTCGGTTGTACTGGCTGACCCCCTATGGTTGAGAAAGTAAACCCTTTTTGGAGACAGGAATTTAGATTTCTATCTCTGCCCATGGAGGTTTTTCTTGTGCAACCAATGTTGTAATCCGAGTGTAGGAACTTTCTGCCGGGTATGTAAGGCCCGTCACTGCAGCACTGTAATACCTTGTCCCAAATGTGTACCGAATCGTTAACATCGCGCAAAGCTTCTTAAAGGCACATTTCTTCTATTTGAGAATCTTCAAATTGAATCCTTCAATTCTACAAAATAAAGTCTTTGAAACCGAGTGCGGAGTCTCTTTCGAAAAACCTGCCCAACCTGAGTACCTTACCGATAAAGTTCGAGAAATGGGAACCGCACTCTTACATTTCGAACTCAACAAACTTGCTTCAATGAGACCGGAGAAAAACGTATTTCGAACTCGCAAGTACTCTTTCAGATCAAACCCAACGTGAACCCACAACGAGACCTTATACGCCGAGTATGCGAACTTCACAATGCGTTAGTCTTTTCGTCGGTTTTCGGATCAGGGCGTTCAACGTCAGCATCAAAGCAGCAGAAATAATTTTTCCCTAAAAGTCACGATGCATTTGAATGCAGTGAAGCAGGATAAGATGTGGTTGCGTGGGATTCTCCCAGTCTTCTAACTTCGAAAAAAACCCTTTTTTTCAACATGAACTCTAGGGTTGAAAGTATTCGCCTCAACGTCCCATGATTGCTCCCGCAAAAATAAACAGAGTCGAAGTTGAAAGCCTGACTACTTTCAAGGGAGTCCCGTGATAGATCCACGCTTCTTCCGCAAGCTTCCGGCTGCATGACCCGGAAACTTAAACGAAACCTTTAGAACTCGCTACCGAGCAATTTCACTGGTGCTACATTTTCTAGGTTGCGAAACGATGGCAGCGCTTAATGTTGCCTGAAATTTGCATCCCTCTCTCTCGCCTATGTGGTCCTTTATTGCTGAACCGATCGGCTAGGAACATCGATGCACATCGCGCGAGCTGCGTAATGTTTGCGCTCTGTTCCTTTGTGTCGACGCCTTTGAGGTGGTTTTACGCGAATTTCGATCGAACATTGCGCTTTTGGATTACGGTCATCCCCCTTTCCCTCGGAACTGCCAACCCAAGTGCGTCGGTCAATTAATCGGCGAGTGCCTACGTTAAACATTATCGGATAAGGGGCCGATAGACACTAATTTCGAATGAAAAGTATCATGATATAATGTTTTTTTTTTTTCTTATGGGTTTAACTGAACTTAGGAGATTTTTTCCTAAATTCGCTTCTATTGTCCATAAATTGTAAACAACTTGTATCCGAATGTAACAAGAGGTAACCTCGTGAAACGATATTTTCCGGATCAAGAATCTAATCTACTAAGGTGTATAAGGGAGGTAATACATATTGCTCCAGATCCACAGTTTCGTTACTAGGCTATGCGAGCATTAACTCGAGTACTCAATAAACAGTAGCACGGAAATACGAACTTGAAAAACTCGAACGAACATGTAGGAAATCTGCATTAACTGGAACAGCAATATGTACACTGTTTTTATACGGTAGAGAAGCATGCAACCCCTAAAGCAAAAACCATACGATATGTTCGAGATTAAATCAGAGTAATCAACCTCGTTTTTGCAGTAGATTACAAAAAGAGTAGTGCTGGTCAAACTGCGCTAGCATTGTTATCAGCGACCGTTTATTACTTCGGGAGTGTAATTTCGAATTTGTAGGCGCGCAATTACGTTTATCGTGCACAAAGGAAATTGATTTTAGATACGCGCTGCCTCATTATCGTGTGTGTGCGCACAGTACGTACGCCAATGGAAAGAGGCAGATAGGTTGATTTCTATATTACCATAAAAATATCAAATTTTCGCAAAATACATTATTAAAAAGAATATTCACTGACAATGAGCAATAAAAAAAGCTGGTTTATATCAATTCGGACCCTAATTGCTTATTTATTCCCGAGATTCAGTTACCATGCTTATGCAGTCTGGTAAGTATGTGTGGCGACAGAAGGAAAAAAAAAAGACAAAACGAAACCAACAGTCGTTGTTTTATTATGCGGCAAACAATCCAAGGGATGTCATTAGGGGTCGTATCGCGGGTAAATTAGTGCGTGGGTGGAAGAAAAGCGAGCGAGGCGAGTTCTTCCGTTTCCCTTTTGCGCTTTTTCGAATTCGCTTGTTTCTCGCCGCTGGCTCCCTCGGCTCCATAGGTGGCCTAGTAACGAGAGAAAAAAAAACAGATAGACGGGGACAGGAAGTTGGCTGCCGAACACCCACCGCTAATCTCTCATAACTGGAGTGGCTCATTTGCGGCGAGAGTCACGAACGCTCAGCGAGTAAAAAAAAAAGAGAGAGAAGTGGTTGAGAGGGAAACGCGTGAAAAAATGGAAGGCAGAGCGGAAAAAAGCCCGAGATAAAGCTCGAAAAAAGGGATGAGTTAAGGTAATTGGCAGCATGCCACCCCTGCTGTAGTGTTAGCTGCTGGAAAAACTAGTACACGCTCGAAAGATTTCACCAGTTTTAGTAATCCCTGAAAGCGACGAAGTTTTATTGCGAAAATTATGAATGTTTCCCAAACTGAAAACGCTTCTCCAATCTTCCCTGCGAAGTGAAACCCTTTAAACATAGAATCTTTTTATCTGTACATTTTTTTTAGTGAACTGATCATCACGCCATTTGCCACCAAAGATAAATTATAATTATAGTAGTTTTTATAATAAGAAAGATCAAATAAGTAGATTTGAATTTTTAACATGCAGTATATAGTTAGTAACTTAGGATAGGGATTTCGCAATTAAAGCAGAATTTTTAATGATCGTTGCGATCGTACCTGAATTCGAGTGAAAAATGAAATGGTGCATGAAAAATGCAGATGCTCTTAAAGCGATAGTAAGATCTTTTTCAGGAAATGGTCAATTTGAAAAAAAGTACATTGCGACGACTGATATTCGGCATTGAAATATATCTGCGACGTACAAAGTTCCAGAACTCCACGGAGACTAGTCGCAAAGTTGAAATCTCAGAATCCATCTTCCAGCATTCTACGACTTCTACTGACACATTCATGTGAATGTGGAATCGCAAAAAAGGGAAATTCGAATTTATCCTCGCGGCCAATCCACGAATTTCCTCAGCATCGTGCAAACGGCAGGGTAAAAATTGCAAATAAAAAAGAGGGTGGAAAAAGAAGTATATCGCGGAGTACCACTTGTCTTAAAGGACTTTCGACGAAGCGACGAAGACGAAAAGAGAGACGGAGTGGTCGAGAAGAATCTTGACACAAAACCGTCGGATAGGAACAAAGAGATGTAGCTGAAAGGGTGGCATCGGCTTTGTTGCACGACAAAGAGAATAAAATCTCCGCGAGGGTGGCACACCGGGTGACGTATTGTGGATATTCGAAACAAGAAGGTAGAACATAGAGTAAGTCCTCTTTGGAAATTGCAAAGAGGCCATTGAGAAGCAATGTGACGCGGAGGAGTAGTCCTTGCCGGTGCCTATGGCAAGAGCCAAGAACTCATCGACCGAAACTCGATTTCTCAAGATTCTCTTGAACAGTCTACGGATACTGAATATTGAAATTTGGTACTAAGCTACGCTCCGTCTATGAGACCATGTTCCGCGTTACTTTCAACCTCTTTGGTTCTTATTCTTCTATCGAGATATTATCTATGGGAAATTCAAGAGATTGGCGTTTGTTACATTTCAAAGATTGAAGACAATCTTCGAGTACTTCTCTTGCACCACTAGAAAAGTGATCGTATTACCGTTGAAAAGATTTTGTCTCACCCTCGATGTTAATATTTATCATCAACTCAAGTTGACGGGAACCATTGTCAATCAGTTGGTTTTTTTGATACTTGATACGTAAATTTAAAAAGCTCCCTTCTTCCCAATTCGGAGCACTTTCCATAATCTTCTTAATTACGTATACATGTATAAGTTCTAATTATTTATCGGCATTCTGCAAGTGAAATTGCGAACAGAAATGCACAAAAGTGACAACTATAATTTCTAATATCTTAACTGCATCTCTGTTATTTGTATTTAATGTAGAATGAGAAATTTACGATCGCATAGACATCCGCATTCTGATCGCGGTGCATCATTTATATCGCGTGTGCTATGTAAGTACGTCATCCATACAGCTAACAAATGACAGTAATTCATCTTTCACGATAATGGGGTCAATGTTCATGTATTGTGTTCTCCCGAATCGCCAATTATTTATAATCTCATTAACGGGATACCATTTTTTTTCCTGCCTATCCATCCTGTCCACGTCAAATTACGGATAACTATGGTGCAAGGAAATGCCATCGCTGACGGGACGAGCCGCGGATTATCCCTCGCAAATAATATTATACGCGACTCCGCGAATTGATTAATGCTTTCGTGGACTGGTGCAGTACCACGACTAATCGCATGTATTTAACTGTAAGCGTTGCAGTAGCATCCCGATGCACCTCACGCTGGAGCTGTAACGTTGTAAAGTGTGATTCCTTTAATAATTCGCAAATACGATGCATCAATCTCGCAATCACAGCAACAGATGTTAATAGGAGTCAATGAAATCCTGAATCGCTCGAAACGTGTATTGCATTTGTTATTCTCTTATTTTTCAATCTCTCCTCATTTCTGGTACTTATAGTTATTAACTTATGTATTTGCATTATTAACTCCTGACGCTTCTTTTAAACCTAGTTAGATAGCTTTCTGGTTGATAATTATATACTGTACATGTTTCGGCATTAATTGTGTTGTATAATAATGTATTAATTATTAGTATTAATGTGACCATTACTAAATATGGCACACTTTTCTTTTTCTTTAGTTAGATACTTTAAGAATACTTAATTATCTTAACCTTTGGTAGAAACAGTTTATTGGTTGTTAGCAGTTATGGCTGGCATCGATTCTGCACATCTGAGTGACGTCGCATTAATATTCTTGATTGTCAAAACAGACGTCACAATTATATTTGATGTGCATAGACATACATATATATACACCCCATTTGTCAGAACTGTTTCAATAGAGTGTAAGATGCTCCAAGAAAACAAATCATATCTACCACGTTAAAATGTACAGTTGTACAAAGTATTTAGAGGTTTCAAACTAATACGAGTTTCAGTTGCTCTAGACTAGAACTACATTGCGAACTACAGATTAACTATTGCACTTAAATCAGTAACGTGCACATGGAATTCGGAATTCATGCAACGGTAGAATTATCGCGACAATTAATCAAATGAATTGATATTTTTTATTTACGAAAAACAACATTTAAAAATATCCAAGTTTCCAAGCTAATCAATAATCGTCTAAAATATACTATTTCCGTGAGTGAAATATTTCAGTAGAAATTTTGCAAAATTTGTTTTATGGATATGGTAGAAACCAATGAAGTATTGTAGTGTAAAGGAGAAGTTCTTATAACAAGTTATTTAGCGTATGTATGTAAAACGGAACATTAGATTGATGCACATTTGATTGATGCGTACACATAGCGATTTACTAAATTGTTATGCGTTAACCCCACTTTCATTTCTGGAAGTAGCAAGTATTGTGACGGACTTAATGCATCAATCAAGCACTAGCGTTTGCGTCAGAGGCCTGGGAAGCATTAATGACAATTCAGTGAACACTTTTCTCGCTAGTCCGTGTACGTACCGAGAAATAATTTCATGCAGTTCAAGAAATAAATTTTCTTTAGTAGACTAATTGCCACGTGTTCAATGTAGAAAAAAAGAAATGATTTTCTAAACCGTGACTATCAGCAAAAAGCCAGTAGTATTGTCAGGATAGTACAGACAAAAGCAAATGCGTCAAGACAAACTGTAGTAGTAAAGCAACAGCCAAGACAAAGCAAAGCAAAGCGCTGCAAAAGAACAGCAGTGGTAGAAGAAGTTGTTCAAAAGAAAAGCGCAGTAATTTTGTTTTTTTTAAGTTTGTCGAAAGCAAAGAAAACTGCTTACCTGGTCACCGTCGTGTCCCTGCCAGCTGTCGTGACTCTGTAACATAAAAATCAAAATGGTTATCACGATATTTTTTTAACTTTTGAAATGCAAATAAATTCCAATTTTTGCGACAATTTATGGAATTAAAAACACATTTTTATAGTAATCACTAATTCTGGAAGTATGGTAGTACGTGTAAAAAGTGAGTTGAAAACTTCGACAAATGGTCCCTGTAAATAAAACATAAGTTATATTTATGAACCGAGGGCAAGCGTAGCTTTTATTTCATTCGGAAAACTTTGCTTTGCAAACATCCATTTACAATTTTAATTCAGTTATCCACCCTGGTTGTCTAGATAAATGCTGTTTTGAAAACGGAATTAGCAAAGAAAGGAACATCGAAAAAAGGGAGAGAAAGAATTTTTAGTCCGTAAAATCCAGCAATGATATTGCTTCAACAAAATGCAGAGATTTACGTTGTAATATCTAAAATGGTATTTATTAGAGCAAAATAAACAGAGAATTGCGTTTGAAACATTATTCTATACACCAGCAATAGTACCAAAACCACCAGATTATGTAGACCAAAATCGTATTACATATACTATACATCCATACTCGCTAATTGCTGGAATCTATGAACCAGTTACTAATCCTGATTATCCTAAATAAATAATAGCTTATCTATTTATTTCCCCTAGTATATCTCAAAACTCTGAAGCATCCATTTCTAGATTTCTCAACATTTAACATCCGGAAACGGGATCAAAATAATTATAAACACATCTAGAAAGCGCAGCTTAAAGGAATATTTAGATAGCATATGCGCAGATAGTGGAGGGAGAAAAAAAAAGAGTGAGATAGAGAATCGAGAGGTACAGTTCATGGAACGTTTGTTCTCGCAATATTTGGAGTATATGCGCTGCCAGGATCATATTTCCCCAAATGCGCGCGGCCCATCGAACGCGCTTCGATAAACTTCTTCCTGGACGGACAATAAAGGTAAGAGAGAGCAGAGGAACCCTACACTCGACTGGTCGCACATCGCCATCCAATTTTCCAGCGTGCTTCGAACCGCGTGCGCTCGAGATTTATGTCCACGAAATTCGGCCCATGGATCGCATCAGCCGCCACCACGTGACTGTGCCAGTGAAAAATCGGACAAAACGGCTACGCACGCGTGCGCGCGCGCACGCTGCGCCATGTCATAAGGTAAATTCTCCAGCTCCGTTGGGAGTCACTGGCCGCTCTGCGAATTTTATGAGAGCCCAGTGTCATGCGGAGATGACACGACCATCTGTCGCACGGGACACGCTCAAATTTTTGCACGTTTTTGTTAGGTTTTTTCCCCCTCCGATCCTTTTACTTTTTTTTTGTTTCTTCTTGTAAACGGTTGTTTATATTTGTGTATCGCCCCTCGCGCGATGCTGATGGAATGTTTTATTGCCAGTTGGTTGACTACAAAAACTGGTGAGTGCTTGTAATCTAATATGTAACTGTTTTATTATTTCTTCAGCTTTCCTGATTTATGTTTTTAATTATTGGGATTTAAGTTAGTTTATCTTCTTCTAAGTAGATAACAACTGTAGCTGTACGTGTATATTTCTATTACAATACTTCGTACTAGATTCTTTTTAAAAAGCTGAAACTTGTTACAGCTTCTGAAACAAGGTGGAACCGTGTGCGAGAGGATTAACTTTTATATCTGACGATATAAATTAGTTTTGGATTGAATCTTGTAGAATACCATCATGTTAGATCGCGTAAGCAATATTTTAATGGAATGTTCCTTCTTCGAGCTCCACCCTGCGAATCACGATGTTAGTACATTATATTCGAATGCTTTTCTCAGAGGTCACAGTCCCGTTACGGTTCATTAAATAGGCGTAAATAATATCGGGAAGTATATGTATGGCTATTTTATCGGGCGCAGAGGTCTACCACTGTCGGAAGTATAGAGGGCGCTCAGGGGGTTAATGCTGAACTGCGTTGTTAGATTTATGACAGCAATATAGGCGTCATGGAGCATGTTCAACCCCGCTCGCATCGACACACACACACATACATCCCACATTGAACTCGATCTTGCGCTAAACTCGTTGCAACACTGATTTAATGCAATCGTGAAAAACATTGTCGCTTGGTAGCGGTGTACGTTTACTCAGCTCTGAACTTAATATTGCGACCTTGCATGCGTGTCATTTATCTTGTAAGACATTGTAGATATGTTGTATGAGAACTACCAACGATGGCAGAAATAATAAATAATTGTATTAGTACTCATTTCACTCCAATAACTTCATTTTAATTAAAAATTTCATAAAGCTTACGTTAGCACGAAGATCTATCTTAAGCAATATTGCTGCCTAAATTCACTGTAATCAAGCGATATTACTCGAATCCCTTCAAATTACACGAAATTCCGAAAACATTAACTGTTCCATCGAGTTGGTACTCGGTTTGTTTAACCCAAGACATCAGAATCTCACACTTTCCACCCATCCCAATTAATTTAGTATGTCAATTTGTCGTACACACCGAATAATCCAAACATTCCCAGCTACATCCACAATTGTCACCGTTTGTCTCCGTCCTCCGAGCGATTACAAACAAGCGAAACAGCCGAAACTCAAACTGAGGAACGTGGAACGAGTTCCTCGGGGTCTAATCGTCTCTCACTCCCACCCTGTCGAATTAATTAAGGGAACACAACTAGCGAGAGCATAGGAACGCGGGAGGCAAGAGAACCTCGGCATTTAGTCAGATTTATATGTTAGAGAGCAAGCGGTATTGCGATGAAGCAGTTAGCGCATAATCTCACGCGATACTAGATCATGATGTACTCTGGGATACTAGTTCTCCATCTCCTTCCCCACAGCAAACAGCAGAGCTCTACAGACTCAACGTGAAAATTATCACTGGAATGAGAAGATGTGTGTTCCCTGGAGCAGTAACTATCAAAATCCCATTATGGTCTATGTCGCTGTTCAAGTCTCAATGTCATCAGATATACAAAATTAGTTGATTTTCTGTTTATTTTCCCCATTTGGACTATAAATCAATTTCCACTCCACTATGCCAATATCCATTTCTTATTGATCAGAAGAAAAGCCCTAAATCAAGCTACTATATTCCGAAGCTAACTCTACTCGCCTACTAATGCCATTCTAGTCTCATCCTCCCTTTTTCAAACACTCGCAGGCTCCAATGGCTCTTTGACAATCGGGTGAGGCGCACTGCGGGGGATAAAACTGTCGAGCGATCAATTTTAAGAGATACACGAAAATCCTCCTGCGTCCATTTTCCTGATCGTGTCGCTCTGGGTTCGGACTGCATTTCACCGTTTTACGGCTGTCTCAAGGGTTTATGTGAGGCGATGTGAATGACAGTGAATTTGGGGGATGTGGTGTAACGTGGAGAATTGAATGGAAAAGAGGAAAAAGTCAACATAGAACGAAGAGAATATTAAAATCATGAGAGCCTGTGAAACTTATAAAAATATGGAAAAGAAGGTATTTTTGAAAAAAGTATGATTTGTATTAAAGTTATCAATGTTCATCTACGTATTCATGTATGTATGCGAATATTAGCTTCAAATACTATAATCTTTAATCTGCCATTATTCTATATTGCCCGATTAGCGCAGATACTATTTATCCTTTTGTCGAACTAAATTAGCTGTCGCTTATTGAAATTGATACCAGATATTGCCGATATCGCTTAGCAGGTTCTACGTAGACTGGCTTGGAATTATTTCCAGCTGAAAGGCGAGACAAAAGGAGAATACGATCACGGTGCAGGCAAGCTCATAGACTTGCGATGAAAGATTTAATCTTTTAATGAACTCAAACGCTCCGTTTATATGAAGCATCGGCTTAAGATTTTCTCACTGAAGTTTCAAATCAGAGGAATAAACGGAATGTGAATTTTATTTTTTACTTAGCTATAATTTAAGTTGACAGAAATATTTTTTCCTTTTGAACATCTTCTGTAATAAGAACTTGTTACTTACTTTGTATCCGAAGTTATTATCGTTCAATTAATTGTTATAATGAAAGTAAACCTAACTTGCATAATCCAGATAGATATTAAAGATACGCAACATTAATTACTCTCCGTTACTTTTTAGCTAGTATACTTCCTGGGCTTATAAAGTCCATCTTTGTGAGATGAAACTTTTAGTCAAAGTCGCAGCGTAACTCAAAAGTTTATTTTCAATTAACTTCTATCTTTTCTTTCAATTAAGAAAAAAAAGAGAGAGAATAAGTTAAGCAGTACTACATTGGTATAGCAAATATTATAAGTATTTCTTATTATTTATTATATTTAGTATTAGGAAATGATAGTGGAACACGTGAAACAAAGCTTTAAAAGAACGAATCGTCGTTTCCTTTGCTCTTTACGCGCCACTTCGCATCGATTCTTCGACCTAACTTTATCTAGCCCTTTTTACTACGTTGCCTTTCTCGTTGCTTACGTTGTGATGTCGAACTTTTTTATGCAAGATTGTCGAACGAAAACGTCGTAATCCGAAGGGCGGGGAAAAGTACTCGTTACATAACGACTCCTAAGGTTTTTATCTGGCACTCGTCCTCCGCGTATTCCATCCGCTCCGGTAAACTGGATTTATGAGCTGGAGCGTCCCTAGCGAGGTGTGCTAGTGACAGAGTACGTATCTTTCCATCCAGAAGACGACTGGGTTTACAAAGAATTCTCTTCAACTTCACAATCCAAACCTACTTGTGATTATTGCTGCTTGTCAACACTGTGGAAATTAATCGTCTAGTCTTGGAACAAATTGATTAACAATTCATATAAAATACACCTGAAACTCGTTGCACAACATTTATATACTTCTTTCACTCATCTAATAAGTTCGATTTAAATGTGTCTTAAAAAGACGATTCACTGGAATAAGCAATAATAGGAAATTCAAGAAAAATAATTCAATAGCCTCTATCAAAGTTTCAATAATATGATTAATAATCTACAGCGGTTCGCAGTAATTAATTGTAAAATTGATGGAAAATACCAGAACTCATGTATGTATTCGGTTTGTGTGTATCGAACTGGCCAAGCTGTTTCTTCATTATACAGCAATACTTTTCGATTTTCTGTTAAACGAGTGTTTTACGAAGCGAATATTAATTAGGAATTTCTATCCCGGCTGTAGAGTGAATTATCATTGGGAAAAGCGTAACGGGATGGACCATTTGGTAGGAGCCACTCTCAATTGGCACGATAAATTTCATTGCGCGTTCAGTCATTTCGCGCTCGGGTGAAAAATTTCACTGATTTATAGGGGTTCGAATCGGAAACGATTGTACGGGGTAAGCTTCGAAAACGTGGACACGATGGTAAATGAAAGTCGTGTGCGCTCTTCGTGGAAGTACATAGTCGACTTATGGGCGAGTACTTCAACTTCTAAACCGTGATTTAACGGCAAAGAAGATTAGATCGACAATGCGCACCCTGTAACGACGAGTTAACGGTTTATTAAATCGCCACTATTCTTTGTCCATCAAACTTTTTCTATTTCTCGTCTTAAAATTTGTTCAGAATTAAAAAAAAAAATATATATATAGATTAGTGAAAAATAATTGTAAAACAAATATATGCGTTACAAAAAAAGAAGAGGAGTAAATGAAATGTTTATTATAGTTTATGATTTGATTTAGTAACAATTGTTCCTCCACGATGATGGACTATTTTTCGATAAGATAAAGTGACGTAAAGTTTATTATATATCTCAAGAATGGATACAGTAACTTTAACGTGTAGTAGATCGAGGAAGATACTAATTTATGATTACGACGCGATAAGCTGAACGGTAGTTGGCATAATCACGGTAAGCATAGTTTAATAGAAGGTTACATGACAGGACGTGAGTTCTAAAAGAAAAGAATAAAAGACAAAAGAAATGATAAGACCCGCGTGAGAAAAGCTTCGCTGATTATCTTGCATCTATTACAGATACATAATACATACCGATTTAGAATAGATGAGAACTTTAACTATATTTGTATCTGAAAGAAATAACGCATCCCACATTTATAACAACTTTTACATACGTACATGTAATGTGTACTATATTAAAAGCTGTATACATGTATGAATGCATGTTACGTAAGGATATAAAAATCCGTTTTATTCTTCCTTTAAATAGAGCAATTCACCCTATTGACGGAGAGCTTTTTTGCGAACGGCACAAGAGGATCGGCCAGCAACTTTTCACTTTTTAGAGTCAGGATTACGAAGAGTAATGAATTTGGAAAGGCTGATCTTAAAGTATGGCGCTTCGTAACAAAGCACTTATTTCGAAAATGCTCCTAGCAACGTAATACATTGAGCTTAGATGGAACATAAATTTTCAACGAAGCATTAAATATCGCGGTGGTTCAAGAACAGGACATGGTTGTCGCTCTGACCTGGGCCTGTTTCACTGAGAGATATATCCAAAGCTGTCGCAACAAATAAGGAACTCGCAGGGTAGTCGAGCTCTGTTAGCATGCTGGAATTCTGCCTTATCTCGTAAACCCAGTCTTATGCGGATTCCTGTGAACCCTTCACCAGATATCCCTCGTCTAATAACTTGCACGGTTTTACAAAAATTTACATCCGGATTTCGAGAGCTTCCTACGCGCGTAACAACTGACGTGATAAGTCTTTGACGATCTCTACCTTTGCTTGCCTCGAACTTCAGTTGATGCTGGAGTATTTCTTGCTATTGCAAACAAACGAGTTGTTACCCTATACTTTGGATACTTTTACGAATTTTACGCTTTGGACAAAAACTAATTATTCGGAAGAGAATGAATTATTTTAATGGAACGAAAATACATATTTCTGGAATATTTAATTCTGAATGGCAAGAACAGTCTTGCATAGTAATTTTGTGGAATGAACCATTTCATAATACGAGAGTTAACTGGAAACAGAAGTTACTGGTAACACAAGAATGTTGTTAAGGTGCCAGGAGTCTGATCCCATTGTCAGTGACAGCTATACTGCATTCCGTCAGTGACATCCAACTAACTCGTACCATGGATGTCAGAGTTGTAAAGTGGGGCGTGAAAAGGGGACCTGACGGCAACACCGAATGAAATTACTCTACCTGTAGGTACGTAATGACACAGTACCCCAGAGGGTTTAGACCTCCAAAAAATTAATTTAGCCGGAGCAGAAGGAAATTCATGTGCTTCATATACCTTCGACGGAATCATCCGAATGGAATGCGACATACGAATGTATAAGAAGCATAAGATCGAGGAATGCTACGGATTCATCTGGTTGATCCTTGATTCAAGGATTTTTGCTTGTATCACGACTATAGTTAAGGATCTTATGTGACTCTGGAAACAGAGTTGGGCTAGCGATGCGGCTGCTTAATTATGAACACGTGTCTCTTGCAATAATTAATAGACGCGCCAAGCTACGCCTCGTCCTTGTGCAACGTCCTGATTGTTCTCCTCCAGGTCGCCTAGCCGCTTTACTTTGGCCGTCTCGAGCCACGAAATTATTAACGACCTCATCTCGTTTCGTTGGGCCTTCTTGCGCGAGCGTGGCTTCTTAATTATCCTGGTAGCGCGAAAATTGTGATATCGGCCACCGTCGAGTCGCGTCGAGTCGAGTTGAGTCGCGTCGAGTCGAGTCGTGGGGCTCGATGTAATTACACCAGGCAGCGTTAATGGATGATACGTCGACGACGCTTGCGTGATATACGCTCTATGCGCACCGTTTACTGGATATTAGTTCGTAATATCCAGTACACGCGTGATCTTTGCTTAAGATACAGTCGCGTATACTTGGTTCGTCTCGAGCGATGTACAACTAATCAATTTACTTTGTTTTCCTATGCATAAACACTAGAGACCTATTGATCCTCAATATATCCTTATTCCTGTTAACCGTCGTTCGTAGATTACGTAATTTTTTCCCAAATTCACTCTTTGCAAGTTTTCTGAGGTGGCAAATGTGATACTTGCATTAATAATTGTTTGTAACATGTTCTTTGAGTATGGAATCTAAAACCGATTATTTTGATACTTCCAATAGTTTCAATAGTTCGAAGATGTGAGTTTTTACGAAATACATATTTTACGCGTAAGGATAATTCGATTGTTGGTGATTTGTTTCTGAAGTCTTGCTGAAACGGGAATCGAAAATTATGCCGGAATCGATGAATTATACAGCCATTTCCGTAGCACGGAGAGAAATAATCCACGGCTGACTCAACGAAAATGCCTTGCCATCGTTTTCGAGCTCGTCATGATGAATCTACCGGACCTTTCGGTAAAACATGCTCCATTGGTGGATCTGTGTTGCTGGCAAAAAATATGTTTAACCAGCAGGTCAAATTCACCATGACAAAAATATATTAAGAGCAATACGTCCAATAAATAATTCTTCTTGGATTTTGCCAATTTTACTAATTTTTTTGAAATTTATATAATTGTATAATTCTCAAAAGTGTATTTCGTAGAAATTGTATTAGTTGCATGGAAACGATATTCTGCTTCAAACAATATATTACACACCAATCGTGCGTATTTTACTGTTACAATATCAATATAAAATTCTATATAAAATTTTAATTAAACTCGAATTAACCCATAAAACATTCAGTTTCAAATGACAATTTAAACGTTTCTACTGACTTCTCGTGATAACATTAAATATCTGTCATCATGAATGGTTCCTGCATAAGAGAACATCAGTTTAGATTGTATGTATACATAACGTATAATACATTCAGTGTACGTTATGTTCTTGCAATTCTGTCGCAAAAATGGGACGTGTTTCTCAGTTTACTCTATTCCAACATTTTTCAACTTTTTTTATTTGACATTGCGTTTGGACAATTATTACTATACCATTTTCATTACTAAATGAAATTCCGACATTTCATTATTAGAAGTAATTTTTCATATGTACACCTATTGAGCTTTGTACAGTTCTTCTCAAATTTATTTAATTAATGGATCTGAAAAATGTTCAATGCACAGGATAAAATAAACCCTTGTTCGATATCCGACGAAAACAGTTTTTCTGACTCGAATTGAGCAAGCAAAATGTCTGATGAACAATGTCAAGAGAGAGTAACACAGGATACTTTCTCTCGATTGAAAAGAGACAGAGGAAGTTCATTGTTCCAGTCAATTCGATGCAGTGTAGTAAGCCGAAAGCCCTCGATTTGGATTTCAGGCTCCGGATAATCCTACTTTCCTGGTCAACCACGCAACTACGGTCGCGTTCATTGTTCCCAAACGAATGACCGGTAATTATTCGTGGTTCTCGCGGCTCCATGATTCCAGAGCCGGGCTAGTATACAGTGGTTTAAGAGTCGTGAGCTCACCGGTTGCTAATACACCACCCTTCCGCTCGTAACTAATGTCCCTTTCTTCCGTCCAAAAGAGTAAGTGATCCAGATACGTCACTGTTGACTCCTCGCTACGGGACGAAGACCCAGTTGCAAAATAGCACGTTGTTGATCTCATTTCAGACAGCAAAAGAAACTCTACAAAGCGAGTTACCGATGGAAAATATCGAATATTTGATGAATTATTGGAGAAACATCAAAGTAAATATCTGTCTACATAGCAAATTAATTGTATAAACCAAGCAGACATCTGAGATGTCGAGAATGTATCTGTATTTCATTACACTGCTAGATTATATAGTGTACAATTTTATAATACAAGTTATCTGTTTTCTATTAATCAGGATTAGAAGAGTCTTCATAATTTAAGCTTAGAATTGATATCTTTAAGTTTTTGCTTTATTCAACTAGATGTCAATATTTTTGCATTTTAGTTGCACGGGGTCCTTAACTCTGGATAAAACAGAGTATAGGTCCAGTACCTTTATCGCGTCACTCGATATCAGCAAGCATAAACTGGCGTGCCGAGTCCTCTTTATGATTACGATGTTCTACGGTTATGAAGGTGACATAAAACTCGGGTTACAAGAACGTCGAAGCTTAAAATGGCCAGTGTGCACGGATCTCGCAACTCTCGTTGCGCGCTCGTTAATTCCTTCCGAGATCGTCACTCCAACGAAGGGTGTCTTTGTCAGTCTACTTTCGTTTGTTTCTCTTTGCTCAGCTCGTAATTTCCATAATCCGCAATTCTCTCTCTGCAGTAAGAGACGTAGCCTTTGCCACAATTTTTCTACCATCTTCATCGCGGTACGCTTTTTGTTGCAACGCAAAAATCGTCTGACGTCTAACAAGTTTTCTGAGACCGTGAAACACTGGGAACAATTAGTTTTGCGCTCTTTCAGAGTTGAATAACATAGTAGAATTTTTCCACTGGCCAGTTCTTTTGACCATGAACAATTCTAACTATACTACCTTGCCATTTTGTGTTGCGAATCAACGGATGGTAGAGATATAATTGCAATCTCGTTTTAAACAGATCCAAACTGCAATGTGCACGCTCAGATATTTCTGGTCTACAGTAGCGAAACCAATTTCAAGAGATTCACAGGAGTCTTTGAAAGTCTATATTAAACTCTATATACATACAACTGTATACATATACTGTATTTGAAGAACTAAAAATGCAAAGTGGACGTTTTTCAATCCCTCGAAATGAGTAGACTGGTTTAAACAGATTCCGTGTTAAGGGAAGTAGCAGAAGTCGACACTTCGTCGACAGAGTTTTTTTAAGCCTTTCAAAGTAAATTTTAGCTCGCGTTGATTTTAATACTTTGCACTCGCTGATTTCCTTCGAGAGAAAATTTTCCAATGGAACAATATCGCTTAATATTTTTAAAAATCAGTAGAATTCCGAATTTTTTTTTATTTATCAACTGGAAACCGTAGCAAATAAGAGGGAATGGGAAAGTGCACTTGAAGTAGAACTCGGATCTCATTGGACCCATGTCGAAATAATATCATATCGCGGTGAGGTACGGTACCAATCGGCTGGATGCATTTTATCGTCGTTAGTAAATTTTATCTCGTGTCGTCAGGCCATTGGTTTCAGAGGGTGCAGGTGAATCCATCAACGTCAAAAGCATCGATCACGACGCCGGATGAACAAAGACCTTACCTATCTAGATGTAGCTTCCTTTCGCAACCATCATTTTTTCCTGTCATTTCTCACCACAGTCGAATTCTGACTTATTTTGAACTTTAATCCATATCTTATTCGATGCATTGCATATTATATTACTATCATAAATCCAATTTTCGCTTCCTATTCGCGGGGGCCTCGAGACACTGTTCGCTGGCGAATAACGGTGGGAAGCGGCTCGATCGATCTTCTATCGGTAGCTAGAAATTTATCGCTCACCAAAACCTCTATAGAGGGGAAAAATGTCAAGAACCGGCCGATACTGCTCGCATTGAATTTTACTGTCAGAGAATGTGCACCGCCTGTTTTGTTCTCCGCTATTCATTTTTCAATGCGACCTCAGATATCTGGTGGTAATCGGGGCTTGAAATGCGGGTGCCCTTTTCAAATTTTATTGAAAGCAGCTACAACCCCTTGCACGCACATTGAGTAACAATAAAAAGTAACACTGTCGTCAATGAAGATACCAATCATCATATTGTTCTGCCCAAAACTATATTAATCATTCCTAGCATTTTCTTTCAATGTTTGAATTTATGTTTTTTATTAGATATTGTACAGAATTATTGTAAAATGTATAAAAATTCAGGATTTCACTATAATTAATAGCAACGAAATAAATACGCGTGTTAAGGATTGCTTTTTCAAAAATTATGTTTGATATAAATTTCGTCAATTCATTGGGACATCTCCCTTGTTAGTATTCTAAGCAAATGCGAATAATTCGAAGAAAATAGTGCGGCTTAGTTCAGGCACCTTAAAGCTAAATGTCTAGACTTAATGCGGGATCACCGGAGGGTTCTGGGGACCGTTTCTTCGGGAAAAAGTCTGCCGATAGCTCTGCTAAAAGCGGCTCTAGTCTCAATTACCGTTGCTAGATCGCGAACTAGCAAGAAGCCTGTAAAGCTTTCTCGCAGCGGTAATGGAGAACTAAAATGCTGCAGCAAACCATTCTTCTGATTAATCCAATCGGCCACTGCTTCTCGTTAATGTTTTTTGATAATACGCGATGGATACTGGAGATTCTAGGGATTCGAAGAAAAAACTTGGTGTAAAAGTTACGACTTTAAAATTGACTGCAATTGTTATGAGATTTCATTAATTCATGTTTAACATGAATAATTACACAAATTGTATCGATCTACCCAAAGCTTACAGGCTGTTTTCAAAATATAACAAATAATAGCGCTGTAATATAAGCACAAATCAATTTCACGTCACTATCAGCGTTGTCACCATTAATGATACAAAGTCAATTTAGCCTCAAAGCGCTTTTGAACATATGAAAAAGCTAATGAGTACCTGAGGGTTAAATCATAATGCATGTCATTATCTTGAATATTCTTGAAATTATCCTAATCATTCGTATCACAGCATCATAATGCACTCATTCTATTCATAAAAGTGACAATTCTGAATCCCAATAAAATATATAATTCCTTAATTTCCTTCAAATTCTGTCACCATAACCAGCAAACTCCGCATCGTTATGTACTTTTCCTCATTCCAGACACTTTTGCAGAGCTATCAACGTTAATCTCCGGTTGAGCAAAATCTACAAGCGGCAACAAAAGCATGATGCGGATGGTTTTATAACATCCTAATGTAGTTAGTGTGGGTATTCGAAGAGGCAAAGTAGCTGGAGCGCGAGACAAAGGCTTTTGTAAAAGCTCAGTTTGTTTATAAAACACTTGGAAGCTATATTAAAAAACAGCGCATGTCACTCGTCCTTAAATATAGCGTATATTAGAAGGGATCCTGGCATCCTTAACACTCAGGTTCTGGCTTCAGCTGTAGCTCTATGTCTGCGTGCGTGTAACCGTAAGCGGCGGAGAATGTTTATCGCGTACAGAGTACACAGAGAGAGAACGAAAGAGATAGAGCGATAGAGAAAGACGATCCAACGTGGCCAGCTATGGGCAGCAACGGCTAGCAGCAGCAGCCTTCGCCATTTTCGCCCGTTTACTGCGGAATGCAATTTCGTGCCACGTTGGCGCACACCCTTGCAACAACCTACACGACAGATTACCGCTTTGTTTGCGCGCCCTGGTACTTCGAAACGCAATAAAGATCTCGCTTCCGTTGGTCTCTTCGAACGCACTAGTATTCTCCGACTCATCGAGGAATCTCTGTGTATGTATATGCGATGAGGGTGTCCCGTAAATCGTTCAGGAATAGTATTTAATCCTATTAAGGTTCAACGAGAAACCACTTTTCAATTTTATTCAAGAATTGCACAATACGTTCGACTGTCTCTTATTTATTTATTTATAAATACATATTATATGTATATATATTTACTTATGTGTAAATTGTTACGAGGCCAATAAAAAAATGTACAACAGCCCTGTTTGGGAGAGTGAGGTTCGTTACAATTTATTGGCGAAAATAACGAGTGTGTTGGCTTGACGAGCTGCTAGTTACTGCGGTATTGGATCGGTGCGGAATTTTTTCGAACCATGGAATTAACAGAAAACGAAGTTCAATTGTTTTTTTTATTAATACGAGCTACTCTCGGCCTCAACTCTATTGCGAGTTTGTCGAACACACTATGTATTGATTAACAGGTTGTTACTTCAACGAATGAAACTATACGCCTCGAATTTATTCGTGGAAAAAAGGATTGAAAACAAAAATTGCTTTTGAAATGGATCTTTGTGTTCTGTTGATACAATTTAGACGAATGTAAATTCTTTTCTAAGATAGAAAGAAGCTTTCATCGGTTCTAAGCTAATTCTTGTTTTACTTTAATTTAAGAAAAAGCTTGTTTGCTTTGACCTGTACTGGTCAGCATAGAACAGCATAACCTCGCGGATTTAGGTTTCTCTAGTTTACCTGTATTCACGAAACGATAGGTGACTCGCAGAGACTGGTCAATGCAAATTGTGACGCGTGGAAGGATTCGCGAATGCAGAGGCCACTGGACTCGATCGAATTTCCGAACTGAATGCTCAAAACTACCTATCTAGTGGGGTACAAAGGCTCGTTATCACGCAGTATTACCTGTCAGTCTGAGATTATCCGGTTCTGGGATTCCCTTGGGAGCGAGCTTGTTCAATTCTGTTCGAATCAACGGCATGCAGCATCTGACAGCTGACAAAATGATATTTAACTCAATGCACATTGAATTTCCACAGTGAAATATCCTTCGTCATCTCGTCATGTTGCAATTTGTTCCTAAATTGAAAAAGTTTAATTCTTGAATTCCAGTTTGCAATTATTAATTACTAATTGATACGTGACAATATTAATATTTCGGGTTAATATTTGTGATGAATATTTCGTGAAAAATCGAGAGTAATAATAAATAATGAGGATACATATGCCCTCAGGAACTTTTCTCTTCAGTGTATTATTAATTTAGTCTTCGACAGATCGAAATTGGATATATCCGAATTCGTTTTGCCATATGTTTATAAATATTGTACCAGTGGCTCGTAATTTTGGTACTTCGAAGGGTCAATAGCTGTGTACTCTACCCTAGCAGCTGTTAGTTTAAAAAGCTACCCACACTCTAGGGGTAGTTTGAGAAGTTATTGCGAGTGGGGTGTTCTCAAATGGAAAAATTATTCTCGAATCCAGACTCTAGATTGTAAATGTTTAACTTCACTTGTGAAGTGAATTCCTAATTTATTGAAAGTAGAAGGGGGGGAGCTTAACTCGAATGAGTATATCAGATGACCTGTTGTGAGTTCACATGTTGCTCGATAAAAAATATCTTGAAGAAACTTTAACCTTCGAATTTAGTGAATATAACTGCAGGGAAACTTTCGAACTAAACCATCAATTATCACGTACTATGAGAGAAAGGCTTAATTTTACCACCTAAAATCGAAGTAGAAGAATTTAGAATGACTAGAAGTAGTTCCTGAAAAGTTCGATCCTGGTTCTGGGTGATTTAATTATTTAAAGGCAATCTAGACGTGGCATTTTGTACGGTGAATTATTTAACTGTTGGATAGTTCTTTGGGTAACCCTCGGATGTATGTAAGAGTTCTCATGGCAACCGAAAAGTAACTGTAACATGTTCGAACTGCTAGCAAATGGTTTGTGCCTCTCACAATGAGGCTTCTCTCGATTACAAGTATGTTTGGAGCTGCTCATAAAATGTGAATGACATAACACTGTTTTCAAATCACATTTGTAACTTTAACAATTATTAATAATTAAATTAACGTAATTGGATAGAATATAATATTATTAATTTATTAAGAAATTTAAATCAAGAGACAAGCTTTCGACAGCGACTACTTAATCAATCGCAATGCTTGTTTGCTTCACGAATATAGATTTGTGTTTTGCAAACCTGTTTTTCACAACTTGTACAAATAATATAGAATAAACATAGAGAGCTCGGCACAGAACCTATATGTGTAAGCAGTCAGTTCATGAATAAATGTATCAAAGTCAGACATAAACTTGTGCGAGTGACGGAAGAAAGTAGCAGGGTGAGTGCGTCGCGTAGGCCATTTTTGGCACTCACTACATAAGTGACACCCTTCTTCGTCACTTTCCACATAAAAGGGAATTTTCACACGAGAGACATTTCTTCCGAAAAGATTCCGTATATTGAAGTAGACCAAAAACAGGATTTTAAAAAACAAAACACTCCAAAATAAAACGAATAAATCTGGAACAAAATTTGAAAATTTCTCTGTGTAAATCTTTTATCTTCAACGTAAGATTTCTCTTCGGAATTAACCTTTCTTTTCCATCAGGAAAATCTCAACCACACTCCGGGAACAAAATTTTAAGATATTGTATAATACGATTCACCAACTTTAAAAAAAACTGTCCATGTTAAAAAATCATTATTACATTTTACAAACGAATTAAAGCTGATAATATGGAACTTAAGTAAATTCCCCAGAGATTTGTTTTTTATACTAAATTTTCATTAAATTAGCGGATAATAATTTATCGTGCAGCTCATTTAACAAATCGCCACGAGAAATTCCAGCGATATTGGCGTCGATTAATTATGAAAGTTTTCCGCAACGCTGCTAGAAAAATGCAGTTTGCTTCTAGCATCAAAATCTGCCGGATCAGCCTGCTTTAAGCAAGCTCTCGTAATTATGGAATTCACAAAGTTTCATAGGCATCCGAAGAATTTCTCACGCACGAAATTTTTATCGATCAAATTTTTCTTGCAATTAGTTCGTATAATCTACTTACTTCATGATTCCCATACAATCGAATAAGTACAGAGTAATAATTTTCATATATTAAAAGTATATATGGCTTTGATTTCTTACTTTTATTATTATATTTTTACGTTCTCCAGTGTCAAATATTAAAATCCTGTTTAATGCTTGCAAAAAAATGAGTTTTAGATTATGGATTGCTCGAAGAAGCATATTATAATACAAACTGCGACTAAACACGTTCGCTATTGAATCGATAATATAGTTAGACTTGCGACTCGGAGGTTTTGTACGATGAACTTTTGACCATTGAAACTGTAGCTTCGAAATTCCGAGACTATGTGCATGTGTCCGTACGATGTACGCTCGCAGTAGCGTGTAAGGTGGAAAGTTACTTTATGTGGACGTATATTATTGTTACAACGAGAAACTCAGATATGCAGGGAAAATCGCTGAACCAAGCAGACGAACACTACGAACACCATATCTCAATGAATGCTTGCCACAACTTTATCATAGTTAACTTTTACATCTGTGACTATATGAAAATTGGAAAATAAAATTGAAATATTAATTAATTTAACAAATTCAAATTCCAATCGATTAAGAGTTAAAGTCCTTCAGAACCTTTTCTCTTGAATGCACAATACTGCCACCGATAATAGTAGAGCAGTATTCACGGAAATGTGCGTGCAAAATTTGTATCCTAGGTGCAGCGAGGAATTCGAGAAAAGCTCTCCTTGAATTACGAGCCACTAAAGAGGCTCTGCGTGAGTCGTTTCCGCCCCTAGGACCTTCCTGACCTGTGTCTGGAGCCCTTTACCCCCAGACCACCATGTATTCCGGTTTGCAGGTGGAAAGCTACCAAACGAATTTTCTCCGGGAAACGCACGGCTCCCGCGGTAATGGATACATCCTTCGCGCGGGAGCGCTAGACGATCGCGATATTTCGTATTTTACTTTAATTCCACGGAAGTTTATCGTTCTCTCGGAATAAAATAGTGCACTGGGCCGCTCGCCCGAATCCTTGCTATTTTCCTTGTTGCTTTCGTCGTTCTTGTGACCGTTTGTCACCTTTTGTGGCTGGCAACTTTGATAGCTCATTTCTAATATTTTATTGGGGCCCCATAATTTTTCTGCCTCTTTCTTGCCACATGCGTAGGCACAGAAATAGTATTTCCTTTTATAAATATAGGTAACTTTCGATCAATGCGTATAATTATTTTTAAATTTGCAACATTTTCTACAATTCTTCCTATACTTTTCTTAGAATATTTTCGACACTGTTCTTAGAACAGATTTTCTCGTAGGGCTGCTGCCAAAGAGATTTCCACACCGAGCAAATAGTTATTCAATCATCGTCCCATATTTCCAGTTCGACTCAGCGAATTCCTATGCAAACTTCTCTTTTCTAAACGTCAATAACTGATACTCGAGGATGCCTTTGGACTCGCGTCAAAGGCTAAGAAAGAAGATAGCTTAGGTCTTATGGATCAATGCTGCTGCCGAAGCCTCGAGCAAAGCGAACCGAAGTCGTGTTGCCCCTCGCGACTCTGTTATATACAGCCGTGTGCATCGAAATGAACGGAAATGGGACGTCTTGATCTCCGTTTCCGTCGAGAGGGAGAGAGAGAAAGAGAGATATGCTCTCTCCGTGCAGCACGCGACTTTGATTATAAGGCGAATCGAGCAACTTTGATACTGCTCCTGAGTCCATACCACTGAACAGAATACGCTATGTGCCTCACCAAATGGAAACGCACTGCAATCTCCATCCTTCGGAGTTCCACGTCATTTTGTCTCACGAATAACTTTTATTCTTTTCGCCTGTTAAGCGTTGGAACCTATCACTAGTCTGCTAGATATGAAACTTCCAAATTTTGAAGCTATTTAATTTTCAATACTTGTGTCTTTTCCAATATTTAATCTTTCATTCTACGAAGCTTCTTCCATCATGTTCTAGAATTTATAAATTCTTTAAATTCTTTGTCCTAAAGAAAAAATTATAAGCTTTACAATGATAGCCCTCGCAATAATATTCATTAAATGATATCGAAAGAGAAACGCGTGGGATAACTCGTATTATAAAATTGGACATTTAACATGTAACAACCTAATACTGTCGCGGAGCCCACTGAAAATGGATGAAACCAAACACATTTGCCGTCGTATCTCAATGTTCCTCTTTTACGAGGAAAGGTACTGTGGCGCTGCAAAATGCTTCGCAGCCGCATACTAAAGTAAGAGGAATATTTTTTTTTTTTTTTTTTTTATGGGAAAGACCGAGCGTGTCGTGAAATCGGAAACTGTACCGACTGATGACTCTTTTATTATGCAGATAAGCGCCGTTGCTTTACCTTCACGACTTTCAATCTTCCTCCTACTTTACCTCTCTCTTTCTGATTTCTGCTTCTCTTGCCGCTCGATTTCTTGCCTGGAATAGCCCTTGCCAGAGATAGCTAGTATTTATAGAGTGATTATATTTGCAGATGTTCGCAGTACTGTTCGAACTTTTCAGTGATATTCCTTCACAGTGCAGGCTGAGTCGTTGAAATATAGTGGCCAAGGTCTTTCTTCCTTGAAGCCTTGTTTTTATTGAAGTACTTGTTGGAAAAAGTAAGTAAAAGACTCGAGCCATTTCTCCAAGAAGCAGATAGCAATTTTTACGATGCGCTACCAGGTGGAATGAGAAGAATGTGGTGCAGCAAAGGTCGTTTGGGTGGTCTGCTAGGGGAATCCAGTCCTCGGTCTCGTGTTAATTGGGATTGTACACGTTCCGTGCATTCGATTAATCAAGCATACTACGCATTCCAAATACTCGATTGAGTTACAAACGTATTTGTACAAATGTCTTTGGGTTTCAGTGGAAAATTCGATCACAGAGCATTTTCTATTTCCACTTGACACAACTCGCATTTAAATTCTGGTCGATTGCCCTAGAAGAATTTCACTGACAAAGTCACACGGATAGAATAGATTTCTTTCGAGTTTCCAAGGAAAACTATACTTATAGTGGCTCTGTGTAAAGACGTCATCATTATTCGAGATTATCTACCGTGTGACCATAATGTAACATATTTCCCCATGTTCTTGTAAGACATCCAGGATAAATTACTTCTGGTATCAGAACGTACCATGGTTCCATGAGTGGCTAGATGGTTTCAGTCGGATCATTTCCTTTCAGAGTTTCTCGAGTACACGCTCATAGCCTTTCCTACGTATGCATGGTAACAATGCTCAAGCCTCTTGCCTCGACTTTTACCGTCGAGAACTTGGCAAACTTCAAAGGTGAGTTTCAAGAACTAAATGGAATGACAGAGAAGTAGAATTTCTTGTGGAATGATGCTGTTAGGAACGAACATGGAAATCCTGATTAGTATGACGCTTCGGGCAGCAAGTATTAAACGCTTAGTTGCTTGCTATGTATTTGTTCGTATGAATGTGTATGGATACTGGTATGTATTGGGTTACTGGAAGCTGCGTACACATATTGGATCCAGCTTCTGGTGCAGATGGCGGACAGATTAGTGACCGTGCTAGAGGGTTCTTGCTTTGAGACATCCGGTTAAGGGCTCTGCCTACTATTATCATTTCCCAGTAATCTAGATTGCATTATTCTGCTTGTCCTCTGCGTCATTGATCGCACAATTTCACGTATAAATCACATCCTCGATGATAAAGTGTTATCATTCGAAAATCCTTATATTTCCCTAAAAGTGTTTCTGCGGAAAAATCAATTTCTTTTGAATGTATAAGGCTAATCAAGGATTTTGGATCATGTCAATCTGATAATAATTAACTATGTCTATTTTGCTTCCCTTTTTACTACTGGTTTTTCTTCTCACCCTTGCTAATTGCTATCTGCAATTTCAGCTAATTACTTTACGCAAAGTTGCCCCAGTATCCTTGCTCTGCTCGTGATTCCTTATCGCCTTGAATGCTAAACTCTTAACGATAATAGCTGAACCAGCCGCGAGATCGATGTAGCTCAGTCCGATAACGTGGCGAAAATCGTGCCATTTGGCTATCGTGATAAACTTTCCTCACTGTCTTTTTTTGCTTTATCCAACAATTTGTCTGTTTTTAATTGCAAGCGTGAAAAACGCTACACAGCGGACTGTTCATTATATACGTCAATTTCGTCCGCCCCAGAAGAATACAAAAGCTCGTTGATAATGGCTTTTTTCTCAATTAGTGCAATTCGCTGAAAACATGCCTGATAATTAAGACTGAATGATATTTTCACTGAAAGCTTCCCGTCACTAATGAAGCTTCGCGAAACAGTAGCATTTGTTTTGGCGGCTCAAATATTTTCTTTTGATGCAACTTATAGAATTGTCATGGAAAAAAAACTAATCTTTTTCATTTATAAAGGATCGGAAGCTCAATTTCCGTGAAATAGAGTAATTTCTCTTGAAATCGTTATCGAGGTTTCGCAAGTGTTATTTTTAGAACGAGAATGAGTGAGAAAGAAAGGACGAAGGACAGAAACTAAATGGAAAAATTCGTGTGAAGTGTGCAAATTAGATCGGAAAGTGAGTATCGCGATGCTTGTTGTAGCGACTTTCAGAGCTGATGAAAGAACTCCTTAAAAGAAGTGCAGCGAGATTACGAGGACATCGACGTGAGCTAAGTTCGGTTTGAATACCCGAAGCGAGAGGGGGAGATCTCTTTTCTACTCGTCTAAGAATCGACAGACCGATAAAAACAGGTCCGGAGAGGATCAAAGAAAGCCTGTTAAATTAACAGCCTGTTTTCAGAGGAAAATTCATTTGGTTGATTCGTAGCTGAATACCGAAAAGTACTTCTTTCAGAGGACTTTGACGATGAAGCCGAAGCGAAGGACCCTTTGCTTACTTTAGCCATGATCATATCGAAATAAGTAGACCGTGACTGACATTTAGAAACTTCTGTCCCTTCTGAAGGTTATTTTCTTTTGCAACTGGACCCTTCTGACGAGTAATCCACAGAAAACCAGTGATGTAAAGGGTTTCGGAACTTCGAAAACCCGCGGTTAATTAAACGCTCTCGAACACCAGTACTTCTTATTCCTCTACCTCCTCTTACCACAAGACTAATTGCTTGATGATAAAGCTAATCTGTTGCTGAAAATTCTATGGAATTTTTTTTCCCCAAAACCTAGAAAAGGTTAATTAGAGGGGATGAGAATCTCCTTTTTGCACTTTAAACAAAATACATTTTAGCAGGGGAAGGCTAATAGGCGATGTTTATTGGATCTCTCCGCTGTTAGAGTCCCCGCAATAGAGGAGCAAAAGCTGTTGAAACGTTACTCGCGCAATGGGCGTTAGAACAAACAATGAGGCACTGCGCAAAGGCGTTCACAGCCGCTGCCATAGCAAAGTTCTGACTGTTACATTGCAGCTAACAAATCAGTATACATACGCTCTGACGTTTGAATCACAGTTGCAGTGCATTCACGCGTAGGTCAGGTCCACTTCAAAGCTGTTCGATGCGACAGTGCGCCACCGTATAAATACGGAGCCAAAATAAACTACGCACACCATGACAATTCTGTCTCGACGGCTATCGATGAAACAATTATTACGGAATTTTTAATGCAAGGACTTATAACTCGGAGGCTGTTTCTTGGTCTTGATGCGAACGCATTCGATAAATGCATCTATCGATGAGCATATTTACACATCTGCATCCATATGTTTTCAGATTTATGACGAATATCATATTCAGAAAAGGGTCATACCCTAAATAATTGTATATTGAAAGCAATAAAATTAATTTGGCTTTCATTTATGATCATTATTCTTTCAATTCATACGATTCTCCCCCAAAAATAATACATATTTATGTTCAGAAGCGGTTTTTCGCTTTTCCTGGAAAACCTACTTTCTTGAATTGCGTCACTTTTCAACTGAGAGGTTACGATATTGTATATGTGCGCATTCGTGCAATTTGGGATTCGTCCTCTTGACATTTCACTCTGGCTCGTCAATTGGATCAATGGCGAGGTCAAACTTGGCTGAATTTCAGAAATAGACTTAATACGAAACTGCACACCGGGATGAAGCTGAATAAGAGAATTCGTAAAGAGGTGAAGCGACAAGGAGAAGGAGAAAGAGAAGACGTCAGGTATAGAAGTTAAAGTGAGTGGAAAACTTCGATATACACTCTTTAGTCTCTGATGCAAAGTAGTCAGGCCCTTCGAGGTTCGCCAAAACTTCATATAAATCCTCGAGCTGTTGAGAGTCCGATTATTGGATTTCATTGATGATTCCCACCGGGGTTTCGATATTGCTGCGGTTGTTCTTGAAAATCGAGCTTGATTCTCAAAGTTTTAATTAATCCCTACGGTTCGAAGTGACCCTGTTCCGGTGATGCGTCAAGGTTGCCAGTATATCAATAAAGAAATAACGACGTGTCGTCGTGCTCTTTGCCAAGTGGTTTCGTCGGTGACATTGTGCCAGTGGTACTTGACGATCAAATGAAAAACCGTAATGCAAAGATGTTGGATGGATTGGATGCAGCTCGAGTGCTGTACTCTTCAAGAGAGACTTGGCACTCTTTTCAGTCTTTCGGCTTCTAATCTGCGCCTCACGCGCCTCATTCGACGGCTTCCTTGGCCAAGGAAAGCCAAAGTCAAATAGTCTATCTTTAGATTAGTTAGATTAGATAGTTTATCTTTGATCTTTAGATCTTCAGAATTGGAGAAAACATCAGCTATTTCTAATCCTCTGCATTTTTAAATCCTTTCGAGGACTCTGATACTCTCTGTCTGTTTGATGAGTAATCATGTAAAAGGATTGTGTCTTTCGTTGTGATTCAATGATTTGCTAAATTATAATTTTTTGAAACTAATTTTTAATATTAATGATATCGTTGGTTTGATTGTGCTTTAATATTCTGTATGTATATGTAGAAAGGACTTTTGGGGTTCCAGAGATACCTGCCGGAGTTACCTGGCAATTCGGAAGTTACCCAATTTGGCCGACAGAGGGTGAACTTCCACGCAAGTACAAAATCCCCCCTATTTCTATAAGTGCATTTCCATTGCTCCCTATCGTCACTCTGGTTTCTCTTCAGACCACGAATAAATCTTTCGCCTTTTACTAAAGATTTCCGTGGAGGGGAACATTTGATGAGTCTATAACTCAATTTTTTCTGAACCCAACTTTTTGTTGGGTCATAATAAATACTAAACTTAATTTATTAGATTTATTCCAATCTATTCTTTAATCTATTGAATAATGACAGATGAAGTAAATTTGCCCTTAGAGGATTCCGAAAGTAATAGAAAATGGCAATTGAATTTGTCCTATGTCTCTTTCGCATCTTTAACGGATTATACTCTCTGTGACATGGAACATACGACGTAGATTCCCCATAGCTTTTAGCGTCAAAGGAAATCTTCGATGATCCAGTATCTGCACGGTGAAAGGATCGGAACCAGGGGACATTTCATCCCTCCACGAATAGCGTAACCCAATCTCTGATAAATCGATACAATGTTTGATACCCGACACCTTGTCACTCATAACAGCTTTTCAACCCCTTATTCTTTATCCACACTTCATCTCCACGTGATCCTTCGTTCTACCATATTTTTCCAATAATCTCTATTCCAACTCAACAAATTCTCGCGTGTTAAAAAGACGGATAAACTTGACAATATCTCAGCCAGTCTATCAAGATGCCGTCGCGTACGTCGGTCGCAGAGTTGACATTTTCGATTAACGATATTATATCTATAACTTGTCATTCATTATATATTTCATCGTGAATATCAGTTTCAGTGGAATATTTTGTATTTTTTGTAATTTTGCAACCCTTCTGACAATTGAAATTTACATATTATCAGTAATATTATTGATAACGAAAATTGTAATCAAAGAGAAGGAGATATGATTTCTGCGACATAAACGGAGATTCCTGTGCTATAATTAGATTTTGGTAGTAATTTAACTCGGACGCTGGTGTAGCTTTCCACTGGGGACAGAAACGTCCTCATGGACAGTCGATCCGATCGGAATGGGTCCGGAAGTGCTTCGGTGATCATTCGCCGAGGACACCGAGTGCGTGTATGCTGACACAGCAGCGTTATATTACCACTGATTTGCAGCCCACTTAATTAGTTCCGCAGCTTTGTGCACCTGGCGATTAAGCATCACTTAAGAGACCCTTGTACTCGAACTATTGGCAGAGGTAAACGTTTCCAAAGCATCGATTGCGCTCTGTTCAATTTCGCCTTGAGATCCTATGAATGAATCCAGCAATATCTAACAATAGTGCGGTTGCGTTGAATATTCGAGGGTTGGAAGTACGATATATCAATACCAAATAATCATTTATATCGATTCATTGAGATTGTAGTAAAGAAAAGCGTTTTGTAAATGATTAGTTTAATTTAGAATTTTCAACTCTCTTGCATTGGTCAGCTACAATGTAGCTGTCACCAACCTTCCCTTATGAATAGGTGTTCAAGTATTCCCACAGCTAAACCCAATTGACCAAGGGTACTAAACTTACTGCTTTTATAATCTCCTGGGACTCCCAACGGACATCTGCAACCCAGAATCCTGTTTCTAGTTCTACTTATTGTTAGCCAACTCTGTTTCCTATCACAGTAAAAAATTGGAAATTTCCTGGAAAAAAGTCCCTCTGCATACTGTGTGATTTATGCAAAAACCTGCACGAAAATATCGTAAAATTTTTATGGATATTTGTCAATGAGTGAACATGCAAATATAAGTTGACTACTGAATCGATAGAAAAATTGCAGTATGGAACCAGATAGTATGCTTCAATTTTTATTTTAGTGCATCTCTGCTGATGTAACTCTTTAAAATTGACGGCAGCTGAACACTTAAGAGGACATATAAAATGATACAGTAAATAAATATAAAAATACATACTATATGCAGTTAAATATTAATAGAACTATCATTATCTATTGAAAAAACTGTCGTGTAAAGGTTTCGAGTACGCATCGAGTGTGGACAATAGAGTGTACAGCTACAGTCCATAAACAATGTCATCATTATGCAACAAGTCTGATTCTCTTCACGGACTGGATCGCAGTATGCTCTGGCTGCAACTCGCTTGCATAATCAAAGCTACTCTCCAGGCGCCAGTTTTGCGCGAATCTCATCTCGAAGTCATGCCACGATCCGAAATTCGAAGAGTTCCTCCTCGAGGCACTCGGTTCCAAAACTTGAGATGTAGAATACCGATACTTCGTTTGCCAAGGGGCTATTTGACCGCGCGATGGAATCGTTTGATCCACGAGGGTTCTGCCAGTTGCATAGTCATGAGACTAGAGCACAACTCTGACATTTTTTTCGCTAGCATCCTGCTCTAACATGGTGCCTGCGATCGAGGGAAGGAACCAGGCCTCATAACATTTGAATAGATTCCATGGTAGTCTCGAGTACCCAACCGAAGCGGTTTTAATACGATCTCCCCTTCTTTTTCTCTCACTTTCTCTCTCTCCCTTTCCCTTCTTTCTACTAAATTTGCAATTCTCTGTGAATACACTTTCCTTTCTTCGTCTGACCGTTGCAAAATCGGAATATGCATTTTATCTGCGCTTTTAACTCACGAACATACCCTTGTTCGATACAAAAAGCTCGATTTATTTTTTATTCTAAGTACAACGTAAATTTATTGAATATTCAAAGATAATAAAAAAGATGTAAATTGTTATATCGCAGTTCTACGAAGTTTACAATAATTACGTGAAATACTTGTCAAGAGTTTTTAAATTTATTCTTCTGAATTTGATATCGACAATTGTGTCAAACAAAATCGTGCTGGCATTCCATGCAGCAATCGTAAATATTGTAGAAAATATTAAATTCTCAAAGTAGTGTTGCGTTTCATTTTGATTGGAACATTTTTCGCGTAGTTCGACCAACCAAATTCAATGACTGGCCATGCGGAATAGAACTCAGCGATTTTCCACTCGACTCTTCCGATTGGTCTAAAGCTGAAAGACAAGTTTCATCAAAATTCCGGGAGACTGGCTTTAACTGTTTCAGTGTCTTTTTCTTTTTACCAGTTGGATTGGTTACAGGGGATTTACGGGTTCTCGGGTGACGTAGCGCGTGTCCTGAAATCCGATTAGATCTTCGTGGTGCCCGTGCATCAAGTTTGATCGTAAAAAAAAAACAGAAATGTGGAAGTTTACAATTTTTATGTATAGGTCACCACACGGAAAATTTCTCAAAATACGAAGTGACACTTTTCTTCAATAATATTTGTATTAAAATAGAAATTGTATTATATTGTTGTGTTCATATAAATTGCATTGTTAGAATGAACTAACAGAAGTAGAATAAAAAAGAGTAGAACTGCAATATTCACATAATAGTGAATAACTGTCATTTGTTCTGAATTTGTTCAGTAAAGGTGAAATGGAAATATTTTTAGAAATGTCGACAACACGACTAATGGTGTCACAGATAACGCAATCAGTAGTGCGAACCTCTCTATTGCTCACTGGTGGTGTGTACGGGAACGTAGTAACAGACTCTCAAAAACACATTGACGATGTAATTCGATTGTTTTAAACAGCCCTCGGAAGCCACTCAACGCGAGCCGAGCGATTACTGAAACACAGTGCTGTGACCATGGCAAATCGCATGTGGCGGGAAGCTGTGAAACCAGAAGCTTAAAAAAAGGTGTGCAAATACGCATAGAATAGCAGACTAGCTTGATTATTCAAAAGAGTCGTTCAGTTGAATTTTTAATTCCTCACCGGATGAAAAGAAGATAGAATATCAATGTTCAAACACAATTCGCCGCGATACATACGCAATGTGCTACTATGGATACCGAGGCATCAATTTCTGAAGCACATATAGAGAAAAATTGGAAAAAACAAACAGTTGATCCAATTGTGTAAGCCAATGCGCCATGTGTAACACGTGTTATGCAGGTCTAATTGAAAAATATTGGTATTTAAAACGAACAGGATGTTTGTTTAGTTCTGCAGAAACATGTTTCACTAATGAACGCCATATTCCCGCTATGGTATTTCTTTACAAAATTCATTGTAGGGTTTTGTCTAGCTTTTGAATGAATATTCGGTTCACGTTAGACTGGTAAAAATCACCTGGTGATTTTCCACTTACCAAATACAATTACATTGCACGTGATTTATAATACGTTTATGATTAATTAAAAGAATGACAATTGTTTGAGTCAGATGGATTTAGTGTCTAATATTTTTGTATTTTGATATGATAACAATTCAATATGTCCGTATTCTACTACTTTCGGTACGGATATTTTCACCATTGCAATTACTTAATCTGCAAATTTGCATATTTAAAATTTGAATCTTATTTTAATTACAATTAATGGATATTTACGAATGTCCCATTATAATCCATTATTTTCTTTATTGAACATTAATTTTAACCGTGGAATTCTGTAGCATTTGGCTGGAAATCTCTTTAAAAACAGACCACGAAACAGTTAATCTACATTTTAACATTTTTCCTCTTTAAAACATGTCGCACTCTGAATTAGAATATGGCGCAACTTGAAAATCGTGGCATTTGGGTCATCACTATGACTAGGATGCAGAAACATTCCTAATTTTTTTGCACAAAAAATTCATTCATTTATCGTGGCAATTACGTCAGTAGAGAGGAAAATAGTTAGAATTTATAACCTGCGAGGATTTTGAAAAGAGTCGGAACATAAAAGGACGGTGTTTTTTTTTTTAATATTTAATATCACTAACAAAGAAAACCGCTTGAACTGGATTTTTCATGATTATTCTTGTCGTTATTGATACCCCTCATCACAAACTAATGTATTATATTCAAAGATAGTTTTATACCTCCCCGAAAAATAATTTCGAATTGTGTCATTTCTTAACTAATTGTGAGGGAACATTTGAGTTTTGAATAATATGAAATATACGGTGAGATTGTCAGAGGTCTCAATAAAATTCGGCACATCGGCATTGTCCAGACATCCGTCGAGCGTGGCAGTCCGTCTATCATGTCGTTTATATAGATTTTCAATTAACGGCATTGGTCGGAGCTTGAACCCAGGTTTGCCAGGCAACTGGGGATGCCAGAGGGCGCTGCACGTCACTGCTCTCTCAATGATTCACTGTGAATTTCGGTCCCTCCGAGTACAGTGTCATCTCGTGCATAAATAATGCGCCGCACCGGCCGGCTATTAAAATTTTAATTAGCCGAATTAATCGCGCGTTTAGCGCGCAAGCACGCTCTTACGGTAGGATTTGCCAGTTTCCCCTATGCGTGCGTGCAACACTTTGGCTTTCGATTCAAATGTGCTGGAATATTCTGTGCGTCGGGTTGCGTCGCCTGCTTCCGGTTAATCTCTCGTCATTGCCGCGAATAAGCTGCTAGCGGTTGCCCTATCCTCCTACACTGCTGGGTTTAGGTAATTGGTTGCGTTTCGTACCCCGGATCTACGCATTCCTCTATGGATTTCTCTCATCTATTCATCATGCAATTTCTCGAAATTGCAAATTACAGGAACTCGGTTTTAAATCTAACTTATTCGCGTTATCCTCATTAATTATAAGTCTCAGGAAATTACAAATAATTATGGAAGAAATAATGATTTTCAATTATTCACGTAGTATACAATTTGTATAGAATTTATGAGTGTAATATTTCGTGTGTAGTATAATATTTGTTGGGGAATATTCAAATTTGTAGTTAGATTTCCTTTAAGAAACATGAAAACGCTAGTATTAAATATAAGTAATATGATACTAACAAGTAAAATATTAAACTTTGAAATAGGATATGTACATACCATACTTTAATACCGTGTGTGAATAGATACTATTTAATATCAATTTATTAATTAATTGAAAGGGATATAATTAAGGCAGAATCAATTTCGAATCTACTGTATAGGGTAATTTCATTTCCATTGTTCGCAGTAATCGGATGTGCGTACAGCGATTCGCTTCGTCATCGAAGTCCTTTTTCACTTCAAAGAATGCCTATGTGCTGAATTACTATTACACTTATCACCCAAGTGTACAATTCAAATATAAACACGTTCATTTCGACGATGTATTTCATATGCTTGTCTAAATAGAAACAATGAAAACAAACAAGTATGCCGATATACTGATTAATTGCATTGTGTTTTCACTTGTCAAAATTGCATTTCAATTAGTTGAAATTTCTCTCTCGTGTTATGTTTTCGCTGAAGATGAGTATTTGTGATATGCTTCTGCCACGGAAACACATATATATATATTAAAAATAGCAAGAGAATACTAAACAGTACAGTATAATAGATATTCCAATTCAATAAAAGCCATGAGAAATTTCAATGATTATAAAAACAGGCTGTTAATAATTTTCTAAAAAATATATTTACAACTTTTTATTTCGAGTATCCAGGAATTTATGAAGTTAAAGCTTTTGCAATGTCCACAATACACGATGAACTTCATTATAAATGCTGTTCAGTTTTCTAAGTGGAGGTAGTGTCTTCTTGTAGGTTTGAGTTCAACTGCATTTCTAATAAAGTCGCGGGAACACACTTTAATATCTCATATTCGCCGCGGACGGATGCAGTCGAGCATAGTGCGCGCACGGTGCACGATTGCAGAAAAGCGCAACGACAGAAACGCGGAAGCCGTCAGAGCGGATTCTCGAGGAGCTTCATTTCGCAATTGACAAGACGCCCCTTGGCATTGCTGCCGATGAAAAACGGGCCGCGAAAGGCTGCACATATCCAGCCACGATAAATTATTCAGCGCAGATCGAGGAGAAGTCGAGGAAGATAAACTGCCAGGAACGGAACGCTAGCTTGGCCCATGCACCTCCGATCAATCATTATCGAGACACCAAACCACCCACACCATACGTCCAGCTCTCCATTGACGTGAAAAGTGTACTCGAATTAAAACGCTTAAAATTTTGCATTGTTTCAATTTGAATATTAATTGCAATTTTTTTATTAATCCAGAGAAGAATATTGTGTAAAAAAGTGCTGCTGAAATTTCAATTAGAAAACTAATAGAAAGATAAAAGGGTTGATATTCACTTTTTATATGCAAAATAAAACTGCAAACAACAGTATTATTCTTATTTATAATTTTCGAAAGAAACTTATAAAAATGTTCCAATATTCAGATTTACCAATTTCTTGACCTTGTTACAAAAGAACAACAAACGAACATAACAACAATTACAACTTTTTACTACTACTTTCATTCCCGGTTATTATAGTTAGGTGTAAAATTATTTAGACTTGTTTAAACTTTTTCTAGATCCCAAGGTGCGAAAATAGTAATTTAGTATCACACATCCAATTACTGTACAGCGAAAACAGCATTTGCCACAATTTTCCAGTAATGAATTGCATCTAGAGTTCAACCGGTACAAACATCGTGCGTTAATTTGATTAACATTGGACGTAAGCTCCCGTGGGATCCACTCGTGTTAGAGCAATACGAGCTGAGAGGTGGTTTGAGAATCCTGTGGCAGCCGTGTGCAAAGGTTTGCATCCACGGCTCAGGAATCGAACAGCGCAAGTTATTGCTTGGGATGCATAGTACGAGGTTGGAATAGATTATGGAATGGGTACACGGACTTCTGCCGAACCGATTTGATACGTGTCAATATTGAATTGAGATTGTGCGAATCCTCTTTAAACATCGCCACATAATGTCTCTTCTTATTCATAGATCTACTGGATGATATTTTCAATACATAAAACTGACTAACGATAAATAAAATTGAAGTTGGATACCAATAATAATAAACTTGTTAGCTAGTATATTATATAATTTGTTAACAGTAATCAGTAAACAGTAATAAATTGAATTGAAATTTAAAGACTGCTGGTTCTTCTGATAGCTGATGAATTGTTTCTTGAAAGTTAATTTGGAAAAGAATAAGAAAAAACGATGCAGGACAATTTATTGTCATTCTGCATGAGTGCGAACGATGGTAAAATGGAAAGGACTACCTTTTCCACACCGAGGATTTGCGGTCTTTTATGATGCTAGCCGATTTTTACTGCTGGAGCAAGAAATAAACCAAAGCTACCAGGAATTTTTGGCTGCACTCTGGAATATAAACTGAGAAAATGGACTATAAAACACGATTTTTCAATCGAAAATCTTATGAATATTTCCTCAGAGAGTTTTATTAAATGCTGTTACATTATTGTCTTTATAGTCAAATTTCGAGCTCGAATCCTTGTTGGAATTGACATATCAACTTTGTTGAATAATGGAATCGCCTATCGAAACTGTAGTGAAATCTAAGCATTGTATTCGTTCTATAATGGTACTGCGTTGAACTCTCTGATATCAACCTGGATAAACTTCGATCGTATCTCTCGAGGTAAAGTACGTATATCTGGCACTTGGGAAAAGCCACCCCTCTATTATAGAACGAATCTGCCTATTAGGTGGTTACACAAGAAACGTCAACGAATGTGGAAGCAAACTTTAGTCTGATATATCATTTTCAATAATAAATTTCACTGATTATAGTTTCCTCTAACATGTTACAGCCTTTCCAATTCCACTTCTGTAAAAATATCGATTCACTCTTGATTCCGAAACGTTTTCGCAGGAAGGGAGGGTTCTGGATGCTTAAAAAGAGGGAAATCAGTCTGCGACGAATTCTGTGAATATGGAGCACCAAGTAAAGCTTTTTCGGTAAGCTTTAGCAGTGGTGTAGCTACTATTCAGTGGTATAAGAAACGTGCTCGAAGATCACGTTGATCCATGTCGGAGCTTAAATCGTGCAAAAAAGGGTTTACGGTCCTAATCCAAGAAAAAAGTTTGATAGAAGGAATTCCAGGCTTGAAATTGATATCAGGTCTTCTAGTATCACATATTATGAAATCCGTTCGTATGTAACAATCTAATATAAATACATACAGGGTGTTAAAAAACCTTGATATTTAACCTAAAATGTCCCAGGAATATATTTAAGTTTATCATCACAGATCATTAAATTGCAGATAGGGATCACGAACACCTTGTATATCACAGTTGGAAACAGGTATATACCATATGCTTTGCGTTAATCGATGAAAATACTCACGAACCAGGAGATTAACGCGGCACTAGCCTACCAAGAAATATATCGCGATCGTGTGAACAACTTTACGCGATACTAAATAAAGCTCGCATCTCATTTGCGCAATACTAATATTCACGGCCATTACAGCCAACTCGTATTTTCAATTTCCGCCAATTTGAGCCGTAATACCGAGAAAAAGGGGGCAGAAGCTAAATGATCAAGCATAATGAAATAAGAAATTGGTTTAACGGAAAGGTAAAAAGAACAGGTCCAAATTAGGATAGCTATGAGAGGCTCGCAAAAAGAACGTGGCGTTTTCAGCATCAGAAAGTAACCGTTTTACGAAGCAGCCTGTATATCGGTGTCTTCATAATCTCAAGTTAAAAAGAAAAAAATCGAGTAAGAGAAGCAGCAGTAGAAGCAAAAAGTTTTCGCCATCCGGAACACGAGTGCACTCCGACTACTGACAATAATACAATCAGCAGTCCAACCACTCCTTTTTCCAAGTAGCTCTACGTATCCGTTAAATTAGTCGGTTTTATTAAAAACGCTTATATTTACGGCAGCTCGCGGCTGTGGCCAATAGCATTGTTATGCTAAGTGCTTTAATCAAGAGCAACTATGCACCACTATTGTTTTTCTCTTTTTTTTTATGAAATTTTGTTTCTCTCTTTGTGATCATTTCCCGCAACGCGTATCTTCCTTGCAATCATGTAGATCCCTAGAGGCGCGAATAAATCTGTGATTTCAATAAACAAATGCTCGTCTAGTCCTTTATTCGTAGCAGGCTCTTACGACTTTCTGTAAATCATCGAGAAAATCTGGATTCCTCGGGGGGAAGCGTGGGAACATAAGTCAGTGGAATATTGGGCAGTGCCGGGATACATTGGGTAAAAGAGATTCACCGACCGCAAGAATTTTCTAATTTTCATCGATAAATTGGCTACAGTGTAATTTAGCTTCCTTAGGGATTTATGGACGCTCCAGTGTGACTCTGATTGCATTTAAATTTTGTTCTTTGGATTAGAGTATACATTGATCTACTCAACACAATCTAATGATGATTGTTGATCATGGGAACCTCGCATTGTTATGACAAATTGTTAGGAAACCAATATGCATAATACTGACTGATTTTCAGGTTCAAGAGTGTCATGAATTAAGGAAAGTTTAAACGATACCGAATGCGTTATGCACATTTCTTAAATTGCACTCCTTTTCGTTGACCAAAGTACGAGAATTTTATTTGTTAGAATTGGTCGTTTCGGGCCGTTTCATGTAATGCGAGGGAAAAGTAAACAGTCTGTTCGTCATGTGCGGTAATATGCAAATAGGTCTGTGCACGAGACCGAGTACATATAGGAAGGATTGCACACAATTTCACGCGGCAGTTGGCGATGCATATCGAGCCACGCGTGGTTAAATATAAATCTATGATCCTGTAACTGGAGAATTACGCGCATTGCTGAATGGTTCTGCTATTTTCACATTCGCCGGCTTTCGATTACTGATTATTATCGGCGTAAAAACAAGGACTAATAATGGGAGTACTGTTAATGAGAATTTTCTGCGAGTAACATTAAAGCTTTAGTCATTCTCCGATTTAACAGTAGTCCATTCTTTTGATAATAGCAATTCAACTGGTTATTATCGAAGCTTAACTTTGTGATACGCGAAATTGTACGCGGCAGGAGAAGCGCATTGAAAATCTTATCACGAGTATCCTGTTGTGCAAATTATTTTAATATGCAGATTTAAATCAACGTGTTTATATTCTTCCACAAATAAATTATATCTAATTATAATTCATCGAAATTTCATTGCTTTTTCTTTGATAAGGATTTGTCTTTTGTATTAAGGCACGCGATTCAAATATTGTTACTGTATTGCGAGAATGTTTAGCGCTAATATCGAAAGGGTTAATAGAGAGAAGCAATGTATCTAAAGATTGCCGAGGCATAAGAAGACTAGTAGCTAGAATGGATATGCGGAAAGTTAGTTTGTAATAATGCTGCTGAAGATATCTATCTCGTCCGGTGTAATTTTCGAGGAAAAATTAGGAGCCCCAGATGGTGAAGGGTGGCGGGAACCGTCCAGAATTTTTGCATGTAGATTGGTAGCGAACCGTACTCCGCGAGGAACGAAGAAAAAACGAGGAGACGAAGCAAAAGCACGAAGCAGAAGAAGAAGCGGAAGATGGAGAAGAAGTAGAAAGAAAAGAAGAAGAAGAAAAGGTGGAGGAAGGTAATTTCGAGTTGAGGTAGATGTATGTCCTGGCGATAAAAATAATGAGATCCATTATAACGAGGTAAACTGCTGCTACGTAACGGAGGTATCTATTCTCTTTCCTAAGCAGATTATTCCGCTATGGTAGCACCCTCTTTCGACACCACTTTTATCACTACATCACCACTTCCAAAAAAATACTCTCTTGTCATTTGTAGATGAGAATGAAGGAATTCAATTTTTATGTCAAGATCGAAGATGGAGCCTCCATGAAATTAGTAGCTAATAATAACTCATATCACTCATTTAATGATAAGTAATTACTCATAAATTAAACGAATAAGTATTTATAAGTATGAAGAGCAATTTAAACGTACAATATTCGCGAAAATATTAAATCAGATTGTTAATTGTTCGTTCAAATTGACTTGTTTCAAAACTACCTCGAAACTTGCTCGAGCGAAAATACTTCACACAACGGGGAATAATGTGCGTTCGTCGGTAAAATCGAACGAGATCCTTTGATGACGTTGACTTTTTGCTTTAAAAGGCGAAATTTGAAAGGTCTATTAAACTTGAAGGGTGCGTTGAACGTTTAACCTTTCGTGTAATGCAAACTGTTACATGCCACCAACAGCAACGACCATTTCGCTCGGATTTTTAATTGGCACTCTGCACTGTCAGCAAGCGTACTCGCGAAGAATATTAAATAAATTTCAACCTCATCCAAATTTATGGACTCGGTTTCAACGGAACTCACAGGATTAATACGCTATGTACTCTACTGGGTACGGATGGTCCTAGCATTCCTGTTCGAACATGTGCAAATATTTTTGCGGCATCGAATCGCGTACAGAATTTACAATAAAATACCAATGATTTCTTCTCCCTCTGCGACTGTAAAATTCAACTAGCAGTATCCAATATCGTGCGGCAGTCACTCGTTCGATGTTTAGTTTTGCCTCAAATTTTAACTGCAGAAAAATCAAAGCCAACCTGATTACCGGTTAACTCACCCCTTCGGAAACTCATTTTGCAAAATTGATAACGGATCTTGTTTAATCTCCTACTCCCACAGTCTACTAGCTACCTGTAAACCATAGAAAGTCGAGAACAGCAAACAGTTGAAGAGTGTAAAAAACAGGCAGAGTTAGTATGTAGTTTGGTGTCGTGTTCTTTTCTTCGAAAACTAGGGCTACTCTTCCGGTAAGAAGAATAGTAGCTTCGCGATGATTGAACATAAGTACGAAGAAGAACAAGAGCGGAATTGGCCGGGGTGCGGGAAGAATTCTCGGAGAAATCAGCTCGAAGGTTTCGCGGATCCATTTGTACGACGCATATGATGGTACGGTGAGATACAAAACAGGAGAAAAAAAGAGGTCAGGTAGCGACGACCAGCGAGGGAAACAGAGAATAAAAGAATCCGCGGGAGGTATAACGCCCGAAGAATCACGTGCACGAGAAGAACGTAGCTTGTTGTTAATTCTGAACGATACGTATCAGTAACAAGATGTATTGTCAAAATGATGATTCTTCAGCTATGTACTATACAGAACCCTTAGTATTCGGTCGCATAATCATACATGTATCGTCAATATACTGCATTATTCTACTTTATTTCACACTTATTATAAGTTTTTCAGAAAATCTTTTTATCCCACAATCATATTTCAAAGTTAATTCTACTGAAATTATCGCTTCAATGATCTAATTTTATTAGTCTATTTTGATTAGTTTCTTCACATGAAATTAGTTCGTTTGTGATTACACTATTAACTATGAAATAGGCACAGAAATCACGCGTCAGATCTGACATTGAAAACGAGGGATAAAAATGGACTAGGAACAGAGAAAGGTTGTGACTTGAAATATGAGAGAAAAAGTCAGGGAGATTTATGCAATAAAGAAGATGTCTCGTCCTTCAGTGAGGTGAGTCTTCTATCAAAAAATGTTCACGGTAAACTTCACGAATGTCAACGGCACATTTCATCGTTTCTCATCGTTTGCCTTGAGAACTAGACGCGCCTGATTGTGGCTTATCAGAGCGGAAATGCATGAAGAAATATTTTAACGTCTGTGGGAAATAGCGTCTGCGGGTTGTGCAGTAACGAGCGCACGGTTACTGCAGCCTTGTCTCGCGTAATAAGGGTGTGCATTCTGGAAGGGAGCAGGCTCTATTTCTCCTCAACCTGGTATTGTGGAAGTATCGCGTTCGCTAACTGTCCTTCTTTCGTTGACCTCTTAATTGCGTCGTGTTTTAATCTGATTAAAGCTTCACATTAATTTTCATCTTGACTCACTCGAGCAACTTAATCGAATTCCTTGGGAGTTGCTTTTAAAAATGGGTTCCCTTAATTTTAAGTTGAAACTGCAGGGATCCGTAAAACTCCAGCATACCGAGAAAGAAATACAGCAGAATCTTGTTTATTCGAACCGGTTGGGAAAATAAGGTGATTCAGGTCACCGTACAGTTTGGTTAATATCCTTAATAAGTTCACGAACCGTCAACAGTGATTTTCTAACATTTGAATAAATAACTGCATGCAAAGGTGATCGATAGGGAAACTTGACCCCATTAGATGTTGAGTCGAAGTGGCCACCGCAATCTATCTCCAATTACCAAAATTCAACAACTTCCAACAGGCGAATATGTTCGCTATATTATATTCAAATAAAAGCAAATAAAATTTATATGTATCAGACGTTACTTTATCTCGCTTCATCATAAGAGCTTGTATTCTAAACTATTTTAACGATACGTTGTCGATGTAATATCGATAATCGAAACTGACAATTCTAGCTTACATACACGAGTTGTTAGTACAATGCCAAATGTAATGCCGAATACGAAAGGAAAGGGAAACGTTGTTCTAAGTTTCTAAGAGCTTCGCGGAAAGAGTGAGACGTTCCGAAGCATTGGGTAGCGGTAGACAAGAAATTCCATTGTGTTCGAGGGGGTTACCATTTCAGTGGCATCAGGAAATGGCACGCTCGCGGTTCGAGCGCTCTAAAAGAATAAACGTCCGAGTAGAATTTGTGGCTTTTACGTGTGCTCGTTGCCGTATCACTGCTTTGAATAAATTCGAAGTACACGTGAAATCCTCTCAGATTTCGATTGTAAATCAAGCGCGCGTGCTGGACGCGTAGAATGGAAAAAGTCTCGGTTCAATTTTCTAAAAGCCAAACTGAAATAATTCATGTTCTCTCTCGGCGTTTTAATCAGACCCCAACCTTGGACTCGTTTCCTAAGACGGAACTTTAAAGCCGCCGAAGGTAGTTTACTCGAGATATTTAAGACTCGAAAGTTGAACGATCGTATTGGATTTCCGTGTAACTTACTCCACCGCATCTACTGTATTCTGGCACAATCTAGAATCTTATTAATTCTCCGCAGGATCCGCTACCTCTAATGGAGATTATATCGGAATAATTCAGATCAAGCTGCTGAAGTTTCAGCCGATCGAATTAGTAAAGTTCACTATTGAGAAATAGAATAAACTCCACCTGGTGGATACACAGAACAGGCTCGACAATAAAAAACTATTCGAAGTATTCGAAGGGTGTACCAATGCTTGTCGCGAGGATTCTGAGGATTGCTAGAGAACTTGGACTATCCGTAGCATTCGCGTGGAATGGAATACTGCTTGCGGTGCATTGGGAGCTACACGCGATGCCCAGACACTTAGCATTCCCGCCTCGTGACGGTCCTCGAAGGATTCGCGTACGAAAATTACGGACTCAAAGCCCTTGGTAAATCAGATGTAGAAAATGCCAAGAAAGCGAATCTCGAAGGCGAGAATGGATTTGATATTTGAATTATAAGAAAAATCAGCGTGACCAGTCCATAATTTCTTATTTCTAATGTTATAGCCAGCAGTTTACTTTAAGCTGACAATGAATGTGGCTGGAAAGCATATTGTTAAATTCTTATTGTAAGAGTAATATTCGTAGTGAAAATAATATTTCTATTTCGATTAAACTTATTCTTTTTCACAGAGAACAATTTCCTGTTGAATAAGAAATATACTGAATAAGAAGTAGTCTTTATGAAACAGTTCTAAGCATATCTAAACACTGGTTCACTGTTGTAATCAGCGTAGCGGATGGCACATGTACGCTGACAACGCGTTTCACGATTCCACTTGCGGAAGAAAAACTGGTAGCCGCATAACAATCGCAGGTTCCTTCGTGTTCAGAGTTCAGATAAAAATAAGCTATGTATGCATATGTATGTGAGTGGGGTGCGTATTTATTTTCCTGGCCAGTGGGGTCGTTAACGATGAAGGGAGACACCGGACAGAGCTATCGGAGCAGCCTTAGCGATAAAAATAAATTATGCAAGCGTAAAAATATCTCTGTTGGAAAAATTGTGTCCACGAAACGAGAGATACTTAATTCCGACTGTTAATAAAAATTGCAAGAGTCAAGCCCTCCTCCGCACAGCAATGTCACTAGACCACGGATTAAGATAACGGGAAAATAAATGTTTCAGCCTCCAGAAATTTAAGGTTTTCACTGGGCATCCATTATAATAAGTATTCTCTTGGGAGCAGCTCCCAAACACAATCGCAAATTAATCCCAAGCCCCATAATTCAAGAAACATTATGCAGTGAAACCTCGTTTATTCGAATCGTTCGGGATACAAGACACTTTAAGGGACGCTACATTTTCTTATTAATTTCGATAACAAAAGTAGTGACACCCGACGAAGAAAAATCAACTGGTAAATCTTTGAAAAGAAAAAGCATAGTGTTAAGTTATAAAGCCAACGATGGTATTCTCGAGTAAGAGCAGTGGTTTGATCAAGAGAATACAATGTTAAGTAATTGATTAAAAAGCTCGATATAAATAAATTGTACACAGTAATTAAAAAGTATGATTCGAAGAAAGGTGGTTTTGCTTTTGAAGGAAAAACTGCTGGTCAAGTTGGCAAATCGACGACGCAATTCGAAAACTACTATAAATGAGAACCATGGAGTTTGCGGCAAAGAAGCAGTTGGCCAACTGGCGGACCTATTTCTACGTGAGTCGAATTTTGATTGTGGTCATTAATAACAATACCCTGATAAAAATACGCGAGGCGGAATCGAGAGTGTGCGCCCTTAAGATTAACGCTATAACTTCCCAAGATGGGCCGTGCGGCGCGATAAAAAGCTGCCGCCTTCCGGCAAGGGCGCGAAAATCTCGCGGACGCGAAACGCTATGGCGAACGTGAAGGAAATTCTAATTGGCGGCATTAATAGGAAACTGCCATCCGTAAAAATGCTCGACGCGGGCCATTTACCTTGGCTTCAAAATTGTTATTGACAGAGATCGTCGGATAAAAATAAGCTCTTTGGGGTTGGAACGGGTCGGCCGGACTATTCCGCCGCATTCGCAGGTTGTTATCCTTAATGCTCATTCCCCAGAAGATCTGGATGACCTACGTGATCAGAATTCAGCATTCCCTCGTTGTCGATGGGAGAAATTTAGTAATAACTCCAGGAACTAGCTTCACGATTCCCTTGTGGCATTCTTCTGGCTCTTTAGTTAATTCTCTAAGCAATTCAGAGTGGATCTCTATTTGTGTAGACACCAGTCTCCATTATACGAACGATTATTCATGTCATATCGATAGTTACGTTTACTTATATTTCAACATGATATATCGAATATAAATATATATATATTCACATATTTGGAAGTTGTTAGGATCTGTAAATATTCTGATGCGAGTTCCGGTAAGTGGAGATAAATTGCGGTGGCCACTTCGATCCAACATCTAATGGGATCAAGTGTCCCTATCGATCACCTTTGCATGCAGTTATTTATTCGAATGTTGGAAAACTACTATTGATGGTTCGTGAACTTATTAAGTGAGCTCGAACATAGTCTCAATTATACGAAGGCAGATTTTCCGGAGCTCAAGGATATGTGTGTTTCGCTTTAATATATAAATTTAATTTATATCAAAACCTTTGGCTCACTTTTCAACATCGTATTCTCTTCATAAAATGACTACTGTTTCATCTTCACCGTTAAAGCTAAACGCCACTTTCTTTCTTTTTAAAGATGTACTACGTGAGAAATTTCCAAGATGCAGGAAAATTGATTTTTTTTTAAGGAATTACCTCTTGTACCACTTAAGATATTGGTGTTCAATTGATTCTACTTGAGATACATAAGCACCACAACGAATATAGAATATAGATGTAAACATTCTAATCAATCTTCTATTATCGAAACTAATAAAAAAGGGTGCTGAAACGGTCAGTGGATCTCTTTTAACCAAACTGCTCAATTATCTGAATTGCTTTGTGTCGTGAAGGGTTCGGATAACCAGAGTTCTGCTCTACATATTTATGTATGGTAACAATCATGAGCGAAAAGGGCTTCGATGCCGCGAACTCTAACCGTGTCTACACTTAGTCCATTACCACAGAAAATTCAATTCCCAATGGAGAACCGCGGAATCACAATTCCACATTGTCTGTCCACTAGCAATTCGCGTTTCCATACTAAAATGTCCTGCTGCAACGCTGTTTGTCACCAAGCATCGATGCGTTAAGAAGAACGCATGATACACGTACTCATTGCACTTTGATGGTGCGAAACATACGTAACGAGTATATCAACTAATATAGTAATGCTTTCGATATACACTAGTGAGTAGTTACCGCAGCAATTTGTCAGGAAGATAATTACTCGACGGGTTGGTTGGGAATTATGTAGCGATAGACTAAAATGTAACATGCGAGCTGTATGAGAACCCACCAGCTGTGGCCAGCGGACTGTGAGGTAGACTTTGGCGCGGCCAAAGAGCCGCAATCTTCGTAACCTCCTCAGCTTCTTATCGTTGAAGCCCATCCCCATGAAGACGGGCGGTACACGTGATCCGCATTGGCACTCCAGGTTGCTAACCGATTATTTTTCACTAAGACAACACACTATGGCATCCAATACCAGTTCACAACTTCTGTCTTCGTCAGTGCACTTTAGTCGAAGATCACTCTTCAACTTTTAGCCCGTTCGAATCACCACAAAGTTCATTTATCCACCTCAAGATGCAATCTAATTAACAGGAACAACAACTGATCTAATCACTACACGATTAAAGTCGAGTGAATATTTAGCGGAAAGCGTTTAATTTATTATGTTTGATCTACGATTATGGTTTTGTTTATTGGGGTTTGCAGTGATATGTACTTTGATAGCTCTGTCGAGTTCCTAAGAGAAATCTTTTTCCGACGTCTGATCCTGAGGGGTCTAATTTGGCACAGATATTCCACGGGCGAATTTTATTTAAATAATGGACCTGAGGATGCGCAGAAACTTGCAGTACCACGTGACGTACGCTCGAAGGGATCGTTAGATACATTCCTGACCTTGGAAAAGCAATTCAGCATGCAGCGAGCATTGTACGCGCCCCGATTGCGCCTGGTACCTGCATAATCGTGACGTATTATCTGCACGGTAATCTATATGTCACGCTTTCATTACTTAATTTCTCCGGGGTTCACTCTGCATATCATATCGATTAAGCTGAACAATCAATTCGAGCTGCAAGCAACAGCGCCAATCGAGCTTGGCCTTGACTGCGATTCCCGGGACTGGTTAGAAAATACATATATGTCTCAAGCAAAACACTAGAATCACGATTACTTCTTATCTGATTCAAAGAAGAAGAAGAAGAGGAAGAAGAATTAACACCGATAATAAAATTTCTCTCAGTAACAAGAAGCAGCATTCAAATTTCATACACTCTGACGATAATCAAAGTCCAACAAACTACATGCTCGAGTCATTCACTTCACTTTGCAGAGCCATTGAGAAAACAGCTCTTAACATGGGCTCTAGATTCGCGCGTTTAACCGCCAAGCATCTTGATACAATTCGCGAATTAAAGAGACGATGAGTCAAACGAGAGAAATTGAGTATACGATTTTTAGATCGCTAAAGCAACGATATTGACGCACTTTATTTTCCGAGTTGCTTATAAACAGGAGATGATCGCGAATAGTGTAGATAGATATCGCGAGGTCGAGAAGAGAAACGGAGGACAGAGCCGAAGGAGATCCCGCGGGCTAGGATCCGCGCGAATGACTGGCGGTGGTTTTGCTGGCGGGCCATGGGGCGCCGAGGGATGCTGCCAGCTGGGTTGGACGGCGCAAGATCTCTACCCCCACACGACCGATCCGCGACCACCCAACCCCTCGCCGCCCACCATCTCCCGCGCACTCGGTGAGCTTCTCCGTCAACGGAAACGGTCTGTGCTTCTCTTGATCAGCGTCATCGGTTCCTACTTTTACATTCGCGATTCTTGTCCAAATCATTTGCCAAAACATCTCTCAATAATTATTCATCTTGAATTTTCATACTACACATCCACATCGTTATCTCAGAGATAACAATATTGTAAAACAGTTTTGAAGTTCATTTATTCGATGTTGAAAATAGTCAAAAGTAAGTTACGTTGGTTTTTATGCGAAATATACAGAATTTTGTATTATTAGTCTCAAGAAATAATTCTTTAAACATACTTTGGGAATCGTGTTTAGATTCGTGGAATTCTAGTTTTCTTTCTGATGCAACTGCAAAATGGAAAACGCTCAAGAAATATGGAAATCTTTGTATGATGATATATTGAGTCCAGTATAAGTAAGAGTAAATTAACGAGTTACAATTTATCCTTTTAGAAATTATGAAAGACGTAAATCGATGAGTTTAGGTTTATTTAACTCGTGACACCCGTCTTTGCAATAAATTTCCTTGTATCTCTACTTGGTGGTGGTATTACGAGTGCCAGATTATCGCGTATCATTTGTCAAGCTAAAGAGCGTTATCCCACCAAACTCTTGTAAAATTCTTTGAGACTCGTTCTTTATTCGCGATTCCCTCGTTTTCATCCTCATCTCACCCGTTTTACGTTAATCCCACCGAAAAAGAGCGCGTGTCTAAACAAGTCACTCGCTCAACTTCTTTTACCCCCACCGTTCGAAGTGGTTTGCTCACGAAAAGAGATGGAGAGGTGATTCCCAAGCTTTGCTTGTCCAGCTGTAAAAAGCGCTCTCTCGAAGGAGCTTCGCTAAAAGAAGGATCACTGGCCGGATATTGTGAAGAGGATGTCCTATAACTGTTCTTCCATTTTGAGACGATTTCACTATGAACCATCAAGGTACCAGTGCCTAAATAAAAGATCCTCTCAGAAACCATATTCCACGGTAACTGCACATTGGCTAAATTGCTCAAGATTCCATCTTTATTACCGAATAAGTTAAAAAAAAGCTTATTAAGTATTATGAAGAATATTCTACTCTCAAATTTAATTCTTTTTTTCTTTCTTTTCTGGTATTTAGAATTAAAAAATGATCATCTCTTTTAGTTGTCTTACTTATTGTGTATGAGTTTCATTTAAGTTTGATTTCTTTTCAATTCAACATGCGATATGAACACTATAATTATACTCATCAATTTATCGGCTGACAGGTCGATACAAGGCTATCGATCCGCAAAACCGTGACTCTAATTACAATACGAGAGGCTTTTAGCACAGGCTTACTTATATTCCTTCACTTACTTGAGTAACAGTTGCTGGTACTCTCTCGTCATTTTTTCCACGGTGCGCGACGCGAAAAAAAGTTGGAGAAAAAGCTCCAGCTGATGGAAAGATAGCGGTACAGGCTTTTTCTCAGCATTTTTCGAATGTACTCCGCGGAATAATCGAGCGAAGAAGACATTTGAGTAAAAGCACTCGGTAGACGTTTACTAAATAAATCCTGTGCAAGCCTATGCATGCTTTCGAGTCTCTTGGATAGTTAGGATTCGCTATCTTTTTACCATTCCCAAAAAATGAAAGAAAAGAAGAAATGTTTCCAGTATACGCGTTGCTTCGCTTGGTATAGTGTAGCTTCGACGTAATTCACCAAAGAAAACATGTAGGGGATCGTGGAAAAATGCGTCTCTACTTTATGGCGCGGTCCGAAAAGGCAGCGCGCGAATTACACGCTTGTTAGAGGTCCAAGTCCAGCCAGGTAGGTTTGTCCAGACGAGAAAATCTCGGACTTTCTACGGAGTCGGTTTCCAGCTGGTGAATTAACTTCACGATTTTCCCTCGGGTTTTCGTTCCTACTTTTTCAACGGAGGTCTATCGTATTCCTCGATTTCCTATGATATAGTGAAGTGGTTCAAAAGCTAAGTTACCAGCATTAGCTAGTAATACTGATACGTCGAATCTTCAATTATTTTGTAATATAATCAAAATAGAAAATTAGGTTGTCAATTTTTCAAAAAATTGAAAATATAATACACTAGAGTTCATTTTAGATGTCTATCTATCTTTAGGTGGTTGGTAGTTTTGAAATTGTGAGCCTACTCAGGTGTGTCTTATTTTCACGACAGAAAGAATTCAATAGAATTGACAATAAATACTGGTCGTATGAATTTTACACTATGCAACTATACGTGCATAGTACAATAGCAGTTGAAACTAGCCGTGAAAATAGATAAGTCACCCACATTGCACAGTAGCAATAAAACCGTCTAGCACTTCATGAATAGCTTAGAACCCAAGTATTCTTTCTTTCCCAACGACTAATGTCTCATTCCACGTATGTCTCAAGCTTGACATAAGATGTAATTTACGAGCTGGTTACTCTTTACACAGTCCGCAGGAAGTAAAAATAAGACTTGCTACAATTGAGAACGAAACATAAGAAGTACAGAAAAAGTATCTCACGTTACTCTCCATCAAACATCTTGAATTTACTTCTTTCTGAACTTCAACCTGCCTTGCAAGAAAAGAATCTTTCTTGTTACCTCGCTTGCATTCAGAGTTATTCACTGTATGAATTTCCGAAATTCCTATACTTACATCTTTAGGATATCAATTGATACTATTTCCACGTGGTTTTTGCTAAACATTTTCCAATTTCACGCAGAGCAACTGGGAAAGAATATTTTTCACTTTTAATTGTCTTTCTTCCTTATCGTTACATTTGTCAACGACTAATCATGTCTAAGACCCTTAACGTCGGTCTAATAATAAATGCGAGGTACATGAGAGTAAAAATAGATCATTTTGAATTCCTACTTAAGCAGCACATTAGACATATCAAACACGTATAATTCATGATAATACTAGGAAATTATCTCGAGTTCAAATCTGAGGATCACCAATAGACAGCGCGATGGAACCTGACACGTTTGCCAAATATATGCGGGTGCACGGATACAGCTGTTTCGGATTAGCATATCGAGGGTTGACAGCACGAAGATACTTACGAGATATCGGTACTACGTGATGGATTCCTCAACCGAGGAAACCTGCTTTTGGAAAAGCACTAGAAATTGGTTTCGCATGGGAACTGTATATATATCAGAAAAAGCTTTAGAAGCTTCGGTTTTTCTTTCTTTCTCCTTTCTCGGCTTTCTTCAATTGTTAACAACGCAAGCTTTTTACCAGTGCAGTTTCTTCTTTTAGCAATCTTCTACGATTCAGTTTCAGTTTCTTTGATGCCCTCGGGAATGTTTGCGTCGCGTTCCTCTGACAAACGTAAAAGATATTCTGACGGCCCACATACATTTCACATCTAGTTCGAAATGCTAAGAAATACGATCAATCGAGAGAGTAGAAATTTGTAATAATAAACATTTTTATAATGATACTACGAGGCAAAAATTTCGATCAATAAATACTTCATCGAATAATCATTAATCTTGGCTGATTAATTCATTGTTTATAAGCACCATTACATAGTCAAATCAATGTTCTAAGGGGAGCATTATATCTGAATAATGGATTTAGCTGTTCAAAATCGATTAGCATATATTACGTTCTTCAACTGAACGCAAATTTCGCGGTGTGTAATCGTAATGAGGTTCATAATCACGCACAATGCCTTATTGCATCAGTTTAATCCCTGGAGTGGTCATTAATCGGGAAAAATCGGCCGCAGAGTACCGCAGTCAGTTGTTCCCTGCACCTAATTTCCCTGTTCCGCTACTAATCGATTATTTAATTCGTGGTAAACCGACTATTCCAATGCTTAACGATCGGCCTACCGTTTAGCTAAACAGTCACCATAGTGGTACACCATAAGTCCTTATCTTCTCGTGGTACCATCGTTCAATATTTCGATTAGTTTACCGTGACTTGTGAGGTTCGATGGTTTTTCTTCATTCGCGGTTCTAGCTAATCATTAACAATATTTTAGACCACAAGGCCACTAACTCAGAATGCAATTGCACATTATCAGCTAGACTGCACGCGTTGCAGTTTATTTATGAAACTCATTTACACCCTTAGCATTAAACGTACCACATAGGTTCAAAGGATTTGTGTCGGATCGGTTATTTTAAATTCAGCCTAAAAACTGGCTTACAATAAATTAATATTAAATCTGTCGCGTGAAAAAATAGAAGAAAGAAAGAAGCATTAAAGAAAAAGATTAACTTGATAAAAATTTGTAGTTGGTTGAACTGAACAAAAATGACGCAATGTACAAGGTAAAGAAAAATTTGTTGATCGATAAACGACAGTTATGATGCGAAGTCCTTGGATTACACAACAGCATGTTGTTCCAAATCCTAACCGGAAGTTGACGCATTTCCAGGCGCTCTTATTTCGATTGCCATACCAGATGCAGAATTGCGGAAGACAGCTTGACGTAACGCGGATTTATAACGCGTATTAAATCTGGAGACGTTGAAAATTTAATCATGCGATTGAATAGTACTTCCTTCCGAGGGTGGATTTCTTCGTGGAGCTAAATTTATACGAATTCTAAGGGGTGGAATGGATCGTTGCCAGCCGATACACTAATTTGGATCAAGGTCCTACGAGAAACTGTTCTTCGAGCGTCCGAAAACTTTGGTACACACGAATTCAGCAAAGTTAAAAGTGCTTGCCTTCGCAGGGTATATCACACCGCACCATTTTAATATTAAAACCCTACTGTCTTTCCAAATTACGACACTTTTCTTAATTTCAGATATATATAAATCAATTTTAATTATTCTAATGCAAGTTTTAATCGAAAGATCACGATTTTTAAGCTGTATACTTGCATGCGTTTCTGGTGGTGTAAAAAGTCTGTCTCCAGTATCGTATGATAATTCAGTAAGGAACACAGTGGCTCAAAGCACCCGACAAAGGAGCCGCTTATAATATGCTAATTAAAGCTCTCCACTTCGCCGCGACTTCATTCTGGATTCACTAGTTTCCGAAGATGGTGATTTGGGGAGAAGACGTGAATAAGCTTCGCGAATTATGCTTCATTAACTGTAAGCGAAAGATCTTCGCTAAGAAGCTTGCTAAGAGGTATTTACTATCCTTGCGACTATCGAACTTTCTGTAAGTAATTCCTCAACACCACGAGCCACACACTTGACACTGAACTTGCAAGGATTCCACCGCAATTATTTCACATTTTCAAAGATATATGTTATCCAACACCCAGTTGTCATTATCAGCTGTTTCACATGTATAAAACTGTTGCATATCTCGGAAGTTCCGTTCGTATAATTTGATTCGCCAAAATGAAAATTGAGTCAAAAATTCTGGGGAGGATCTAAATATACCAGTTCGTTATTAACGCCGTTCACAGTGAAGTATAAACGTATATATGCGTATACACATATTCCAGTAGACGATAAGCAATCGCAAGCAGCGTTAAGCACGTTCGATATGTTCCGCTCTTAAAATTCACGATGCGTCGAGCTGATTATAAAGAATCGAAAGCCCGGTAATTTGGTTCGCTCGCGATAAGGTACGTGCTTGGTATTTCCAGGCTATCCGCGACGAGATTAAGTGAAATCGATGCTTGGATATGCTCTGCTCCCAGCATAGTGACACCTATTAACTTCTGGCTTCGCGATATCCTCGGTCGCGGCTTGTGAAATGTATTACTGGAAGGCGTCTTGGAAAGTTTAAGATTAAATTGGTCTCGCAGTGTCGCGGGATAATCGTGTTACGGTTTGAAAACTAAAGCTTCAGCGGTATGTGATGTCGCGATGGAAAGGGAAAAGATCATGGATTGAAGTATGAAGGTTTTTCGAAACTTTTGATTTAATTGGTTTGTAAAGTGTAATAAGAATTAGTTTAGAGAATATTGACTTATTTCGATGCAAAAATATGTAACGACATTCCTTCATCGAGTTATTATTTCAATACTGTAATTATTTTCGTACTGTTGAAAATGATAGCAATCTTGCTCGTTATTCTATGAACGATTAATTACTTTATGAATACTTAATTTTTGTTTTAAAACAGATCTCCGAGTGTATTTATCACTAGACTAATGAGGATTTACTTACGAAGCTGTTGCTGCTGTAATTGACAATCAGGCAATTTGGTTGACTTACCTGAAACAGAAAAAATGCAACTTAATCACTATTTTTTTATTTACTTCTTATATTAATAAATGTGGGACACGCACGATATGTGTAAACGTGAACCGTAGCTAAAATTGTTCCTTTGATTAATCGCGTATCACAAAAGTATAATTAAAAATAATTTACAGTAAGACACAAAGTATTTTCGCGAGAAAATCCTGATCCTGAGAATACTGTTCCTACAGTTACTTTGTTAAGTAAAGATTTTGAGGAAAAGTACACAATGCGCACCAGTTGCTTATAAATTGCGATTTAAATATCGCTCGAGAAACGCTGGTGTGGCACGATAAGCACGGGAGCTTATATTTTTTACAACCCACCAAGAGATTCATTTCAGCGAGAACAGAGCAAGCGTGATGATACTGTTCCATCAGAATTAATCGTCCGTGAATTATGCAATCGCCCGTACAATCTCAAAAAAAAAAACGAGCTACACAATAATTCTACCGGAAGGTTGCATCCATTCTTCAAGCCCAGTAACTTTACTTGCACCGATTACATTACGATCTCATTCAGCATTTATTTCGCGATATAATACGATCAACAAATGCACCATAAAAAATTTATCCATCCTGAGTTATGTTTCTAATTATCAGAATTGGAATTTCGTTTATCGTCAGCGTTAAATTATTCCTCGCCAATATTTGCAGTACACCCGTTTCTCAATTTACGTTAAATTCGTTTGCTTTCATTCTTATGTATTTCGTTTGAAAGCTACTTTTTAGTTTACCCGTCGCTCATATTTCGTAACAGTCGCGCGCAGAGGCGAATATTTTTTGCTAGTCCAACTTCGATGAATTGAAAAAAAGCAGTTGAAATTTGTGAAATACTTGCAACGTTGAGTATAAACAAGACGTCAAAAACAAAAGGGCTGATTCTGTACGTCGAGTAAACAAGCGTGAAAATGAAGAAAACGGTGAACGAAATATGCGAAGGGGTTTAATAAAAGTAAGTTGAACGAGTGTGGCAGAGAAAATGGGGAAAATATGAAGGGAAGAATATCGATATGTGCGGAATCAGAGGAATGGAGAGCACAGAGTCGACTGATTTACATTTTGGGGACATCACGACGAGCATGGATGTATTATCATAAAAGAATGGCGGTGGGTTTAGCTTTCCCAGAGGACATTATCGGTCACCTGCTGTTTCTTTGACGACGACCGGATCAGGAACCACGTCTACCTCTTATCCGTCTTGTCGTCAAAGAAAAACTACTGGAATAACTGTCCAGAAAATTAAGTTCTTGGTACCATACGTTTCTCAAAATTACTTTTTCCCTCTCTTCAAAAACAAAGACGATTCTATTTATATTTAAAATGCTTATTAGAACCTATAATATTTGAAATAAATTTTAATTCTGTGATTTAGAGTAATGTCGACCACTCAAAATTTTGATTATAATATCAGATAAAATTCCATACGTAGCACACAAGTCACAATAATTAAATTAGCGTTTATAATTCAATGACGGTACAAATTAATTGAATTATGTATCTCGTACTGTCAGAAACAAATGTGTTGAATTCCTAGAGTAACAGGAAGTTGATGACTGAGTCATGATGAAAATTTGAAAATCAAAGTAAAATGAATGCTAGAATATTATATGCAATGAATATATTTTGGCTATAAATTTTGGCTTCTATCGATGTATGAATTTTTCAGGATGTTGGTGGATTAAACAAATTTCGGCAGAGCGAATGCTTCGGTTTTCGTGGCCTGTGCACTTTCATGTTCGTTTTCCTTTCTTTCTCCCTCTCTCTCTCTCTTTCTCTCTCGAGCTCCGAAATCCCGGATTTCGTGGCTTAATTAAGAGCTGAAATACCAACGACCTCAGTCCTACAGTTTGGGGCGATGGATTTTTAGAAAAAAAGCGCGCACATACACGCACAAAAAAATACATAACTCGAGTCACTGGCTTAAATACACGGTCATTTTTATCCTCTTTAATCCTGCAGGATATCAGAAAGCGGCATTCGGACTTTTCCCTCGTTTTGCGGAAAAAGAGAGCAATCCACCAGTGACTTTATCCTTTAATCATGAGAAAATCCTTTCAATCGTTACGATCTTCGAAACATCCTGCAAATACATGAAACTATGATGCAGCTCATGAGTTTCGAAAGCTGCAAACACATCTTTTATACCACGGAATTATGGATTATACGTCACATACACATAATGAGAAAAACTGGAAAGTTAGCCATCTCTTTTCTACGAAATATCCCAAAATTGTATATCACGTGTTTTGCGAGTAATTACCGAACTAATTATTTTTAAAAAAACCTATTTAAATCCTTTCAATTAAAAACCAAGTAAAGAACAATTACAAAATATTTGTTACCATAGTTTCCACACGTGAATCTTTATTAAAATTATAATTATTTCTTTGTCATGTTTCGCATAATAGTTTCGCAATTTTCATGTAAAAATTTGCAAGCACCCCAGAAAAAAACAGATTTCCGCTGAAAGTTCGACGGTAGAGAACAAGCGAACGACAATCAACCCGTCAGCTATTACTTTCCATAAGCTAGAGTGGGCCGCACTGTCCAGTTTAAAACTATGTCGACAGAATGGATGAAAAGAGTAGGGGTAGGAAACCGTGCATTCGGGATTTATTCGGAAGTAGATAAAGCACGCGAGAGTGAAGCATTCAGGCCAAGCGAGAAATTCGAAGCGGACGCAAAACAACTCAGGTGTACGGATACCTGAATAGCCAATAGTATACGTTGCCTTTTTTGCGAATGATCCCAGAGAACGCAGGAAGGAAACTTTTTCCTAGTAGACTAGGACACTAGAGTATCGCGAACTTTGCTGTCGCCATTTATTTTCAGTACTCGCACATAACGTGGTCCACATTTGTGCCGCCGATAGAAAAGTCATAAAGATAGTGTAACCAGGGCTTTTTTCAATGTGACTCCGAGCAGTAAGCCTCCGAGCTATTGCGATAAGGCCTCCTCTAAACCGTTCGTACTATGCAACCCGCCGTACACTGGACGTTCCCTGGGGTTGCTTGAATTTTTCATAATCGAGATGACTAGCAAGCCTTCAGGCTACCAGGTTACAGACCAAATTCCTATGTCCCCAATTCTTCTGCTTCTCCCGATGGAAGAAATTTCTGTTTTTATCTTGTGAATCGTACGGTCAGTCAGAAGTGATGTAAAACTTGCACATTTCATTTGTCGTCATAAAACTGATGTCTGTCAATGAAATTTACATCGATTGACTTTATAACTTTACCTCTATTCAGGGTTATCAGATTCAAATGTCGGGAAAGATTTTTACAACATTAACAATGTTTGTTATTGGAACTTGATTTCTGAGACTAGCAAAGTCAGATCAGCAAGCAATGATGTATCCATGTTGAAGGATCCTGTAGTAACAAACTTCCGAGGTATCGAGAATAAGTGCTTTGACCCGAATTTGAAGATGCATCGGAGAGAATGTATTTCTCTTGTGCTATTATGGCCTAATTTCACTGAAATAGGATAGTCACGCTTTATGAAACGCTTAAAGAATTCGATAATTTCAGAGAATGGTCGAACATTCAGTTGTTTTAAGATTTCTTCTTATTTCTATTGGAAACATTAGATTGTCTTGTCGTCTGCTTACCCGTTGATTAGTCGCGACGTTTACTTCGGAGATCGAGAAGGTGTCAACAATGGAGTCGAATCGCACGAGCTTCTTCGGGTGGTGAGCTTTCTTCGAGCGTGGACAGAGCGAGCACATGGCTGGGTCTGTCGGGGTCGTTGGGGGCATATTCGTCGATATGTCGTGCGATTTCGTTTTCAATTTGTCACAAAACTCTTTTATAAATCACGGAAAAGAATTTTCAAGATAAATGTTGTAACTTTCTCCACTAATTCAATCATTAGATTCACTTTACTTGTATCTGCACTTGTCCTAAAAATTGTATTCTTTATTCTTGTCTTTATAGCTGTATTTCATCATATTTTTGGATTGAGTTTCTTGGCTTTCAGTATAAAATCACTTTGCCGTGACTAATACTGCAAAATTGCGAATTCACTATTTTTCACTAATTACGAGAAGTTGTAAGGACAAGTTGGTCTTTGTGTCACGGTCGCACATGCACTAAATATTCCTTTGAAGAATGCAACAATACTTTAACGAATCGGTAAAACCTAGTAACGAATAGCAATGGGACATTTGGTGGGAGACCAAGAGAAAAAAACGTGAGATAAGTGGCCACCAGTAATGGAGTTGCCTTGCTTCTCGTAGACGTGTGTCTACAATACGTACACTTGTAGATTAACAGTTTACGGTCCACTAGTAAAAAAGTTACGAGTGTGCCAAAATAAATGGTTCTGTCGCAACGAATTTACAGAAGACAAATCTACTACTCGATTACGCGAGACTAATATTATGTATATCAGGCGCAGAATGAAGAAATAAAAAGCAAATGCAGTGAAAAATCAAAACTTTAATATTGTAGGCGAGGTCTATATCGAATTGGATAATAAGTCATAAACTGATATTGAAAGCTTGAAATAAATAACGAAATAATAATTGGTTCGTCTAGTTCGGTTTGCTTTAATATTTGGACGTGTTTTAACACTTTTACTACTGGTTAAGTCAGTAGAAAGTGCAGAAATGCGACATCTCCTTGGCGAGTTATGCATCTATCGCGAAAGTCGGTAACGCGGAGATTCGCAGGCCGACCATTGGCAAATGCATCCACGACGATGTCGGAAACGGGTAGATTTGCTAAACTGCAATACCCGTTCCGTGTTCATGTACCCTGCGGACTTTGATCGATCCACGAGGAATATAAATTATCTCAACCCTTATAAAATTTCTCTAACATTTCGTTATAATTTATAACTTTACAATAATATTTGTGAAAAAAAGCAACAATCTTTCAATGGCGAGGGTGACTTAAGAAATATTTCAAAATTGGAGCAACGACCGAGAATAACATTTTTTCATTAAAAACACCGTTTGCTTCTCGTTGGATATAAAAAAAGCGATACTGTTTGTTATTTGAGATTCTCAAACTAACTTTCGTCAAGGTAACAGTCAGACCTTCGATACATGTGTGTTTACTAAGTACTGGTTGTTCATTGAAAATAAAAGTATAATTAGTAAATTTGAAATTTTGCCTATAACCTAATTATTTTACGTTAAGGTTCTACTTGAAAATTAGTAGTTTAATAAATGCGATTCAGTGCTGAATCTTCGTGAATAACAATAGAATGTACAAAGCGGGACTAATTTCCATTAGGACGCATCGGTGACTTGTACTTGCTATTCGAGACCCGCTTCTTAATTAACGTTCAGGATATAAGCGATGCTAATTGAGAGAAGAAAAGGATCATTAGGTTAGGCGTGGAGTCTACGACCACCATTAGCTTCTGCGGATTTCTCCGATTCCCTCCATAAGAACCATTTTCACAAACAATACGATAGCAGCATATTCATTCGTGCTATCTTAAAGAGTAGCTCATCACCAGAAGAGACAATGGACGACTTTATGAAAATTCAGTTTAAACAAAAGACTTAATGTAACGAGTATTTAAGCATTACATTTATTTTCCACTTTGATTTGTACTTATTAATAAAACAATTTCCCAAGATAAACACTAAACACTTAACTTCTTCTACCAATAATTTCACATTGTTGTTTCAAATACTTAGGAATAAAATTGCTTAACACCATCGTCTCTAACACGACTATTTCCGTGCGCGCATCGCAAATTGGAATAGTTGTGTAAATTCTACGCGAAACTAAAGGCCAGCTATCTTGTAGAATAATGTGGTTCGTCTATACATATATGTATATGCTTGGCCGTAGTTCCTTCATGAAACAAAGAACTTAAAATAAACCTTAGTATCATTCAGTAGACCGAGACTGTGCTTGCTGGACATTCTGTAATTTAAACACAGAGCATTACGCGAGAAGAGCAAGAGAGAGCTAAAATTTAATTAGCGATTTATCACGGAACTAGTCACCCTTATCTCGTCCCTGGAAATTATTCGTCTACCGAGTTCTTGTTCACTGGTGAGTGCATATTAAATTCTAATCTCATTTCACGGATTATGATTCGTAAGTTTGCAAAGTTCCCGTACGGTTCTGGTGTCCGGGGATTTGCGGAATTTTAATTGCACGACTGACTCGTGAGACTGATAACAAAATACATAAGTACGAATCCATATCGTCGAGTGACCTACGACTCTTTTTACAGTATACGATAAAACCTTGACTACATGAACACTCATTATCCTAACTCTATTTCAACTGAATCTTTTACTATTCGTGTTGTATATATGTGCTGGTAATTATGAAAGTAGCTTATGTCAAGATTCTAAAAATACTGACTTTATCATTTATTTCACAACACCTTTTTATATACAATTCAATAATGTCAAGTGATTTTCATCAAAATTGTTGAAATTGAACTGTCAGACATAGTTCATTGTTTCGTTGTTAAACAAAGTATAGTTTATGTAAAAATGAACATGAAACAGTTGAACAGTTGGAACATCAATACATTTGTTTCCCAATTAATGTTGAGAAAACGATCTTTTCTCTCTGGAGATTAATTGAGAGAACGCAAAGAAAGAGGAAGAAGCACTATTGGGCTATATGGACCACGGATGTTCTTTGCACAAATCTCATCCTGTGCTCTAGATTTTCCTCTAACGATTTTGCAGCTATCTCGGGAAGGAGAGTTTCGAGAAACGAGGTAAGGAGATGCGGCTGATTTCGACATGTGGCGCAATACGGGGTAGTAGTTGCGTGCTTATAGATCAGATTCAAAAACCTGAAAAACATGATCTTTGAGGTATTACACGCCGATTCGATCTCTCGCTACGTCCTATTTCTCACGTTTTCGCACGATAAACGTTTCCTCCACTCCGCTTTATCCCCTCTAAACCTTCGAAACAGGGAATTTCCAATATCAAGCCGATCGGAAAGAAATTCCAATTTTTCCCACTGTACTACGAAACCTTTTGCAAATCCAACGCAAAAGATAATATTTGTTGGCGGTACTTTGGAAACTTGAACTTTGGAAGTAAATAGGTCACGAGGAAAACTTGAGGGAAAAACTCACAATGGGTATCCGTAGGTCGAATGGTAGAGCCGGAAGTACCCCATTTCCTCCTGCACGCCATGTCACAGCCATTAATTGCTAGATCGCATGAAACACATGCACAGAAACTCGTTATTAGCCCAGCGAAGCGGATTCAGCAAGAACAGTGCCGATCAGCGGTTCAGCAGTAACTGGTCTATTAAAATCGAAAGACTGTTCGAGTGCTTGTTATCACTCATTACGCTGATTGCACGGCAGGTCGAACCATGCACGGTGTATCGACTTTGAGCTACAGTTCAATATTTCGCAGGCATTACGTTGTATCGCAAACTCTCAATTATATTTGCTTCTTACACGGAACGAGACTTAATTAATTGGCTAATAGGTTGGAGGATTCATTTCAGTCGAATGGCGTCGCTATTGGGAATTGATGTCTAATTCGAGGGGAATAATTACAGAGTGCGAGAGTAGCAGACATTGCGTTAAGATAAAGTGCTTAATGGAATTGAAATTGAGGGAGTAACGAAAAGTCTGTAATGTGTTGTGAAAAAAATGTAAAAAGGGTGAAATTTAGTAGAAGAAAAAGTGTCGGTTATTAACCGAGGGTATGAACCCTTCATTGAGCTCCGAGACAATGAAATATATTTCTGTCACTCAGTACGACCTGACGTTTTGTTGTTAATTAAAGTTTATAACAGTCGCGCACACGTGACTATTTCAACGACAGTGGTACGAAGAGTAAATTGCTGGACAGAAAGTGGAAAAGAGAGGAAATAATTATTTCGAGTGTCCTGACAGTTTAATGGTTCCTGTCAAAATTAAATTCCTCACACCACTCGCTACTTGTCGCACATCTGGCAAGTGACCCAGTTCTGAGAGTAATAAAACCCACCCAGAATGCTGGGAGCCCAGCAGGCCGAAAAAACGAGGGCAAAATTTTTGTTTCCTGTCCGGGAATAAATAGGTTTTGTTTGGCAACAAGTGGAACATTTCTGTGAGTTTCGCATATATATCGTTCGAGCCTAACTACAGCAATAAACTAGGATCCGTGGTATGTGGCCTCCTGTGAAAACGTATGGCATGAAAATCGAACAGACGCAAGTAAAATAATAGGCAAGCGGATAATAGCTCGAATTAAAGTCAGCCATCATGAAAAGAACAATGAGATTTTCTCAGTGCGAAATAATTCAATGGAAGAATTCAATAGTTGGGAAAGTCGATTGGTAGTTCCTTCTGAAGTTACTGGTTATTGACAATTTCTAGTCTCTCCCCGAATTAAATGTCAAGAGTATCTATAGATTGGTTCCAGTCAATAAGTCGACACTTAGAGGTAGGAATGTTAGAGGCAAAGCTCAAATTGACAAGGAGTAGAGGGCGATCGATATCTTGAAGCACCCGAAGTTATGGGGGTCCGGTTTAATCCTGAGCTTTCGTCACCTTGTCGATAAGAATTTATTGCTACTTTGTCTTGAATTGTCTCTTCGATCGCTGAGTCGTTAACAGATTAAAACTTTCTAAAGCTTAGCGTTTTAGTACTTCTATTCAATTATCAACAAGAGTTTAGGTGACTCTCAATTGGTGAAGCAATTAGAATTTACAGACAAAGTTTCATTACTACTTTTACAACTACTCTTATTAGTTCTTAAATATTTCACTCGAGTTCTCAATTGTTCAAGGAAATCCATAAGCCGATCGACTTGCGCCGAAGAACAGTTTCTTTAAGGAGTGAAATACCGTCGAACTCGTAATCTCTTCGGACACTTTTTTAAAAAGTACCACACGACAGATATATTTCATTGTTCTTTATTGTAGAGGTAACGGATTAAGCTTCGCGAACCAGTATTGTCAAACTTATATATCTTCATATGTGACCTACAAAATTTATAACTGCGGGAGAGACTCTCGACACGATTCAGGGTAGCAGAATCGTTTTATCTAGATAGAAGCTGAACTGTTAAAATTGAAAATATTACAAGAAATATTAAAATTTAAAAAATCTAAAAACTGGAACGAAATACAATCCTTCGTATCTATTATGTGCATGCTTAATTTTATTACAACGGGCTGAAATTTGATAGAATTATCGCGTTGCTAATTTAAAAAAAATATATTCTTCAAATGAATGATTTCAGTTTTCGAGTCCTACCTATTGTTCTTGAATATTCAATTATAAATGAATTATACTATAGATAATTTCAGAGAAATTTTCACAGAATATTCTGCGAGATATATACATTCAACTAAGACAATTGAGAACAAATCGATGTTTCGGGCCCTACACAGGATACGTTCTCCTTTAATCCTATATCAACTATGAGAGGAATTAGTGAGAGGGTCTCAAAAGCAGAAGTTAAAATTACGTAGTACGCAATGGGTAGAAAACATACATGTATTTCCAGCGGTTGTGTTTCCAGTATATGGATTTTGTACTATCGCAAAATATAGCTACTACTGAGCAGAAATAACGTGTGAATAATCTAATAATAATTGGTGCGAAGCTTTCCTGTGAGGACAGTGACCGGGAAAGAATACTTGATATCAGTGAGCAGACGAGAATACTTGAGTCATCGCGGTAATTAAAAAATGAAAAATATTTCTCTCGATCTCTATTGGCTACTACTCGAAGCATAAATCTTCTAACGAGAAGCAAACGACGACGAGGCGCGATAACCATACGGCGACTAACAATAAGGCAACTATTAATTAGGTCAATTTACTCGAGCGTTATTCGCCGTCGTTGCAGCTGTTATCAAGGACTTACCATGGTTCCGTAAGAAACTTGCAAAGGCTCGAGTTAATAAACATTCGAAGAAAACGTAAACTCTGCGCGCACTGGATTTACTGCAGCGAATCAGCTTGTAACGCATTCATACATTGCCAAAGTAAACTTTCTGTTGAAACAGCATTGGATTTAGTAGCTGTAATCGCAGAAGGCTGTTATTCAATGAGTCAGACCAAAGAAATGTTATGTCAAATATTCCAAGTTATTTTCCATCATTTTAGTAAATATCGAAACCAAAAAAATAACTTCTCTGCTATTATTCTATGTTCTGTTTAGCAATTGGTTGCTATAGTAAAGAACTATTCGAAGAAACACAATGCCGATCAGATATTTAATTTGGAAACATTATACTAAATAGTATATTGCATCTTGGTTATTAATTGCTCGTTAGGCTGCGGCTTAACACTTGTTGCTGTAGATAATAAACACTCCTCTTCCGACGTATACAATAAGGATATTAGATCATTACTCTGTCAGCATTTATAATCAGTCTCAGGTAGGCACTATTTGTCAAAGTCACTCATAATTTCATACGCTTTTTATGTATAGACTATTTCAACAGAATTAAATGGTTCGTGGTAGTACTGGTAGAATATTCTTTGAAGCATTCAAATAAAAACTGCCGGTCGGGTCAAGCGTTGACCTGTTCCACTGACTGCGCTCAGTGCTTCATATTCTCCAGATTGTACTGTTGCACGGGATCTACGTTAATCCGCTTAACTCGTTCGCGTCATTCGCTTTTAATCTTTAAGTTCATTCGACCGATTGCGCGGAAGAAAGCAACACTCGAGGGGAACTGAATCGAAGAAGCAAATTCGAAGGGAGCCAGTTACATTGGAGATTCGCGAAGCGAAATTACGAACGCGCAAGACGAGCGTGTGTTGTTAGCGGGCATTGACCCACGTTATTGGCTGTACTTGGCATACTTGAGATCTGTGACGCGCCGCTGGAACACGGAATGCATTAGGCTTTAAAAGGTGGAAAGAGTACATGTTGCTTTGTGATGCGACTCTGTTGAAAAATGCGTCGCACAGGTATATATGTATTGACAATGACGAAGAAAGAGCTCGGCATAGCGTGTAATTTCAACTGGCGTTTCCAAGCGATTAAAAATACTGCTGGAAACCAGTCGACGCTCCACTCAACGTTTTCTTGCGAGGCACCGAGCGAGATGAAGATAAGAAAGGTTTCCGATCCACTTTCGACGCTCGAAGGATTTTCATGCTGTGACTTTTATTTTCGAGGAGGTAGCGTGGTTCATTAGAATATTAGCGCGAGCCGGCATGCCGCGACACTGTGACTCTTGAAAATATAACTCTATCCATTAATACGAAGAATCATTGTTCGTCGAACACTCATAATCCTATTGATCGAAACACACGTTAAAAGGGAGCACAATTTTTCTACAATCACGAAAAAGTCTCACTGGTTAATTAAAAATCTATCTCGCAGATGGAATTCCGCAGAATTGCGCCACGTTACTTTGTTTACTCGAGGACGATATGCGCGTGCTCATCCGCATAGTCAACACGGAAATTTTAGTCACAGAAGTTCCAGTTTAGATGTACTCACTCTGCTCTAAACTGATCAACGATGCACACTGAACAAATTAAACGCGAAAGGCGAAGTTGTAGAAGGGTTTCACATCACTGATAATAATACGTTTGCGCGCCGGCAGGTTCGGTGGACGTTGGAAAGCTGAACCGTGAACTCTGGCCGTTGGTAGCTGCACGCGACCTAACCTAGCACACGGCTGACTGGCTGGCAGGTCAAAGTGCACGCGCTCGAGGCTCGTGAAGGCCTGACGGAATCGAATTCGCGGGCCGAGTGTCATCGCACGGAGCGCCGCCGTCGTCGTCGCGAGCACTGACCTACGTCATTCGGCGCATTCGGCGCACTCGGCGCACTTGGCGCACTTGGCACACTACCCCAAGCGCGTCGAACCACGACTGTTCTTCCTGTGCCTCCCTCTGACTCTGATTCTTCCTCTCCCTTGTTCTCTTTCCTCTTCTCCTCGTCTCTTTAGACTCGACCGTTTCACTTTATCCAACATCGTGCGTCCTTTTGTTCCCTCGAATCCCTCCTGAAGATCCAACTGCTTCCGATTGGACAGGTCTGCGACGATCCACCGCTTCAAATTCTGGATGGATCTTTATTGTCAGGTGGCTTCGATCGTTCCGAGTTATTTTCAGACGTTTCTTTTGCTTTTTCTCGATCCATTGAAGTCGTAGTGGGTGCACCACACTCGCGAACTGCACCGCCACCTCGTGAAAACTGCGCTCACCTTATCGTTACGATTCCACCACCAGTCTGCGTGCATACTCCTTCCTTGTCGTCTGGGATTCTCGAGTTTGCGGAAGTGATACTTCCCGAACTACTGAGTCACCACGATATTTTTTATGATTCAATTCACGACTTGTTAGAATTCTCTTAAAATTCATCATCATCCAGGAACTTTGATGACGTTAGCCTCGTGCACGGCCACATCAGGGTACTCAAATTTATGAACTGACCCTATGTTGCTTAATTGATTTTAAACTCCGTATACCACTGGAGGACATCGCGCAACATGCATTAGTAGCTTTATTGAATTCGAACGATCTTTAGAGAGTGTAAGCTTTTCTAATGGCAATGGGCAATGCGATGGTTAACAGGTCGATATCCATTCGGGTGAGTGCGGACAAATCGGGACAGGAAAAACTGTCGCATTGAGGAAGAACGCTTATGCATATACATAGAGAGCATACGCGTAAAGAAAAGCCGTGGCTGATGGATGCTCAGAATCAATATCGGTCTCTGGCAAGGCGATTCGCTTGACGACGCTCTCGAAAACGCTCGCAGTAAATCAAAAGCTGCCCGGCAGCTTTAATTAAAAGCGCCTCTGATGCAAGGACCCACGAACAATGCCTACGAGGTATTGCCAGTCAGTTGACTGCTCTCGCTCGGAACGATTCCATTCGATACTTTTTTTCCGGAAAGATGAATTCTCCCCAATAAAAACGTTCAGCAGACGTATCACGATCTTTCTCTTCTATTTTTTTTCTCTTTTTTTTCTTTTATCCGACTATTCCATTCTCACCGAAAGATTGAAATTGTTCACGTGAATTCTATATTCATCGTTCTTTTCTTTTTTTCGATGGTAAGCAACAGTCCACGAGTGGGACCGCCGATAGCCACCCGATTTGACGATGTTCGATAGAAGAGAAAACTGCGAAAAATTCCTCTGACTTGGCTATTATGCACATTGCTCGACAACTGCCATTGTTATGGCAGTTCGCTCGAGCAGTTTGTCAGCACGCGACGCAAATATCAGATGATGGAAGCAGCCGCAATTTCTAGCGTTATGCTTGTCGGTCTTGTCGCGATGCGGTAATGGAAGGTGGAACAAGGCCACCGGCGGAAATACTTGTCGGTATGAAAGCTTTTCCTCGAGGACCACAGGGACTTCGTCTATGGTTCGTGAAGGGGCAACGGACTTCGAGGCTTAAGGCGAAGACAGTATCAACCAGACAGTCATTTTCTCCCCTGGAAAGGTCGTGTCGAATAAAAAGTGCACGGAGAAAAGGTGCTTACGAGATCCTACTTCTTCCGCTAGCGAATTCTCAGATCTGCGATGATCTTTTTGCAAGCTGTAGCGTGACGGAGTGGCCGTTTGAAAAGAGGCTCTGTGGGTTGCCCGAAATATTCTTATGTGAGACTAGATAAGGGTGCTCTTCTTTTCTCGAGAGACTAAATGCCACGAGATTCGTTTATTTTCGAGGACACTATTCATCTTAAATCTATTCCCTTTAAAGTGAATTGTGCTTTTAACTTTTCTAGTTTCATTTTTAACCTTTCAATTTTTATTCTGCGTACTTATAGTGTGTATACAATTCATAAATTCACGATTTTCTAGAAACAATAGCAATTTAAAACCAGGTATTTCAAGTCTATAGAACGCAAGTCTTGTGTTTTCAGTTCGCGAACGTTGATTGTTCGGATTGTTGACGCAATCAGGAAAAGCGAGGGTCACGTTAATGTGTAAGCAGTCATTCAAGAATCACGTCAAAAGTCCCTCTGGAAACACGAAGCCGTATTCTGTTGTTCGTTGGACGTGTTTCGGTCACGACAGGCGTCCGGGATACCTGACTACAACTTCCTTCTCTCCGCTTAAATCACGCGCACTGAATACTTAACCGCTGAGAAATGCAATTCCAACCAGGCTCCAAATACCACTGTACTAAAATGAATACCAGAAACTAGTTGAAAGCTAAATTTCATAAACTTTCAACGAATTACGTAGTCTTCGTATTATTCTAATTCTTTTCTTGTCATAAAGTCACTTTAGCAACTATGGGAATCTTCAACACCTTTTAGACTCTGTGCACTACATTCAAGCCTTTCACGCAGTTTAAAGCAACAGTTATAATACAGTTTGTGCATGAGCACATAGATAAAGTTACGGAGCAGTTAAGATAATATGGGGGTCTAAAAGCTTCTCTAGTCCAACGCCAATCGATCGTTAATCTAGGCGATGAATGAAATATGAGAACCATTATACTAAAGATTTATTACAAATCGATTACATACTGCGTTCACGGTAAACTGATGTTAGAAACATACTTGGACATTGTTCTAATCGTGTAGTCAATGATTTCGAAATTTTAGAGATATTTTTAAATTGTCTTTTCAGTTGTATTCTAGAATTACTAGAACCAATAGTCAAGAACTCGCGATACGAGCTTCTTACATGCGTGCGTAGGGATCGTTAAGCCATAATAAGCTAGTGCGGATGAAGATAAGCATCAAAGACAGTAACGAGAGACTTACGTTTCACGATCGCATCTTGCGTAAGTTCACCATTTACACAAACTCGCTTTCCTTAGAGTATGTGTTACGTTACATATTGAGAAGTTTGCTTAACGTTATGCAAAACTAACATTCGTTTGCAAAAACCACATCTGCCGAATGATCTTCCGATCGAGAATATATGTATGTATAATCAAAATAATGAAATCAACTATTTTCGACTTCAGAATCGTTAAAGAGGTCAAAAATGCCGTACGGAATTTGGTTTATGGTATTTATTATTGCGTGTGTTTATTTTTATATTTAGAAAAAGTTGATAATTTGGGTTATTAGGGAACAAATTGAGCATTAATGGTTGGTAAATTTAGGGTGAAATTGTAGATTTATCAAGTGTTTTTATGTACCAGGTTAGAACTGACGTTTGCATTTGGAAATTTACTGATTTTCGAGAATGGCTGAATTTATGATCAACAAGAAATGATATTTACACGTTGTTTCCGGAATTACTGACGCGGCACTGAAATTGAAAGAGCAATACAGTTCTATTATATCGCTGTAGATCGCAGTAATAATTTAGCTGCGTGGGCGAGTCGTTCAGGAAGGAAATAATAAACGCTGAATTGTCATCAGATATGCGGTCCTGTTTTATCAGGGAGTTGGTAAATGGCACGTTCGGATGTTTCATAAACTAGCCACGCGTGAAACGGGTCGGAAGTTTTATGATATAACGTTTCACAAACGGAACTGGCTGATTCGCTTCTCTATAGTTAGCGTAAGTAAAAGTAGCATTAGAGAGCGAACAGTGGAATTTGTGGCTAATGATTATTAATTTCATACGCGAGTTTATACTAATTGGTTAAGGTTCTATCGCTGCTGGAATTTTACACTGTTTATGTGAACAGCGAAATCACAATTTCCAGGATAACGTTAATTATAGTGTTTTCCCTGAATGATACGAAATTTACGAAATTAGGATAATACTCACAAGTAATCCTGTAGCTTAGATTGCTCAATATCTCTTTAAATTTCTCTAGAAATTTATATAACTATAAAACAATTCAATTTTAATGTGCAATCTCATTATTCATTATTTTGTATTTTTTTGAGCACAATGTTTTTAAAACAGTGTCTGATTTATTGATTTAAGTAAGATACACTATTTTTGTTTTTAATTTCCGCCCAGCTAGTATTCTCAAGTTATTTATGTTTGCTCGCTAGACGGAAATGCGAAATTAATAAAGACTAATTGAGGAAGCCAGAATTTTTCGCAAGGAAAACTTAATAAATCACGATCGAGAAGCTGTATTAGCAAAAGTGAACTCGAGGCGAAAGGAAACAAATCATTTGCCGGAAAAACACGAAAGGAAAAAACGGTGTCATCGAAATGGTTAGAAAATCATTGCTCATGATACAGCTGGTGCACAAATGTAAGATAGCACAGAGACATAAATCGCAAACTCAAAACAATTTACTGCTGGCTACAAATGATTAAATGAAACTAGTTCTGTGTTCTAGATAATCTCCATTGAATTCACTGTTTCAAAATTAATAAAATGTGCTGGTTATCAAGAATTTCAATTGAAACGATAAACTTTGAGTTAGGAAAAACTGACTAACAAATGCAAATTAGAATTACCGATCGATAAACTTGATAGACATAAATAGATAAAAATCATTCAATTGGGCAAGAAATTTGTTAAATTTAGTAGTTCCTCGTAATCATGATAATGAAAGGAGAATTTATTACGTTCACTTATAGTTCAATGATCCATTGACACAAAGAGATTTTTTTCCAGCAATGAACAATGGCTTCAGTCTATAAAACCGAAGCCGAAATGATCTCTCGGGACAGAATGTAGTCGTAATCACGTCACTTCCAGGACACTAAGGTGAATCACTTATCACCCCTGGTAGCTCTAATCTGGCCCTGATCGGCGTGCTCGACAAGAAAACGATTACGTCTGCCATATTCACTCCAAGTCGACTTGACTATATCGCGAATCGATCAATAATGTGCCTCGACTACGGCTTGTCATATCTTTCCGACGACATTCTACGCTTCTCGATCATAGAAATTCTTTTACTCTCTTTTCCACTATACCTGTAAGTTATGTATTGATCTATTTTTACCTTATTGGCCTATTGTATGTATATACATATATGTTGAGTGATGGCACACTTATTCTACTCAAGTTCCCGAAATGATCATCGTGTCAAAATTTGTCATTGTTAGATCATTCTGCAAAGATTATGAAATAGTTAGGATTTAGGTATATTTTGGAAAACTTCAAATTGATAACGCGGTGAATCTTTTTTACCAATGACGTACCATGGTCGCCACCGAACGACAAGTTCCGGAAACAAGTTACCCGATTCGAAGTTTCGTGTACCTTAGGGGCTAGATTATCTAGCTCAACTAATGAACGTGAGGGTTGAACATAGTATGACATATAGCGTTCTAAACATTGTTAGAGAAACTTGTAGGATGTGCAGACTGAACATTAAACACAATTCCCCCTCTGGTTTGACTTTCGTAAGTTTACGAACAATTGTTATAACAAGATCAGATAGTGATTTCGTGATTTCCGAACTTACTGCTATGATATTGATACTGATACTTCGGTGAATTAAACCAACGTGTTAACATGATTTGACGATTATAAGATAGTTGAAATGCAAAACCAGGTTGCTCGAGTGTTGTAACGTCAGTCGCTAAGGAATGTGACTCCAGAGAAGCCCCATGGAACAGACAAACCCTAAAACCACCCCTGCTGTAGGTAAAGTCGCCGATGCGAAAGTTTGCAGCTCCTTACCGACCTTCCGGATCGATTTTCGTTGAACTTGCACAATGAACACGCAGATGGCAAGTGTTCCCTGAGCTATTGAGCATGCGCCAAAAACTTCACATGTGGAAAGAAACAATGACTCGAAGGTAAATTCATGAAAAACTGTCTTTATAGGAACAAAACTATAAATGAACCTTAAGGGATTCGAAGCAATGAAGATAGTCTGTCGAAAATACACTGTATGTATTTTGTCTTGCATCCTCATAACAGTTCACATACGCGTTAACCCGGTTACTTTTAATTCGATTTATGATTTGAATATGACTTACAAGTGTTACAACTTGTTAGTGTCACGTCTTCAATATTCTTCCTAGTTATAATGGCAATAGCCGTGGTATTTTGTCTTTGAACTGTTTGTAGTAAGCGATAATAACGATGGACGTGACATGGAAGTCGTTGAATAGTTTTAAGCTGATTTTATGAGTTCAGTGGTCGATGAGGCGACGAATAGTTAATTGAGATGTTGGAATCTTACCTTATTCAGGGTGTCGTGATTTCCGAGAAGGTGTTGCGCGGTATCAGGATGAAGAATACGCTCGACTGAATTTGGTCTTGGAGTTCCATCCAGCTGATTGACTTCTTTCAACTGAGGTGGCGAAGGTGGCGGAGGCAATTGCTCTTCCACTCCTCCACCGCCATATCTTGTTTTCTAGAATCACACAAGATCCTCGTTACACCATACAATCGATAGTCGTTGAACCATATAACCGTTGAAATCGTTCAATCATGCTGTATTCCAACGAAACATGTTTCCGTTTAACAAACTTTCGCAATAGACAGAATTCCATAATACCATTAAAAAAATATAATCACATGCCAAAATTAATACGGTTTTAAAACACAGGAAATTAATTCATGGGCCCTTTGGAAACTAAATATCGAGTTCCAGAGCTATTTCAACACACTTTTCATCAGGGAGCGAAGAAAGTCTGGATAATATTTATGATTAAATAAAAAGTACAGTTATTTAGATTTGTAATAATAATAATAATAGTGAGAGGAAAATTTGTAAATCCCATTTTCACAACACTTAATTGTTTTACTGTCGAACAACGGTGATACGAAAAGGACAGAACTTTAGTGACCTGGTGTATGATCACTGTATTGAAGATAAGAAGAGTAGCAGGATTTTCGCAAAATCTCGCACCGATTCGACTTCATTCAGGTTTACCGTTAGGTGATCAATACTCGAACCTTGGGCATCCAATGGTCACTGGGTCTGATCTTCGGCACATTTAGGAAAAGCATTTCGCTAGGTTAACGAACGGATCGCTGAGCTAACCGGTGTATACTCGAGATAACTACGATGCCAACTAGCCCTAGGGTACGAAACCGACACAGTCATCGTATCTGGTTTCAGTATTGTTCTCTCTAGGCTACGTCCTGGCTCTGGTCGGCTAATCTCTTAGAATCCGGGATTTCATTTCATTATCGCAACAACGCGGGGCTTCGCTACGCGATGAGGGCCTGTCGATGGACTTGCCTGTGTCAATGATCCAATCGGACGCTCCCCGAAGCTTGCACACTGGAAATGATATGGTGGATTCTCTAACCAACTGTGTGTAGTAACTGTTATCGAATATCGACGCGATTCAAAGATCTCGGATTAGTGCGAATAAGTCGAGATACAGCAAATCCTTTCGACCCTGGTTATTTTCGACCGAAGAAATAAGAACGTATGTAAGAGTATTTTAGATAAATAATTAAATTCGTTTCTGTCAAGGGAAGTACGAAATCACTCGGCCTATAGTATCACTCAAATAAATTTTACATGGTAAAGTATTAAGAGAAAAATTGTTGTAAAGATATAACTTATATCTTCCTTCTTAAAGGTTTAACAGATGGTTTTAAGTTTGCATTTCAAGATATATCGTTTAGAGACTGCACAACGAAGCTGGTTTTTCCACTCAGTTTTAATTGTCTACATTCTGTTACTGTGTGCTAGCACAAAAGTGCACCTCACTTTAAAGTCAATTTTTAAAATTCAGAAGTAAAGAAACTTCTGCAGATGAATTATATGAAACGTTTTTACAATGCAGAAATTGAGTATTCTTTTAATTATTACATAATAATCTACAATTAATATTGTACATCTGATACAATTTACAATTTAAAGCAATTTTAATTTGCATTACGTTCATTGAGGGATTTTTCTTTCGGAAATTTAGTCGACACTTTGTTCACTGTCGTCGGAATGCTCGCGCAGAAATTTAGTGGTAGAAACTTACGTGATGCCAGCAACAACCGCAGAGATCTGCCGGATTCGAGGAATTGCGTGGCGGAACGATATTCCTTCCCGCTGTGCGTGTTGCCGAATTGGGGAAAATGTTTACGGATCTCTCTGTTCTTCGTTTTCGCACTCGACTCGGCGCACTGTACATATAATCACTGAACCGACGCCGCGAGTGACGCACGATGGAAACCCAATCAATCATGATTCCCACTCTTCTGTCTCTAACGACTTCACGATTTTTTCTAGTCGATCCCCAACAGTCTAATGTAACGCGTTCCGTTCGATTTACAGTCGATTACAATTTATTGCTACTTTTATTTCTTTGAAACAATGCACATTCGAATGATGACACCAATAGTTTAGAGATTATAATTGTAGATATTTTTGTTTTATATTACGTTAATTAAATTAAGAAGAATATACTAGGTGAATTTATAGTTCACCTCGAAAAGATGGTAAAGTTTCGCCGAGACAGCGCCGCGTCCAATAAGAGACTGAACGCCGGATGTATGTCACGAATCATCAAATCGTTCTTTTCTTCGATACCCCCAGTCGCTTTGCAGACTCGTGTCACAAGTGTCCACCTCCGCTAGCGGCAAAAGTCGCGGAAGTGGCCACACTCTCGAAAGCTCGTGACACTGGGAATAAACCCTTTGACAATGGATTCGAATGCAGAGATTAAGCTTGAGCACTTCAATTCGGAAGTCTATCTATGTATGTATCTCGAAAGGATGGTTCGTATCTATCTGCCAGAATTTAAGAGAAACCGATACGTCGGCAATCCTTTAATATTGCGCTGTCATGAAGATTATCCAGAAGAGAACAGTTTCGAAACTTTTTGGAACGGTGACGATGAACCTTGAAATTATACGGTAAGCAAAAAAGGAAAATCCTTTTTTACCGAATAAACCGACCATCGCTTGTTCTCTCTCTCTCTTTTTTCCTTTGTTCGTAGCTCTCACGAGGCTCCGGGATATAATGCGACTTGAAAAGTTTGCGCGGGATATAAAAGTCAAGAGGCGAACAGCTCCAAAAGAAGTTTGCATATGCGCTTATAACGATGGCATCACTTCGAGTGCATCTAAAAGCGTGCTTTGATAAAAATCGACTATTTTAAGTCGCCTTGGTCCCCCCCGCGTTTATTTTTCAGTCGAGTCAGAAGATGACAATATTTGGCTGCAGAGCCGCTTAGCACGACTTTACACGTGCCAATGGCCCGGAAGAACGAGAATTTCAAAGTGACTCGGACGTTTATGCATTTCCAAGAATATCAAACTCTACAGACTGGCCGTTTACAAGAGAACCACGTACCGAGCGCAATAGTGCCTTTTCCCTTGCAAAACTCCTGGCACGTTTCCTCTGTATTTTCGCCGCCTGTTGACTTCGCATACGCGGTAATCCTTTGTAGTATTAAACTAAATTCCACATGTGAAAACGTAAGCCGGATTATCTTTCGCCCTGCCGAAACTGGCCGAATGCTCGCCAGAGCTAGCTTTGCTTAAGAACCGGTTTTAAACGATCCTAGTGATGTCAGAAACCTTTGGAAAGTGCGAACGACTGAAATTCTTTTAAGGAAAAATAGTTCTGTAAATGATAGTATTGCGTCTCACTCAAAATACAGAACTTAATTATTTAGCTCACAAAAAATTGAGCGATTAACGTTGAGAATTCTTCATTTTGACGATTGGTAAATCAGTTTAATTTAGTGTCTAACGTCATCTTCCACGATGATTTTAAAAAGTCGTGTTCTCAAATGAGACTAATAATAGTATTTCCAAAAATACACCACATATACACATGTTACACTGTGATAATATTTTTCTTCCGAGCCAATTTCTATCCGTTTGAACTAGTTGTAACAAAGTGATTATTATTTAGTTCGCAGAATGAGATTGAAGGGAAAGAAGATTTGAATAAATATAGGGAGGATTGTATTAGGCGAATTAATTGCACAAGAGCATTATTTTCGCGCGATTATCAAAGATTCGCCTGGAACTTTTCGAGCACTCACGTTTCTATTTCGAAGGGATGAACGTCGGCGTCGGTACTGCCGTAAGATTGCCTCCGTTGCTGATACTACGCCGTGCGGCGCGGCGTCACGACGCTCCTACCAAGGCGTCGTGGTCTAATTCCGACACATGCTTCTTCTGATCGACCACGCCGACCTCCCTAATGAACATCGCACAGCCCTAAAACTCTTTGGTATCGAACTTCTTAAACGAAGCGAATTTTTTTGCCCGACTTGATTGCTTCAATTTCATTAGGACTTTCCGACTGTACACGTGGAATTTCACGAAATTCTGCTTGAAAGAGGAAACTGAAAACTTATTTTCAAATTTAAATTGAAAATTATTTCGTTGAGATGAATGTTGAGTTGGATATTTCCTCGCAAAGTAAAAATATAAATTTTATTAATGTAACTGGGTAACGCTTTTCGTAGTGCAATTGGCGGAACTCTGTAAATTCTTCAAATTTTCAAATATTCAATAGCTGAAGTAGGATATATTTCGTTTAAAGTTACGTATTCGAAGTTAAAGTAAACCTTTTGGATTATAACACAAAAATTAGTCTCATGATTAATGTGGTGAGAAAATTCTGAAAAAGCCAATCAATATTTTCGTTCGAATTTGCATCGAAATTACATTTAAAAAAGTGTAATTTATCATGTTCTCGAGAACATATAGAAAGTCAATCGAATATTAAAAAATTCGACAATATATTCTCTTAAATTTACATTTAAATTGGATTGGAAAAAGTATAATTTATCCGGTTTTCATAAAGACATTAATGTTTCCTATTACAAAATAGGGTCTGGGAATAATGAGAAAAATAATGCAATCGATACCAACGAGAAAAGTCGCGTATATTGAAATTAACACGAAAATTCACACAGCCGCCAGATTAAGCTGCCGGTTAATTAAATTCCACAGAGCGAGGGGTGGCAACAAGGTAGTTCAATTCATGGGAGCAGTACCTTATTCAAGTAATTATTCAGGTCTCGCGTTCCCTTCAAAAGTAGCCTGCTAATTTTGTTTCGTCAACGCCGTTTGTCTTTTTCAAGGTGCGTTTACGGTGACAGAACAATTCTCCCTTCGTTTTTCATCTATGTACATCGATATACTGTAGCCGCGCCAAAGTAAATAAAGGCGTGGTGAAATAAATCGTCTCGAACAAAGAATTTGGGGGTGTCAATGTTTTGGAACTTCCATGGAATAACACTACAGTCTATTAGTTTCACCTAACTACCTTTTTACCCAAAAAAGGTGCGAGTAAAAAATGTATATGTAATAGGTTTCTAGAGTCATTGAGAGTTGAAGTAAACTTTCAGTTTTGGGCAAGGATTGCGAAACTACTGATTTTTGCCATTATCGTAATTGCATTCTACTGCAAGGTAAAGGTTTTCTTTAAAATATTTGTTTTAAAATAAAACACATATAATTCTTATTTTTTCTACTATCACTAGTATCAAAATGGAGATTTACAAGAAAGAAATCGTTGTGGGAGCGTGAGTAATTTAGTGAACAGTTAAATACCGCAGGGTGAGAAAGAACAGATTCCAGGATAATACGGAAAACCGCGATTGGTACTCGATATTTTTTTCCTTTCCACCGACCAAATTAAATCCGGATCCGTAGAATGGTAAATCGCGAATTTAATCAAGCCGATTAATTTAAATTGCGGCAGATTGTCTCTACGAAACGACCTCTAGTTCCGCACTCGCGTAGCTGCAATTCATTTGCAAATACAAAAGCCGCAAAACGGTATCGATAATGTCGGTGCGTGCTGATTTCCGGTGTAATTTACAAATTGTCTCGCCGCAAGTGACCGTTCGCGGTTAGTTTCATAGCGCTAAAGATTTTAATCGTTGAATTATCATTTCCCACTATGGTTTCGAGGATTAATATTCACCTGGTTCTGTATTATATATGAACGTGTTAACAGAGCTCTTTCAATGGTAATCGCGGTTTTTATCCACACTTATAAGTTAAATTCACGACTGAGCGAACGGCTAGTGGCCACCAATTGAGAATTAGAAGAAATTAAAGAGAAATTTTCTCTTCTGCTTCGGATAAGATTCCGCATACTTTTAGATTATTTTCCAGAAGAATAATGAACAACCCTCTAGGGATTCTATCGATTTTTAGAAATGAATATCCATTGCAGTCGGGGCACAATGGGCCCTATTCCGTGTGCGCACGGTTGGTAAGACATTACAGATTCGATTTGAAAGAGAAGGGTCGTGAGATAGGGGCTGCCGGAAGTTGTCTCTCGAAGCAGAGTATTGTCCGTCCGCAGTCTTTACATCCGTTCCCTATGGAAATGAGAAAGTGAGCAATGCGCGGAAAAAAGCACAGACCGTAGAAAATTATGTCTGTTCGTGACGTGACCCAAATGAATTCTCTTTCGTTTCTTCGAGGATGCAATTTTTACGCTGAAACTGTGAAACTCGAGATGACGTCGGGTGAAAGAAAGGCGAGGGTCTGCATTTTGTCGACCGGGAGAGAAATCTCATGCCGGTATTGCACAACCGGTAGATGATAAAGTATCGACCGGGTCGAGCCACCCTCATCTTCAAGCTTCTAAGGGTTGATTTTGGTCGGTAATGTAGGAAACTCTCGAGAATTGCAAGCATCCTAGTAGAATACTTCATTATCGGTGGAAAGCCGCGGTTACTTTATTAACAATTCTAATTAGTTCGTAATGCAATTAATTAAGGTTTTGTTAATAGACGCATACTGTGTGCAATATTAACTCGTTGGAAGTATGGCGAGCTGAGTACCAACTGCGGAGAACCGCGATTAGTAAAAGTTACAGGCAAATACATACATGTATGTATATCGACAAGCAACGAATTATATCATTCCAAGTGTAATACTCATAACGGTAAACATTCAATTAATGATTGCGAGCATCATCGACTCGGAAGAAGAAAGGGGTAGTAGTAGAAGAAGAGTAAGATGAAGAAGGAAAAGAGAAAGAAACACAGGTAGTATTAATAGTAGAGTAACAAGAAGTAACAAGAAGAAGAAAGAAGATTTAGAAAGTCACACACGACATTAGTGGCACGTTTACAAACCTGCGTTTCGTCAATGGGCTCTGGAACATCGGGGCTGGCCGACCTGCGGCCATAAATGTTCGACAGAGTCTGGGTCAACGGCAAGGCAGACGCTGGACCACCCTGAAATTACCATATTATCTGAAATATATCTTTACGCGCTCCATTCACTGAGAGAAGATATGCATTTTTGATAAATTACTGCCTGCGTATATATTCACTCTTCATCTTTAAATGACCGAATTTACATTTATCGCCAGCAATAAGTTCGGTAACCAGCGATCATCTTAAAGAGTCTCAATTTTGCATGATTTAAGTTTCGATATTGATCTACTCAATTTTCGACTACCTCTCTTGAACCATTGGAAAATTCGTGACAACGCTGTTGAAGACAATTTACTATTTAGTAAAAAAAAGTACATTTAATAATCAAGAGCTTGGCTAAAACGTTCATGAAGAATTTATGAATTTCAGATCACAATTTATACGAAAATCAAATCTAGAAACTTTTAACATGCTCGAAAAAATGTATAGAATATAAAAGCGAGTATTAAATAAGATATGTCTGCTGAAAGTTTGGTTACAAAATTTGGACATTTTATATGCAATAATCTAACACTAGGTGCTTTCTATATTTTAATTTATGCGTGAGAGTTTCACTTTGAAATGTGCTTTAGTTGCTTCGGGTAATCTTAAAAAGCCAACAATCGGACGACGAATCCTGAATTACACCGTTTTGAAGAATAAATATTCGAATCCTACTTAAATATTAACCATTCTTTATTATCAAGGGTACTAGCAAAAGGGTTTACAAGATAATTATGTTTGTAGAAGTTCTATGAAGCAGCGTATCACGAAAGAAATTGTATTTGCATAGCTTTTAATAGCATTAGGAGACGTTGCCCTTTGTCAAAGCAGTGATAGAAGTGTACTATGCTTACTTTCGTTGCAATCGGTAAATAAATAGTCACTTGGGAACCGAATGAAAGACATTGAGACAATGGAGGTAGCAAATTCATCCCGAGGAACGGAAATGTAAACGAAATACTACTTTCTCCTAGGGATTCCTATTTGAGTAGAATAGGTACAAGCGTTCACGAGAAAATGTGGTACGTGTTTGACGGCCGACAGCTCCGTTTATACAACAACGTCGACCACAGAAAATTCGAACTCGATTCTTATGTTCGACGTATTTCGATTTTACAGTGTTCCGACGGACATACGTGAATGCCCAGCTATATATTTGAATTGTTTTCATCTAGTAGTTCAAGTCGAAAGGAAACCACTTGTTCCTGATGAAACTATAGGTTTTTGATAAATGGTTCTCACTGCCGAGTGAGTGACGGATAAAATACACCTTTAACCCAGGAAAAAGAAATAAACGAAAATAGGACAAGTGATGATGGTTTGTTTTAAGAATAACTATTGTACCGAAGTGGATGATATTTGAACTTGAATCAATTTAATTCAGTTATTTCTATTAATTTTCTATGTGCAATAAGTAATGGTATTTTATAATCTACGGAACATTAATTTTATCACATATATCTATTTGACTGGTAGAATTTGTATTTGAATGTAGATTTAAAGTTTTTCTTAAAAGTATTTCATTTGAAACGAAGAAAGAAAAGGAGACATTTGATTGCGTCAGAAGAGATGGATGATTAACGTTAAGGTAAAATTCATCGAGAATTCTGGAACTGGATCGTGACGAAGAAAATTTCTATCTGAATTCCGGTGATTTTCGGTGCAGAACTGTCTCATTTTTCTTTGACCTATTTTTCTACGTGATTCCGTAAAGCATTCATAGGAAATCAAACGTGACCCCGAATATATCTGCATAAAAGAGAGAGAGAGAGAGAGACGGATCGAATATCCACTTGTGCAATCGGTTCGTTTATTCGAAGATGAGACGGTAGCTGGAGCCTTCAGTAAACGTTCTTCGTTACGTGCTGGCGTGTTCGAAACCTCGAGATCGCACTGCTTTCTTAGAAGTTTCTGAACGAAGGTGCCAGTGGATCGAAGCTTCCCAGGAAAACGTACTTCTTTTAAGAAGCGTCGTTCAATCGCCTCGAACTTCGAGCTCTCAACACATATACAACGAATCGACAGCCATAAATACAGTCTCTTAGCAAAAAAAATTCAATTAGCACAAGAAAACACAATTAACATTAAATACTTAAATGTGCTCCAAATATTTGATTCTGCATTTAATTTAAACGAATCGATCGAATTTGCATTAATTGTCGTATCAAAGTGGCACGACTCGATTATTAAAACGTGAGTTTATTAAAATATAACTTGAAAATATAATCCAATTCAATTTCAGAGAAAAACTATTTACACTGCATTTGTTGGGTGAAACGTTTAACGTGTCTCTATGAAACTGTAAATAAATGTCAGTCGAATTGGCACAAGTGAAAACTAACTAAGCGACCATTTATACTGTTTTAATCGAATATTTTAATGAGGAGTTTCTCAGAAGTATTTCTATACAATAAGAATTGCTTTCTTCGAAATAACTCTTGTTAGAAGTATTTAAATAAAGTCTTCATCGCCGATTGGCAGAACCAATAATTACTTTAGTGGCGAACTTGGCAAATTGTGCCAACGTAGGTAGTACTTTACCGTTAAAGCGATATACTCAGAGAATCGACTGGCAGCAGTCACTGGAAGCGATTACTACTACTGCTGTCAGAATTATGCAGCGCATACAAACTTCTCCAGCAGAAAGTACCACTATTACAGGGCAGTCCAATGTTTGATCTCAGTTTGGCCGAAACAGCCGACATCTGGCATGCGCTTATTCCATTCAAAGTCCGACCACAAAGCAACTATGTTCACTGGCCAGGCGTGTGCTCTGCTAATACTACGTCGACGACACTAGCGCCCTGCCGATACGGCGTCAAGTTGACTAAAGCGCTGAGCGACTGAACGCAACCAATAATCCTCCCCTTTTCATCGAAGACACGGAATTCGGCCAATTCTCCGATAAACAGAGTCCAACCGAATTTAGTATTGGAGTAAAGAGGTAAAAATGTTTATTTGTAACTATAGAGTCCACTTTATAAATGAAACCTTTCGATTCGTTACAATTATTGTGGACGATATTAACATAATTACTAGCTTTCTGCAATCAGTCTCTAAGTGATTGATATTTTATAATTTCCGAGTTTTTACTAGCAAGCTTACTTAACTTACTTCAAGTAATAATATTCTTATTTCTTTGATGGTATTACATACTACCCTGAGTTAAAGTCTGTATTGATTGTTAGAATGTAATGTCACTAATAAAACAAGACGAAGTGAACTAAAAAATATTTTCTATCGTTTAGTCGAAAGTATAAGATTTTATTGAAGTGTCCTAGCAAATTGGCAATACTAGTGGAAAATCGAAATTTCCCGGCCTCTTAAAAAGTCGATCGATGAAAGTGGGATTATCGGTGAAACGCGATTTCGAGAGAGGCTCTTTTTTTACTGAGCAGCCGATCCTCTTCGAGCTCTCAGGAGTAGTGTGATCTTCTTTAAAGGAGTGGGAACGAGTGCTTCCGGATTGTGCATCGTGCCTTCCAAGCACGTACATACTCCTCTTTCTCCCCGGAGGCAATGAGAGAGCGTATCTATCGCGTTCGATAACTTGAAAACTCCGTTGTGCCTGCGAACACTTTTCGTAGTCACGTTGGGTCGTGGCTATGGACCACCGTCACACGGTCTTTACGCAGATTCCTAGTCTCGAGGTTTCAATATTTCGAGTACACCAAGATGTGGTTTCGAATTAAAATTTCATTTTTCAATTATTAATCAAATGCTTCCTTAATCTTCTTTATCCTCGATGTAATCCGATTACAATGAAACCTAATCATTCAAACTGAAACTCACAAATAAAATAAATCGAAGCGTGATACTACAACGAAGATTATTCTTTTATAGTCACCGACAGATAACGGAGTGTACACTTTTTTATCAGTATAATTAATGAGTTGTCTGTAACGTTACATGAGAGATTTGTACTTTTCCAAAGAGTATCATCAAAAGAGGCTCGAATCTATTGTAATTTTGCAATACCTGTCAATTAATGTTTTTCTTTGTAAAAGTAGTTTCTTTGTAGCTATGAACAGTTAATATTATAGAGTGTGGTGCTTTTTTATTAGTCGCTACCATTTGAGCCACGTCTAATTAAAATCCCAGATCCTACCTTCTGAATTATCCTTGTTAGTATTAGACCCACTCAATCAAAGCCACCGAATGGAAAATTGTTAGATCACAGAACTACGTCTTCCTCTGAATTAATTATGAACTCTCCTTTATGAGCAGAGCACAAATTTTGTTTTGGTCTGTTTTGCTAAACCAACTACTGGTTGGAGTTGCATTACCAAACACCTTCCTGCAGTTGATCATGACTGATAGAACTTTCATTGATCGGTTTTTTTTAATTGGAAAAATATCCCACCACAACAATGGACACGACAGCGCGTATCGCCGAGTCTGGAAATCACTCACTGCATCCGAAGCTCGACGCAATCGGATTCCGCCTACGGATATTTAATTGAATGCTCATTTAATTTTGAACCGTACCGTCGGGCGAAAAAGATTCTTCTGCTTCTGTGGTTGAAGCTCCTTTGTTAATACAGTATTCATCTCGCATTTTTGCGACAAAGAGTGCTTTTTGCAAAAAAAAGAAGAAATACTTCTTAGGACATTTCCTTATCGGGAGTATCGTTTCACAAAAATCGATTTCTATGCAGTTGTACTTATGTTATATTACTTATAAAATATTATATTATAATATTATACTACTTCAATCATACCAACATCAGTGCTTACGAACGCAATTTCGAAGAGAGACAATGAGTAGAAGAACATATGATAATATATCAAATCAATTTTCTGAAAAAATGAAATTCCGAATGAAAAATGTTATACCAACTTCCTTCTTATTTTTTCCTCGTTGAATCGCCACTGCACGTTTCCAATACGATTCTAGTTGCAACCGGAATACTTGGTTACGTTATTGGTACACTCCGAACACGCGCGAACCTTTCATTATTAGGTAAATACCGGAAAAAGAGTGTAACCTGTTATAATGAAAGTCGATTGACCCAAATCTGTTCGCTTTTGGAAGACCAGGACAGGGATTTCTCGATCCTGTTACATTCGCGTTCTCTACGGTTATTGCGCGTATGAAACCCCAGAGTTTACTATCTCCGCGTGGTTCGATCCAAATCCAAAGGTGAATTGAAGAGGTTTCGAGACTGCAGCTGCTTTTTCTACAGAGGATCACTGCTTTTTCTTCCATGACTCAGAAGGATATATATATGTATCCTTACATCCGCTTTCCAGAGGCATGTTAGAATCCGCAAAAAAGTACAACCACTATCCTTCTTCCGTCTGATAATCCCTCTGGCTTTCTCCTTAATACGTCTATTAAAGACGAATGATGCTCGTATACCGTAGGATTCGTTCCTCGCCAATAATTTCTCTAACCTCAATTTCTTAAGGTTATCGAAGGCTGAGGTTAAGCGGTCTATCTAACAGATACACGTTTACTACAACCAATTGCACCGATAAATCCCATCTCTCCTTCTTTCTCCTTCTCTCTATCTATCTCCTCCGATTTCTCATGCTTGGAGTTGATATTTCGAAACACCGAGACAATCCTGTATCCAGTTTGGCTCGAAGGAACCATGAGAATTGTTGCAAGGGCAGAGAAATACAGGAAACTTTTGGCACCGTGATATTCAATTTACAGGATGAACTGGTACTAAAGTATGCGTAGTTCGCCATTGGGCAGCCGCATTGTGCATTCGAGGCGTGCAGTCCCCTCCCTCAAAAATTACGAGCCACCGATAAACTCTAGCTGTGCCAAGGGCAAAAACTTGAAATATGCAACGCGGAGTTGGCCCAATATCGTAAGTGCAAGCCACAATAAAGCGTACAGTGTGGCCAGATGCACTTAGAATCTTGAGGCTAGACACTACCAAGCCTTGGGATCGTTCCTGCTTGTGGCTACTGTATATCCACGCTTGGTGACATAACTCTAACATCGAACGCCGGTGCTCTCTTCCTGGACCACGATGCGACGCGTCGATAATCCTGGCTTTATATCGTCACGCAGACTCACCGACTCCAGCCCGAAACTAATTTCAGCTGGATAGCTCGAAGGCTTACTTGCTACTGATGAGGTCATCCTCCGCAAAGTGACACTTTTAGTGAAGATAAGACGGAAAAATTAGCTACTCCAATTTTCATCTCGAAGTTTCCGTGAATGATTAACTACTGTCATCTAAAGATTACATTATCACTGATATCCTGACAACTATTATCGATATTGAAAAATAATCTGCATTTCGCTTTATGCATTGATCACCAAACTGCAGGCCTTTTAATGTTTTAAATCGGGATGTTAATTGGTGGCTTGGGCTTTACATTTAAAAGTTACCAGATATTACTCGTGCCAAGCGTGAAAGCAACTATTTATTACTCATATAACCGATAAATACCGTTAGAACGAATATCTTCTTGCTGGCATTTATATTTGCCGTTTATCCTTTGTGGTATGTATGCAATCGAGCGACATTCCATTAGTAGCGAGTCACAGCGCGATTAATATTAGTTTGGCTTTATGTTATCACATTGAGAACCTGGCACCGTGTCGTGCACAATACTCCGTCTCTATGGTGAAATTCGTTAATACATATGTCGATCTGCCGATTAACTGCGAGCGTCAAACATCAACAGTTAGCACAAAGCACGATTTATACTACTGGCTGGCAATGAGTTACCTATACTACGTCTGATTATAACCCATCGCCTACGGGTTACCTTCGTCGTGATTCATTAGTCGCGAATTGAATTTGCGCTTACTTTATGACAATAACAAATTAGCAATATTGTTTGACAGTAGACATAGCAGTTTTCGTTAACTTTTAAAGCAGAGAACTTGGAAGCTTACACGTACCGCGTTTCGAATTTTGTAAATGCTTTTTTTTAGAACACACAATATCGTTGCGTAATATTATAATATGCCTGGAATATTAGAGGAGGAACAGGGTTCTTTAAGCACAATAAGTAGCTTCATCATATTTGTCGTCGTCCTACCCGCCTCGCTACGTTCCCTCAGTTTCACTGAAATAATAAATTCATTGTAAGCTGCTTCTGAGGAAATACAATGTGGTTCAGTTACTGTAAGCTTTAAAGGGACTGTAAGCTTTAGAGACTAAAAGGGAGGCATTTTTAAAGAAATAGATTTTTGGTTTTTATCACCGTCGAAATTATAATTATTCTGGAAAACTTGTTTTAGCCTGGCGTCGCATTCAAACGCGTGGCCCTATAATGTTGGTGTATTAGTAGTCCCATTGCATTAAAACAATGTTTCTTAACCTTTTATCTTTCACGAAAGACCAAAATTATTTTTTCTTATTGCATGTATATTTCTCACTGTATCAGATATACGATTGATATAACACTGAGATATTCGTAGAACCAATTTTTTATCAGTCAATAAGTGACACAATTTTGAAAAGTATGAATACATAGAATAATAGTCATAAATCGAATTCAAGTGTTTTATATTTTTCTAATGTTCAGTAGTAAAAAGTTACCACCTGTGTCGATTAATTAAACAAGCAACTGTGCCAGTTTGTAACCGAGGATGTAATAGATGTACATTTATGGTGTTTTTAGAAAAATTATCGCGTTATACTAAAGATCTTTTCGCGTTGAAGCGAATGAAAATCTGTATGTTAAAGCATAATACACCATTAAGTCAAGGTAAAATAACATGAAGAGAAGCGAAGTGAGCCTCGCAGTACTCCATTGCTGTGACGAGTTATTATCGCGACTTAAGGTAGTGAATGCGACTAGCCGGAAAGCGTAGGCTGAGTCTACCAGAGAACCTCCAGTAAAATAACGAGCTCATTATCAGGCAAGCAGCTGTTTGCCGTTGGTATTAGCTGCCGGCTATTTATGCGCCCTTTTATTAAGCCCCTAGCGCGAGTATTCAACCGTCGCCCTTCGCACCTTTACGGGCGTATCTCGCTAATTTCCAAGAACTCACGCGGCTCGTTATCGCGACTATCATTACCGGCTGCTGAGATATCTTTGAGCGATGGTAATCGCGAGTGAGCGAGGAAACGTTACGCGATAATTACTCTTCCGCTTCTTTGGCCTCGAGCCTCTCGCAGCTCAAGCTCTAAGGAAAATATCTTGCTGCGAGAGACCCCTCGTCCCTTTGGTACCGTGCGTAAACAGTGATTACACTGTTCGAGTGAAATTTAATTATCGTGTTAATTAACATCTACGGTATACTCGATGCCATTCTGGGAGCCCTTCGTGCAATGTAGAATACTGGCCTTAAACGTCCATGGCAAATTGCCATTTTCTTAACGCGAATAACGTCTGACTGGCATCAATGAAATGCGCTCATTGGAAAAAATCTTTTTCATGTGTACATGTTTACTTTTTGTTAATACAATCGATCATAAATTCAATTTATTTAGTCGAAACGGTGCATGGTACTCTCAATAATTGTTTAATTAACAATTAATAAAACAGAATTAATATTTATCAAAGTATAAATTACAGTAGCTGGATAACAAACTGATGCATATGTAATGATCATTTTATAATCAGCCGATTATAAATGGAAATGATAATGTAATTATAAGAAAATATTTATCGTTAGCCGGGATAATATGCGTATAGTATTCCAATTATATCTGGTTATTCAACATTACATTTCGTTATTAAAGCACAAGTTACATCGAGGAAGAACAGAATCAATGATCATTATAGAATAATAATTTGTTACAATTTGATTGCGCGGTAGTCGAAAGTTATTCTAGGAGGAAAGTTGTTCACTCGCAAATAGTAATTATCTGAGTAAAGCCGCACAATTAGTAGCCTGAGTGTCGTTTGTACTACTTGGATTGTTGGAGGCTGCATCCATCTAAATTACTATTGTCGAAGCACGAGCTTAAGCTTTCTTCGGTAACACCGCGAAATTACGCGGATTTCTCGTAATCCGAACTGATTGTTAAAAGGAGGGAGTCCGTATTACTATTTACAGCTGCCTATAGTATTGCTTGTTTCGTGACGTAAGCTGCTATTGGATTCCGTAAATACTTTTTCCCGACTTGGTCCCTGTCTGTTATTGCTATTCGTGCAAAAAAATGTTATAATAGTTGAACGAAATTTCAGATGCTAGCAATGCTCGTGAAGTATTAACTTTGTGCAGTTTGCATCATATTAACAGAAACAATTTTACATTAAATATTGAGATCTAATATGAGTGAATATGATTGTTTCTTAAATTATTATCGTTAGAGAATTTGTCCACGACACAAAATAATTATTGATATCTCTCAAGTTATGCTGCTTGTTTAAATTCGCAGAGTTTCGATATTGCACGAGTTTATTAGCTGTCGTCTACTGAGGTACCAAACATGAATCTGGAATTTAATTAAGCAAGGTATACTACAGTGTATTGAAAAGTCTCCCAATTTGACCCCTTAGTCGAATATTTTGCGAAAATTATAATTTCTAATTATTTTTTAATTGCCATGGATAAAAGCACAGAGGTGTTCATTGGGCAACAAAAATTTCAAACATTATGGTAGCGTTCTGAAATATAGGGGGAATCCGGATTATAATTATAATGTAAAATAAAAGAGGGCCAGCTGCTCTGCCATATTCTCTTGAAACCGGCGGAGAACACGACAGCTTTATAGGTCCATCGATCGTGGCCGGAGTCAGGAGTCGTAACGTAATCTGGCGATTTAAGCTAAAGTCCCTATTGAATTTAATTAGGAATTTTGGCCAGCTTCCGATTCGATCCACAAAAATCCTCAAGTAGAACGGCGAGTCCCAACTTGTATTAATACTCCTCGAGCAAACAACATTTCAAAAGCACTCGTCCCACATAGCGCAAAATACACTCGATTTCCGAGGAGAAAAGGTACCACTGGACGATCGACATCAGCATTAAACTAGAACCTCGATTATCGGAATACCCATTATCCAAAATCTCTATACGCCGAATGTCTCATTATTCGTATTGTCTGATTCTACAGCATGTGTATGTAATCTGCTTAGGATTTACTTCCTTCCGAAATGAAGTTTAATTTAACTACCAAAGCGCTCGTATTTTATAAAAAACGGTTCGATTTTCTGATTAGTTCCTTTAATTGAGATTTCATTGTATTTAGTTATAACTCCAGCTACTTTTGGACCCTGCAATTGATTCTTCTTACTTCGACTGGATATTTCGAAACCGATACAAACGCTGGTACTTTCTCACTATTATAAATTAAAGCAGTGTCATTGACGGGATTCCGGACGGAAGCCCGCATAAATCCTCGTTGAAAGCGCTTTCCAATTTACTCGAGCGTGTGTTACGCTCAGTGCCAGCATCAATCAAGCACATCTCAAGGATAGTTGAAGCCTGCTGTTCGTCAAACTTAATTGCTGGAGGGCTTAAAGTCTAACGGAAAATACCTCTGGAGCCGTGACATCGAGCCAACTGGTGAGTGCACGTTGAAAGTGAGGTCTTGAAAGTTCAACCGGAATATCCGCCACCATGATCATTCTATATTCTTTCTAAGTAGCAACGGAAGAGGACAGGTTTACGACTATATCGATCGATCCTCTAGCTTCCGTCGCAGTGTGGTCGATATAGGCTCGAGATTCACCACGTAGGGTGTGGGCTAAAGTCGTTGTTACGGTTCGAGCCATGCATTGGGAGCTCTGTAAGCTGATGAAAGGAAGTCACGCACTGACACGTGATCGGATATAACCAAGAGGTCATGGGGAGCATATTGCGGCTGGCCGTGGCTTGACTTCGCAACTGCCTCTGTCCTGGACTGTGAGACTGCTCCTGGCTATAGTTGCTTCAGGTGTAAATGTATAACAGAGCTCGATCGTAAATTGTTGCTTGGGAGCACGGCGTAACTGGTACTTCCTGGATGAACGAGCAGGGTATGCTTGGCTCACTGGTCTATTGATCAGCTTCTGCAGCTAACGGGGTAATCGTGGGACTGGGTCTTTTGAATGCCGAATACTAGGATTGGAATACTCTTGGTAATCTCCGAATGGTAATATCTCCGGCTGGGAGTCGCAGTTCTGTTTATGAGCTACTAAGTGGGATCTTCGCAGTAATATTTATGACGCTCTCTCTCTCTCTCTCTCTCTTCGACTGGATTTGAGGCAACGCTCCAAAGACAACGTTGTATTAGAAATATAAATGAATTTCCTATTTGATTATTAATTCAGATTTTAAATTTAATCCAAATGGAAAGTGTTTCTTTGGTTTTGTTCTTTCTAAATCACTCTATCGTGTAAACCTTTTATCAGTATTTCCAGAGTATTTTTCTAATTCTAATTCTGCTTGATTAACTTATTCTAAACCTTCTTCCAGGTAGCAGTAGAATAAAGATTCATTATGGAGATCACGATGAGATTTCTGCTTTGCATTTAGTATATAGTTATAATCAAGAATGTATCCCACAAGTGTAGTTAAAACACCACAAAAGCTATCTCCAAGCGTTAACTCTAACCATGGAATTCCATCTCGTTCCCGTGGCAGCCTCAACGGGTCTATCGAGCGGGGTCCGGTATTTCAAAGCGTCCACGTTAACCTCATTGTCTTTCGAGGTCCTCTCGACTCGGGTTCCATCATCTGTAGTGCCATGTCGGAAGACTCACGGTAATAAACGCCTGAAAGTTTATCGGCGCGCTAGAACTATCGCTTTAATGTTCCACAAATGGGTGGAACTCTAAAGAGGCGGAAATCTATTTTCCGGGTATTGCCAGAACCACGCGCTATTCATTTCATAATTTTTTTTTTTACCATACCGACGCAAGAAAACGTGGAAGGGAGCTAAATCCAAGCCGCCAACTCCATCCGTCATTAATGCTTCGACGACGATTTTAAATAGTATAGAAGGACTTCGTATATCAAATGAGAAGAGAAAACAACAACGAACAATTTTACGAAACGTTCCAAAGAGAATTGTAGATGCAAATCAAAATTATTTTACTTAATCACGTTTTTTTAAAAAAAGATATGAGTGACTGAATTTTATTTTGAAAATCCGTTGCGAAGTTTTCTTGGCACTTAACATTGTTCGACGTTATGGTAGAAGGTGGTGAAGAGGCCAGTAGCGTTGTATTAACTGGGCTGCTTGATTATTTCAAGTACTTTGTGTTCTGAACAGTTTGAATGAACGAGGTTGAACCGTAAGGATTTGGCGATATTGATTTACCGTGCTCCTGAACGCTGCCTTTACGGCGCAATTACCAGGTGAATGGACCAGTCTCGACGGCAAGGCCTGGCGATTATCCGCGTTGATCGACTTTCAATCATTCCCGCGAATTGTCTCGGGACGCTTACGTTTCCTTAAGGAGCAACAATACTGGCCCGGCTTGTATTATGCGATCAATTGTTAAGGGTTCAACTGAAAAGGTCCGTCGCGTCGGCAAATCGATTTCATGTGCGCACGCCACGCCGCGGTATCGTGTACTCGATGATGCTTTGTTGAGGAAAAATGGACTTGTGTAAATTTCGAGAAGCAGCGTAGAGTAATTTTGATTTTATAGTGAGTTTGATATATTTATCAAAATCTTTCAGAATATTGGTACGAAGTATGTATTAGTTACATTTGATTTGGATTATCCTATTGGATAATATCATGTTGCAAAATAAATGAAGGTTCAATATTAATTTCTTAATTATTATAATTGTAGTGAAATTCAACACTTATTAATCAATAAACAAACAAACCTTTTGCGATTTGCACTGTGTTTCGTCGGAAGAAACACGTAACTGTGTATCTAGAATGTGTCAAATATAAACCATGTAAAAATAAAACATGAAAAATGTATTGTATAAAAAAAGAGTCCCATTTATAATATTTAAATTGAAAAATAGCTATTACAAGAGCGAAAAATCTTCGAGAGCCGAAAGCGCCTCTAAGCAATTTGCTGTAACTGCGTAGCGCGAATAGAAATGTAGGTCTACTGGAGTTGGTAGACGTAAGCAGTGGAAAGGGGTAGGAAGAGAGAGCGTAGAGGGAAAATTGCAAGCAAATTTCGTCGACAGAGGCATTAAACCGAGCGAGTCGTGAGTGCATGACAGTTCTCGCACAGCGGTGCACCAGCGTAACGGTGGCTGGGGTGTAACAGGGTGCATACATCGAGGTTGCAATCGATGCGTTCGAGCGGGCAAACGACTCGGGGCTGGATTAAACCGCGCGCATATCTGACATTCATTGCAACGCACCTGCCAAATATTTCTGCCGGTAACGAGGCCACCAAGACACTGAAATATGACTGGCCAACGCGAATCGTTGGATAGTTAAATCCGTCATTTATTATAATTGTAAAATCTGCAAAGTGTGATAAATGGCGTCGCTTAAATGTCCTCCCTAAAACGTACCACCGTTAAATCCGCCAATTTGTGGGAACTGACGAAAGTCTCTGATTTCCAAATACCTATGCGCATCTGCGCTGATTGCGATCAATGAATGACGCTTAAATTGGTACGAATGGCTTGAATCGTGAAGTTTGCAAAATGTTTTATTAAACATTTTCGCATTACTGCAGATTCCATTTAAGCATTAAATTGGTATAAAAATAATATTCGGTGGACGAACCTCTTAATTTGACAGTTGTTAACTTCGTTTAAACGAGAATATTTTTGTAGCAAAAATGCAATGTAGCTTGGACAATGTTTGATTATAGAAAACACTACAATTACACCGTGTTGGATATCGCGCAAAACGTTTCGCAGGGAGAAATCGAACGAAAAAATGGAAAAGCGTTACTAGAGTATAACATGAAATAGGAGACAGACTATGTCGAACACAGCACGCTACATATATTCAAAACGGTAAACCTACCGTGTTAAACAGAATTCGACATCCATCATCCAAGGGCTTAAATCGTCGAGCGTGATAAAATCTTAATAAAATACCATCAGAAGCTTTGTGCCACTATTGCATATGTATACAAGGCCCGAGCTATCCTTGAAAATGCGATGCGAATAGCAAATTCAAAAAAGCAGTCGTTAAGTAAAATTAAAAAAGGGAGAATATCTTCAAACACTAGACATAAAATTAATGGTACAAGTTCAGCAACTCTAAAGACAATTGTATAATATATCTCTAATAATATAACATGTCGTGAAAAAGTCGGTTTCTAACGACAGCAATTATCCTTATTACGTCGCACGTAACCGAAGCATTTCAAAGTAATCTTCAAAAGAGAGTTTATCCTACGTACTTTCTTGTGAGTTAGCCTTCAAGCGAGGAAAGTCCGCTTAATCCGTGTACTCAACATACCGAGGAAAAGGGTCTCTATTCCGGATGAGGTAAGGATCGGAATTAAAATCGAGACCACAAAAACAGAAGTGGCAGAGACAGAAGGTAGTGTAGGGCCACAGGAAAGGTAATCCAGTGGTCCGGAGCCTTAAGCGCAAAACCCTCGAAATTTGCAAGCCCGTAAGCAACGAGTTCATCCGAACTATGAGCGGATAGTGGCTTGGACTTCAAAGCTGAACAAATCCCTCTCAAGTACCTGGAGAGTGTCGCGATGCTCTCACCTAGTCTGTTACCAGCGTGTCGACAACTTTGAGGGCTTTTCGTGCGTAGCGTGGTCTCATGGTACATCGTATGCCGGTCTCATAGCTATCGCTCTCGCCTTCTGCCTTGCAGCAGTGAACATTTAATTACCGATCGACGAGCCGATACCACGCATGGTCGCGCGGATAAGCCGAGCGGCCGATCGCCGCTGCGTTTAAGCTGTTCTCAGGGTGCGAGCTTGACGACCTGACTCGACTAATTACCCAATACGTTGGCCTCTCGTGCTAATCTACCTCGCTCTTGTAGGATCGATCGCGGTGACGGTCTAAGGATCCGCTGAACTAGCTGGACCAGGCTGAACCTTGCCATTTTGGCCAAGTCTCTAATGCCAGGTTCGTCCTGATTGATTGCCACCTAGATTCCCTAGCTTAAGTTATTCCACTAGATTCGAAATGGAATTTCACTTTCACCCATGCAGCTAGGAATGCCGAGACTCTAGATCCCTATAAGTGGGTTATATCGGATAGTCAGATTTGATCAAGTTTCGGCAACTCACTGGATAAATATTTACCATCAGTTTATTCACGAGGAATATATCTTGTTTTAGTGTTACAAATAGGAATTCTTAACGTAAGAAAGATTAATTCATTATTAGATCTGAAAGTCTTGAACAATTGTCTTTAATATCCGATCGAATTTGGATCGAACGGGTGTTTCAGCCAAACTGAGACGCAAGGAATCAATTGGTGAAACCACGAATTGTTTTGATGTCAAGCGGCGCAAACTTCTGGGAGCGTAGGCTCTGTTCTAGCAAAGTGCTTACTCTCGAACAAGTCGAGAATGAACTAGTGGCTACGTTCAACGTAAAATCCAGCCGCTGAGGCAAACTTTTCAGGAAAGTGAGATTGAGTGGGGGTGATGCTAGTGGAACAGACATCCGGACCACCTGCATTTGGCTGCGTCTGCCAAATGGGGCCCATTTTCCGCCTTATCCGTGTAACCACGCGTCTTCTCCGCCTATTAGTCGCATTTGCCACAACTCGCTCGCCTAATTTAGTTCGATTCGAACTTTCAAAGCGATCGCATGTTAGCTTCGTTAGCCTGTACGCGGTACTAAGTGGTCCATTAGCCTGGTCCCGCGCTACCAGTACAGGATAAAGTATGCGAATTTTCACTTACACCGCGATCCACTAATTGCACGAATAGTAAATTCTTTAACGTAGGGAAAAATTCCGAATTAGACCACGAGTTATTCCGACCTCACTACTGACTAAGATTGTTTCTGCATTACAGGTCTACTCTGTTAAGAAGACAATATTAAAATGAACAGAATGCTATCTATATTTTCAAATATAATTACAAGCTAAGCCTTTTTAATTCCAAACGAAAAAGTTCTAAGCGAAAAGGTCTGAATCAACTTGATATAATTCGATATTTGGTGAAAATCATTCGAACACTTTCTCTCGAAAGTTATTAGAAGAAATTCAATTTCATACGATAAAGGAATTCGCCATAGTCATGTACTCGTAGATGAAATACGATTTAAAAATCCAGAGAAATTCGCACATGACTTCAAAGTTAGCCAAAAATAACAGAGACTTAATTATGAAAAAAAGTGTCTCACTTCCGTCAAGAGAAATGGAGAACGGTGTGTTCTTTTACCATCTAAGGAAACCCGTCACGCAATTACCGTAATTTCGCCTGCAGGCAGACAATGATATTAAGAAGACATTCCAGAAAGTGCAGCCGTTGGCATTCAAAGACAAGGCACGTCGAGAGGCCGTGGCTCATTTTCCAGAGGGTCGACAATACCCAGTCAGCTCAGCAAGCCAGCCGACAGAGTCCTCGAGCTTATGAAATTTTCGTTCTGATCCTGCCGGTGCGCGCACTCCTCCTATCTGCAGCGTACGTGTCCGAGCGCAGGAGAAACGAATGAAAAGACGGAGGGACGCTTGGGCCTCTGACAAAGGAGTGCCGCAAAACGTGTGATAAAGAAGTGCCGTCATTGCTCTGGAGTGCGTAAAAAACCGAAAAGAAAAGTTGGCTGCCTTGTTTGTTGGATTTTTATAGGAGAGAAATGGACATCATTATATGCTGCAGAGTTGAGTCTCCCTTCACCGTTTTTTCTCACACAGACGCTTCCACACCTCGTGAAATTATCTCTCGCTGCGCGGAAAAACGACTCCTGTTAAAAAGGTGATAAAAATTCTTATGATGCTATTTATACGACTGCGCCAAGATGCACGGGGATTAACGAGATTATAGGAGAAAAATGCTTCTCGTGCTTTCAACGAGTACGGCACGCGCAGGCATTTTCAGTTTTTAGAGTTGAGCGAGAATTTTTGTGACATTGCAGCAATGAAGAAGAAAAAGTGATAACAAATATGTTGGAATTTCTTTTTCTTCTTTACGAATTATTAACATTTAAATAAGAATATCAAAATATTCGAATCTATATATTAACGATAGCTTATGGATTGATCCTGAATATAAATAAGGAAAGATTTCAATTAAATCATGTATTTTTATTCAATGTTTAAGATTGGAGTTTCCAATAAAAATAATTTCGCTATCATTTCGCGAAAATTTAGTGTTAAAATACAGCTCTGCTGAATAATCGAATATTAATTCAGATATACCGTGAGGCTACGGTTCTCTCTGATTCTCTATTTTCAATTAAAACCCTCTACCATTCTCGTATTCCTGCTCATTTACCGTATTTCGTGATAGTCAGCAGAATCGTTAGAACGCTAAAAAAATTGTAATTTGAATGTAACGTAGGCTGGTTGATTGTATCAGTAATTTCTTGTAGCGAATCGACCAAGTTTCCATTGCCAGAGAGATGAAAAGGGAAATTGTAATTGTTAGGCGACCAATTAACGCATTTCAAGGGTCTTACATCACTGACGATAATACATTACGAGAGCAAGTTGTCGATGGTGGAAATTGGTCTACCACTGTCTGCACAGTTAATTTATTACAGTTGCAGGATGAATGCGGGCGTGTTAACAAGGGCCTTCGCCAATATAACATGCCTTTCCGGTGCAGTCTGACGATGAGCCGACTTGTAATTGTATAAGGATACTTCTCCATTCGACACTCGTCCAATTTAATCGAGACTTTTAACAGCATCGGCTTCAAATCCTTCACTTTTCGTGTTCAACTCAAACGATATTGATTAACGATACAATCTGTTTTTCATTTTCGTATTCTGGAGCTACTATGATTCGTGTCTATTTTAGATCTATTCCTTTCGATTTAACTTACATCAAAAGGTGTTTCTTCAATATAAAACATTAGTATCATTCGTTAACTACTAGTCAATTCCTGATGATTTTTGGAAAAAGGATAATCGCAGCTTCCATTTGCAACGGAACGTCTGAACTGATCTCTCTTAGTTCTTTCAGGAATCTTCATTTGAATCTACCAAAAAAAGCAGTTTTTTGCCAATACGAATTCAATCGAATTCTGCATTAACGAAACCAGAATTATTCCAGGCATTTCGTATTAAATTATAAGTATGAAGGAACTGTGGTTTGGGCACTGGAGCGTAGCAAGCAGAAAGAAAGAGAGGGAGAGAGATTAAATCCCGCGAGGGAACCGCTGAACTTAATCCCGAACTTTCGAGTTCCCTTCTTCCTCGAAGGTTCCACGACCGATCGAAGTAATCCCAGAGCCCAGCCTCGAGGCCATGAGATCCATTATGAATCTAAAAATTACATTGATAAAGTGCGACGCACAGTAGACGATCGTCGGAAAAAATAGAATAAAAATCATTATGATTTTCCACTCTGCTTCTTTCCTAAACTCATTTCTACTATTTCGATTGAATTTTGTCATCATCGTTACAAGAACGAATTCATTAAAACAACTTAAGTGCCAAGAAAGAGATTGTACGATTTATAACAAATTGGGTCCAATATTCAATCAATTCTTCAATTGTTACATTGAAAGATAATTTAAAACTGTTCAACTAGTATCTTGTTATCCGTTAGGCCATAACAAATCAAATTACAGAATAATTTTTAGCTTTTCACATAATTGACTTTTGGAACCGGCGTGCATCGCGTAACACAGCAAGAAAGGCGTCACAGAGAGAATTTCCAATCGGAGAACAATTAGCGTTGATTTCGAGCCCAGTAATAATCGAGAAAGCGAGAGCTTAGTGGAAAGATTTTGACCCCGTTCCACACGGCACGATTGGCGCGCGTGGAAAATCATGTCGTCGTACAGCAAGTACAGAAGTTCAATTCGATCGGCCCTGACGCGTGGCATTCGTGTAAAAGGGGCTAAGTGGAGTTCGGATGGCTAAGGGCTTTAATTGTACCAGAGCTCGTGATTATGCTTCCGGGAATCGATGTCGCCTATAGAATATTCATTTCGTTTAATTAAAATTCTTGCCAAGCCTCTTACAAGACCGCCCAGCTGTTCGTAATGATCTGGTCCTTCTGGTCCTCTTGGTCCTTCCATCCCCTTCTAGTGCATTCGGGAAAGTGTAATTAATGGTAAACGGCACCGGCAGTTTCCGCGCGAAGCAACACTGTTCACGATAAACTGAGGGATTTTCAGGAGTACCGTGATTAAGAGATGCACTAGACATCGATGATAGTTCAAATCTCTACGGCTTGTGGTTCGACCCGTGCGAAAGCTTGCTGCATGTTTCACTTTCAAGTGCTATTACTGTTACTCGAAGGTTTAGTTCGTTCTGTGATCAATGGTGTGATAAATTCGAATTAAAGTTTCACACGAATAAGATGATCATTTTTGGAACGCTGATTTATTGTATTATATGCTCACTCGTGTAAAAATATATTAAAAAGGATTAAAAAATTTGAGAACAAGTAGATCAAACTTTCACTAGTATTTTAACAAGAAAACCAATTTTTACAGCATTTAGAATTTAGAATAATGAACAGTCTCAGTAACAACGAGAGAATGTTTGATAATCATCAGGAAAGACTGATCTAACGTAATGATAATTATTTTTATATATTTGTAGTTATTTTCGTAGCAATTCAATAATAAAAACTTAAATAAAAGACAAGAGATTTCACTGGTCTAATTATCGTCACAAGGCTACTCATTAATATTCTTTCATCTCACCGTCAATTTCCAGTGAAGAATATTGATTTCTAGTCGGAAAGTTAAAATCAAAGTCGAGTCACTTCAATACGGGAATGCGTGTGAATTCGCGTGGAATCGGAGCGAGCAACGTTCAATAATTATTTCCCTGACTCTCTTTGTGCCTTCTTAATTGCTGCCGGCTTTCCTGCTGATTATCTTTTACCCCCTTAGAACAGTTTTGGCTTTGAGCTCGGCTGGCGATCAGATCGGTGTTCGATCCTCGAAAGCGAGGGATTTAGTAGAAGAAGATGACCGAGAAGAAGGACAAAGTAGGAAAGCAGTCAAGAAAGCAGAAAGAGCAATGAGGAAGAGAAGGGTGGATTCGGATAACGAACGGAGGTTGCTCGCCTTCTAATGAATCCCTGATGCTTCTAGCCACTTGGATAGAGAAAGAGGAGCAGAGAGAATAGTGAAAGTCGAATCGAAGTAAAGAATACGAACGGACAGAGAACTAACGCCACTGGTGGAGACGGACCCCAAGAGGAAACGGAGGGAGGACGACTCCGGATAAAGTAAACTTTCCCGTAAAAACAATTTCCTCGCCACTCTGTAAGCGCTATAGTTTCTCCGGAGGCGCACCATGGTTCCATCCTAACATTTTTATTCCTAACGTTTTCTTTTTGATTCTCGCTTACATTTTCCATCTTTGGAATTTGTATTTTGCGTTTCATTAACAATCATGATCATGCGTCAAGACGTCAATTTCGCCATGTCGAAATTTATTTTGATTTTTTGCTAGTAATCCCGCTTCTAAATTTCTTCCACTCACGAATAAATTAATTGTCATACCACGTATGATCTAATTGGCACTCAAGTGCTCTACTTCAGTTTTGAAACTTGCACAATTGTTTTTAACATACATCGAGTACACTCGACAAATGCAGAGTAAATGTGTCTCCTGTAAAATTACAGTAAATTGTAATAAAGCAGTTAACACCAACAAACGAACCAGAATTAAAATAAAATAAATCATTCGCTGCAGAGGTAAAATAAATTCTGACAAAAACAATTCACATAACCATTTACCCAATAAATGGGATGAATTGAAATAAAATGAAACAATGCTGTAAAATTGAAATAACTTACAATAAAACAATATTGTATATAACGGTTACAAGAATTCATATAAAAATCAGTCTTTTGTCTTAAAGTATTCTAAAATATATTAAAATTACGTGTTGGTTTTCTAATTTACCTAAATTTTACTGTAACAGCAACTGCAAATTTATTCGGCAACTTGAAGAGTAGACTCGTGATTAATCAGAAAAAGCAATCTTTTTGCAAGCATCCTCGACATAAACATCGAATGGGTTAAAAAAGTTGTTTAGTCGAGCGAAACTGTTTATATGGCGAGACAGGATCTCTTGGTTGGTAAACTTTGTTATAAGAACAATTCCCGTGCAGTGCTTGCTTTTCCAGAGAGGAAGCGTCTCGTCACATCGGTGGCTAGAGGTTTTGGGTTGGTTGGTTGCATGGTCGCTTGGGACAAGGCTTGCCCTCGCAACTTGGTTTATATTGATTAGTGGTATAGAAGTGGGAATTACAGAGGCCCCTTGCAAAATAAGATCGGAAATCCTTTCCGTGATCGAATAAAAGCGTATAAAAGCATTATCTTGCGCGTTGCTAAACCTCAAATAATTACTACTGTAATTATCTGATAAACGAGAACAAAAGCGAATACTGATTGACATCTATTCTTAAAGTGTATCACAATTTTCCTGTTCAAACTGGACCCATTTCCATTGAGAGATATTGACACGTTCAAAGGATAGCAAATACACATTAATATTGTTTCGTTTTTGCACATTAAAGCTACTAAAATTGAAAATGCTGAGATATTAATAAATATAAATAATTATAAATTGAATTAATGAACTTCTTCATAGTAAAATTATAAATTATAAATACACCAGACTTCAAAATATTGATGGATTAAGTTATTCACAATGTAAGAATAATAACGTTAACTGTAGGAAAAATTGGCAAAATTATCGGAAGGTTCTAAAAAGACAGGTTCTATTGAGCCCCAGCCACGTTCCAATTGTAAGCCTCTTATACGGAAGCTTTGCGGGTAAAAAACAAGGTTTTTTACAGCGAGCCATCCGATTTTCTGGTTTACGAAGTAGGTACATAATCGGATAAGGCAGGATTTTCCTCCGTATTCAAGAGTGAACCTGTTTGCGGACGTTCTCGAGGAAACTATCAAATGAAAGTACTGACCGAACCGCGTGCAATCGAATACGAACTAACATTTATTTCTCTTTTGGCCACGCGAGATACGTATTTGGATCCGATTTCGGACTCTTCTATTTTCTACATGCAACCTAATGGGAAATAATTGGAGAAAAAGTATCCGTCAGTATAAAATTAGTAAATCAACTCGGAAATATATAGTACCAATGTCAACTTTGTTGTTCCATTTACAAGAAAATCGATGACTTGACAATACGTTGGAATTGAGAACAGTTAAAACTGACAAGATGCAAGGAACTGCACTTTGTTATTATATCCCAAAAAAAGATTGTATAATGAATAGTTTTGAATTGTCGAACAATATTTTATCTGCAGCATGGCGCAGTAAAACTGTTTTTGAAAAATTGTTTACTCAGGAAATGTATTCAAGGACGAGACTATTTTAGCTGTTCTTTATACGGTACACGTATCGTACTGGTTCAAAGAGTGCGATAGCTCGATGGAGATACATCCAGCAGACTGCAGCGGACGTGGAGAAACGTGTGTACACGGTAGTGGCTAACACTATTTCTCACAGTTGGGGTCGAACGTCGGGAGTGGTGACGAACGCCCTCGAAATTTACACGCTTCTTTACGACGCTGGTGGCACCTACCACCACATCGTGTCGTACCTGGAAAGTGGGAATGCGATGCCACTATCGGACTCCGTAACTCCCTTTTATTCTCCTCCAGCCAACGCACGCTCGAAAGAATCGCGGGACATTCGTCACGGATGCGCCGTCCTGGAAACCAATTTGCCCTTGCCTGGTTGGCTTAGTATGCGACGTTGGCGCCGTGGGTATTGCACTTTTTAACAATTCCTTAGACGATTCTTTGTGGTTTATTGACTATTTAATACCCCTTCTCTTCACAAAGCACACTATTCAATTGATGATACAATTTTATTGATTTTTTTATTTAGCTTCAAAGCACATCCCTTCAAACAAATCCCTTATTAAGTTAGATCCAAATATATAATTTACAATAAAGACTGTATTTTTAAATTATTGGTAATTCGATAGTTTTTATTGTTTGCGTTGGGTACTATCTCATACTCTTTTTTTTTTTAAGCACTCGATATATGTACTACTTTTACAGATGTACCTGCTGGAAAAATGGGCTTGGCGAGTGGCATTTATATCAGTATGAAATAGTAAGTGGTCTTTAGGGCGGAACTATTATGTCTTAACTGCATGCCATCATAAATGAGGGCGTACATCAGTGTCTCGAATACCCAGAGGAATTCCTTTCGCGGGGAATTCTAGGAACAAATTTTCTAAATTACAGGAGTGTGTCACCCGAAGCGTGTCACCTCCGTTACAGCTTCTTCGCCATGGAGACTCCGTGTTCCATTCGCTCGTGACGCTCATGGCTGTGAAATGAAATTAATAATTACATCCACTTTGCGACTCCTTTTTGCATCTCTTTCGCGACCCATTCTCCCTCTATGTACACGTCGACGGCAGGAATTCCAAATTGGTCGAAGAAATACGATAATGTAGATATTTTAGACATTTTTTCCCAGTTTACTCAATATACGTAGTTAGGAAAAAATATTACAATTTGAGGATTATGTTAAAAACGACGGCAACTTTTAGCAAATTGGAATAAAACAAAACAATTTGGAAAAGTTGGATTAAAACAAAACAATTATTTTTACAGTTGAAACGGGCAAAATATGTTCCACATTCCAATTTGTAAGCACCATCTGTTGTCATTAGACAAATGATACTAAAATAATATGATTAAAATTTTTGCATACATGTACTCATACTTAGCAAGCTTTTTTTACATTTACAACAATAATGGTTTTATCCTCATTTCATTTGTTGTGTTAAATACTCCGCACGTGTGCGAATATTTTGTAAAAAAAACGTTAAAGTGTACGAAAGCACTGCGTTGTTGAATAAATGAGATTTGAAAATATTTTGTTACTGTTCCGCATTTGCGGGTTGCATTTAACAGATGGTAACGAATATCCATGACTTGCTTTGATACGCGATAGGCGGAAAGGTCGAATCGATGCTGAGGTCGAACCGTCACGTCGCATCGCCGCGAGCTACGGTGTTGTCTAGCAGATATCAAAGTTTCCGTGGAAACTTCCTGGTTCGAGTGTAAATGGATTGTTACCGGCTGATATCCCTCGATTGATGTATCAGTACTGATATATTTTCGTTGCTCAATTCGATTGACTATCGGAGATGCGTACTCGAAACGAATGTCTCTCTAACAATACGACTATTACCTTAAAATCAAAATAAAAATCATCATTCAATTTCCCTTTCTTGCTTCTTGCCTCATTGTTTTATTATTTACAAATTCTGATGAAAATTGAATTGAGAAGAACATTGACAATGTGATAAAAGTATTCTGTTTCGTAGTATTAAAGTCTTGCTACAATAGCGAGTGAAGGCAATAACCTTGCAAAGGATATATCACCGAGTGAACGTCGACGCCCGCAGGATTCCGCAGCATTTAATCCACGAAGCCTAACGGTATCGCGTTACCACCAGCATTTGCATCAAGCCATCCATGAATGAAACTACAGGCGGCCTATTGTGCTTACAAATTCCGTTAGTTTGACAGACTGAAACGAATTATTACTGAGATATCCGTTCCAGTTTCTCCAGAACTTCTTACAGTATATTTTACTTATCATATTACTAATATTAAAGATCTTGTCCACAAATCACTCTTCAAATTTTCCCCTAAAATTGAGTTCTAGCATGAAGACTTAAAATGCGTTACTCACGTGATTTTTAAAATTAATTTATACAAGTTCTTACTAAATACAAAGATTTGTATGCAGTGTATGAATTTTGGAAACAATAATATCCCCGAATCGTAACAGGAAATATTAGAAAAGATTTAATTCTCATGGAACTATATCTTAATATTACAGTATTGACAAATTTTTCCACCCACGTTAATCATAACCAGAGATGTATTGGTAATAATATCGTAGGAATCATTTGGGTAGTAGGAAGGTTGAATTGATCGAAGAGCGTGTATTGGCATGCTTCGGACCGCAGGCTTGGCCGCGCAATCACGTCGCGGCGCGCCGCCAGCGTCAATATTGGCGTAAGAACGGAATCGGGCTTCCTGCTGAATTTCAGAACTCTATCCGTCTATCCATCTAGCCGTCTATCTACTTATCGGGCCTGAGTATACACGCTAACAGTGCCGCGTAGTAGTCTATAATAATGATTACAATTCATCCGTGAGCTCAGAATCTGCTTCCGCAAATGAGCAAGTCGAAGACGAACAATGCGATTTAAACTATTAGTGATCAGTTAACTGAGAATTTTTATGCAAATATAAATTTTAGAGTAATATATTTCCAGCATAGTTCAATTCTAATTGTGCAGGAAAATTTGATAAGTTCATTGTAGCTATAGTTTATTTATCGCGAACAATCTTTATGGAAGTGTTTCTCATTTAGAAATTTACTACGAAAGTTTAACCATAAGGTCAAGTATTTTGTGAAAGAATTTGATCTCATCGTAAATTAAGGGTTATTAATTCTTCGGGATAAAGTGGATTCGTGAAGTTGTACATTTTTTAGTTCCATTTTTGTAACGTATCTATACCTGAGTGTGTTATAACGCAAAGGCTATTTATATGCTACATATAATTTTCGAGCGTCTACGGAGGAAACTCCCGAGGTTTCAATTTCTACCCCTATCTCAACAAACCGGAGTTTGTATATTTACGCGTGTTCAAATAAGGGTAGATATTCAAACCCCAATTTTCAGGTGAACATTGAGAGAACATATTACAATGTCACAAACAGCATTTCACCACATTACACTTTCTATTAATTTAGGACTAGGACCCTTAAGGATTAAAAATCATTGGAATGTAAATTTAAACAATTAACCAATAAATTTGAAACAACACCTCGCTTCTTCGGTTTTCGTTATACTTGAGTTATACTAAGGAACATATAGTGAAACTTGCCGAAACGAAAGATGATAACGTGCGAACGATTAATACGTGCCTACTTAATAAATATTCAAAGATATTTCTCATAGAAACGAACCCTTATATCACAGCACTAGCTTCCACGTTCGTTATTCAAATTCTCGTATTAAATTAGCAGCATCAAGTTCAAAGCAACGATTCTAGAACGCAGCACTCTCATGCCTTCAGACTCATTTCGCTTTGATCCGCATATGGGAATAGAATTTTACTTGATTCGCATCAATAGATTTTCTCATCAATTTAAAAAAAAAGAATTTGAATTACAGTACGAATAATATTGCAATACATTCAATTAGACGAAAAAACATAGTCAGATACTTACTGAAGTAACTAATGCAATCAATTTGAAATTTCCTGCTGTCGTTAGGTCATCTTGCTATGATCAAAATCAAAGACCTGTGTCTAACATGCCTAAAACTGACTGACTGGCTTACACGGAGCCTATGTCAGAATTCTCTTAACCGATTTCCTGTCTACTTCGAATCAGTGTCAGCTCCGGAGTTGCTTGCATCGAGGATCAAAGCAGAAATAGGCACCATAACGTTGCACGTTAGATCCATCAGATGCGACGAAGGACGCATTGCCTGTCTCATGCGCAGGTGACAGAACTTTCACGAGACAAGATACAATGCATCCAAACTTATATGTATATGCGTGTAACGTTACCCGTTTATAGCCCGCAAACATTCTAGCTATAGCAGTATGTACCTTGCGAGAAAGCATTATGTTCACTCCCTTTAACAGCGTGGTATGTATTCCTGACATTCTTTACTGGAACCGAAAAACGCAGCAAAATTATGTGTTTTTCACCCCCGGGGTCGTTTCCACTTACAGTTTTCTCCGCGGCAAACATTTCCTCTCCTCGCGAGTGCATCGGACTAAAGTGTTTCGTACATTGTACAATTTTGTTTATGTAAACGCTTTATTGTTCGACCATTCTATTATATGATCAGTGTATTTTTTCTCGTAAAAATCATTCTTGCGATATTATTCTGCAGTACACACACTACACTATGTATTTTCCAGTAACAGTAAATCAATAAATACGTCAAATGTAGCACAAGTAAGAAATTGGTCGATTGTTTTTGACAATATTGAGATTTGCCTCCCAGTTAATTTGTACACCTAAACAACTGTTCTACTGTAATTGTTCATGATAACGGATTAGTTTCGTTAGCCGATGTTGCAGGAGATTGTTATCGCGTCTTTGTTTTGGAAAATTGCTGGATAATGAGTCTGTACTTTTCACGGGAGACTTTAAAGTAGCGCGACAAATCTCACTTTATTCCACGTTGTAACGGCTACTGTCCGAAGAAACTTCTTCGAACAGGTTGTTACGTTGAGTTAATATACCTGGTGGCGGCAGTGCCTTCATCCACGTAAGCGCGAACTTTTGGAATGCGTTGAATTGCTCGGAAATGTGTTCTCTCACCTGGTGGTCTCCAAGTAAATTCGAGCTAAGAATTCTTGCTGGTTTCCGCGACATACGAGGAGTTTCATTGCGGCGAAGGGCTTCTGCCTTCTGCTTGGAACGCGTTACTTGGAATGGGAGTAACTACCGCAGTAGCTAATTTTCGCTGAAGAAAATGTTTTGCTCTCGGTTTCGTGTGTAATAACATAAGCATCTACGTTCACGGAAGAAGCTACACATTCCAAAATGTACACGTTGAATTTACGTTTCTTTTTAGTATGCAGAGAATATTATAGGGGCACAAATATTCCACACACATTTAAGAATACTGTAAATTAAATATGTTTAGATGCCACTTTTTTCGAATAAGCAATTTAGCTTGAGTTTGATCTAAACCCTTTATCTATAAAAACAAGTTAAACACTTGTACTCAATTCACATCTGTTCTTCATTTTTATATTCTATATTCTCTTTGTTAACAAAATAATGTATAATTATAGCCGGAAATAGTATTGGCTTCTCCGTCATTATTTCCTGGTGATACAAATTATGTCCATCGATTAATGACTGTACGAGGTAGTCATTCGTTATACAAGGACAGCAAATTATACGATATTACATTTCCCAAGTTTTTGCGCCACAGATCCATAGAAATCAGCGCCACAATTTCACCAGTAAATTGCTTGATTCCCGCAAAATTGAGATTGCCATTTGGCGAAAAATTGTTACCATCGAGAATATCGAATTCCCAAATGATGAGTATATATGAACGAAGCAAATGCCGAGTGATGCGAGCATTGGAAAAACCTTGTTTGATATTAATGAACTTTGGAGCTCATTGCAGTGAGAACGGGTGGAAGTGGAGACGTAATTTACGCACTAGAAAGCCAAATCATTTGTTCAATTATCGTGATAAAACGGTCAAAGTGGCATAGGAAGCATCGCGTTAATAATATAGGAAGCAGCCTATGCAATATTCATTCGGAAACTCGAGAGGCAAATTTCGAGTGGGACCACGCTATCTCCGTGGACCTTCCACGAGTCTCACAAACAGCTCTGCTAATTAATCATGCCTTGACAAATTGCCGAAGCTCAACATTTTGCTCTCGACATGCCGGAAGTTTGGGAACTAGAACGTTCTTGTTGGCTTTTCTCCATGTACCGCGTGGTTGCGATCAGCCAAGAATCACTGTTACAGAGGACACCAATACTACGGAAGATAGATTCGAGTATCTCCTATGAAAAATTGCTACCATGAGACCGGGATACTGCAATCCTGATACAGCAGTCGGATATATATTGAAGATAAACATTTCCTAGTTCAGATCTCTATTGTCTGGACATATTTTCCTTTCCAGATAATGAAATATCTGTTTCCCAATGACTCTGTCTCGTTGTCGAACAAATGATTCAGTTCCATTTTGAATGTAATACTATTCTTTGTATCCACCTTTAATACAACTTTTCCTAATCTTTTGTACTCGAACTTGCAACTGCGTACAATACAAAATAAAATTACTACAGAAACGAACAGTAATGAGCATCAAATTCGAACACTGGTTTGATCAAGTATAAATGAACTTGTGCAAATCTATCACAAGAACTATCACTCTGGGCGTTGGAAATATCTGCGATTCTCTTCACTTACAGCCTCCCCACAAAATTCCTATTTCCATTCTCGTCAGGTTTCACTGATTCCTAGTTCAATCAGAGCGCCGTAAAGTTAGATTGAAAACAATCATGTGGCAGGGGGCGAAGAGATTCGGTGGACAGTGGAGTTCGACCGTAAGTCGAAAATAGGTAAGGGGTTACGATTGTGCTGTAAAGAAGGGGGTGGCCCGGTGTCTGAGCACTTTACGGGGAAGGCTGTCGTACATACATACATGTATATTTTGCGGCAACGTAACGAGATGTCGTAACTCCCGTTCCCCCGGTAAACTTCCGACACTATTGTAAGGCTGGAAAATTTAAGGTCAAAGGTTAAGCGAAAATACCCATTCCTAAGGGGGGGTAACGGGCCACAGAATCCAGCCGGGAAAAATAAAAGTGACCCCGAACTTCGAAAGCTGCATACGATTTAAATATATTAACATTATAAACGGGAAACTGAATGCACCTTGCACTAAAATCACACTATTTGAAAGTTAATCTCATGCTTAAGGCAGTGAACCACCCGTTGCAAACTTCTTGCGCGTCTTTCCATCTCTACCTCTTCTGGCAGGATGGTACCATATTATTTGCATTTTTCAAGAAGTAATTAATTATTATTTACCTAAGAAAATTAATAGAATATTGCTAATTCTTGACTTTGTAGAATAATTGATTGTGAGGTTCAAAGAAGAATCTCTGAAAATGTTTGCATTTTCACGATCATTCAGTTAGTGAATATCTTAACAGATATAATGGCTATATCTAAAGAGGAAACTGAATTATTACAGATGCCACGTGGCTAATGGAAAAAAACACACGGTAAAAAAAAGGAAATCAATGTAGCATTGTTCTTCGCGTAATGGGTGCGTAGTAAAGGTAGTGGAAAAAAGCAATCGAAGTAGAGTCGAAAGAAAGAGAGAAACTAGCGGAGCACAGTGATATAGAGGAGCAATGTTACGCGCAATTAAGCGCTTCAAGAGGGGGCCAAATTTTGCGAGAGGGTGAACACTCGCGAAACAAGCCCCGCGGCAAAAAGACTTCCGACAGTTTTAGCGCGGTGAGTTCTCTTGCTTCACGCTCTACGAATTATTGCGATTGTTCCTAATGTTCTAGAAATTTGTCGCGAAATTGCAGAATCACTGCTGCGAGGGGAATGCAGTTCCTTGCGACTGAAACCGCGAAGTGTCTTAAGAACGAGTTACTTCGGAAGATGAACTTAGAAAGAAACTTACTGAGACATTTGTGACAACCTACTTGCCAATTAAGTTGACAAACAGTAATGAACAACATTACCGTAAGACTTGATTTGAGAAATTTCAATCTACTTTATCTATCGTAGCCTTCAATGTAGCAGCAAGCACAATAAAGTATTAAAAAGATTCAGTTCCCCGTCTTAACAGATTGTAGATAATTATGGAAAAGTCATTTTTAAGTTATTCTACAAATTTGTATTAACATTAGAATTTATCTAGATGATATTGTTGCTGATCTTTAATATAAGTTAAATTATTTCAAAGTTTCTCAAACATTACTAATAATATTTCGCATGATGGGGGCGTCACGTAGGGGTCGATTGCACCCTGTCGAAGAAATATAGCGGTCCATTCTGACGAAGGATATCGAACGGCGTATCTCGATCAAGGAAAAGACTCAATGGACGTTCATTTCCTCGCTTTGTGACAATTCCACCGACACTATGAAGGCTCATTTTTTGTGGCTGGGATACAGACTTCGAAAATAGCTCGGCTCGAAATTACTAGAGGCTTTCAACCCCCTCAAGTGCTTTTCTTCGACGAGGAAATGGTGAAGGAAAGTGGAGGTAGGCGCGGCGTTACCGTGGATAAGCCCAGAGTCAAATGGATCTCCCTTTATCACTTGGTGCTTTGGCTGTGGAGGAGGAAGGGTCACCTATCCGGAAGGTTTATCTAGGTAGTACAAGGGCTTACAACGGCGTGCGATCCAATTTGACAGCATAACTGACAGCATGGAGCATTTACCCGAGATCAACTAGGTTCGTGTAGTGCACTGCACGCCCTTCCACCTGATATTGCCAACTGATTGACACGGCCGCCTTCGGGCGATGTTGGTAAACGAGTAGGCTGGCATCCTGCCACCTTAATACCGAAGGAACAGAATTCTGGTGACTTTTTCTCCAGAAATTAATGTCGTCGATTATTGACATTTAATTTCTAAGATACAACCACTACAACTTAATCGCTTTCTTTTTTTCGTCCGAAACCAATGGAAAAGTTTGATAAGTCTTGAGTACACTGGCTCAATACGGCCAAATGGAATTTCGTTGATGGCTTCGCGAATTCGAATCACGCGCAGCGTGAAACGCTTAATTGCCAGTGGGTTTAGTTAAAGAGGCGTTACTTTTAAGGCTTTGGACTAAAGTTTGCGTTTGGAGTTCTCTGCTTTCGAATGCGCTTGGCGACTAGCTTGAAACTTTTCTTGATAAGCATTGCGAAGAGCGTAAGAGCATGAAAAGGAGCATTATTGAAAAAGGGGTGTGTTAAGGCCACTTTCGGATAAACGTTTTCTTTAGTTCTTCAGTTATTAATACATAGTTCAAACCGCGAAGATCTGTTGGAACTAAATTTTCCAAGAGGGAAGGTGGGTGGAAAATTGCCACTTTACAGTCCATGAGAGTGAAAACAGGATTTCCTTACTTTCCCCACTATTATCTCAGAAACATTCCCCTGCGTAGAAAATGTATTCAATAAAAACTTAGGGGTTCAGTCTTCTTGTATTCACCGAATTTATCTTCGTCTAGATTTCATCTTTTTAAGCATCGGGAATTTTTTCCTCCTGAGCTAATTCAATAAAATCAAATCGAGGTACTGATCACAAATGGAAAGCGGGGATTTGTAACTAATTGGAAGAATTTACAGAATGTATAATTTAGCATTAAAAAAGATATTGATTGAAAATTCTACTTTACATAAAACTATTTATCAGCTTTCCCTAATCGTCTTTCCACAACATCTTAAAATGATTGATATAAGCAATTCCCCGTAATTTCTCGCAATTCCCGTGTATTTCCGTTATTGACTGCATTCGTCGCACTCGAGTAGCAGTACTCACAACGTTTCGTCCAATAACATCCCCTATTACATGGTCGAATAGTGGATGCCGGGAGGGTTTGCGATGGGTCAGGTGGGTGGAAGGCGGGAGGAGGGGTGGAAGAGGTAGAAGGAGAAGGAAGGGGAAGTGTCGTACTCGAATGATGAACGGTTCGTCGTCAAAGTGGTTAGCTAGACCTTACTGCGATAGTCCCGACGACTTGGCGCAGTTACTCCCCGGGATTGCGTTCTAAATCATTCGAGCGCGCCGGCAATGAATCGCCCTGGAAATAATTACGAACGAAGAAGCGGAAACGCGAGAACCCGGCTATTAATGGGGCTATTTGCGGCGCCGTAGATTCGCCTGTATTTATGGCAGTGCACAAAGACACGCATATCTACGCATGTGCATGTACTTACGTGGATGTGAGATGCCCTGTCGCATCTCGCAGTGCACTGGGATTCGCAGCTGCCGGCATTCGATTCCCGGAGTCTGTTCATGCCAGGATTAAATTCGGCGGAACTTTATGAATAGATCGAACCTTTGCATCGAGACTAGTGCCGCGAGTGTTACGAATGTGGATGACAAGCCCAAAAGCAATTTCTTCTTCATAAATCAGAATATGTATAAATGTTGTGTTAAAAATGTATATTTCAGATTTGAATTATTACTTTAATTTATGCTTAATATTCTGTACGTCATCTGACTCTTTATAACTCTTTATACACTTTGTTATTCATATTTTAAGAATAAAACATTAGAATACAAATTTCTTTCATAGTTTTAAAACGCCAAACAATTTAATCTTACATTATTCGTAATATTCTGAGAAGAAATTGTAGGAAAACCTTTTGTTCTTATTAAGAGTAACACGAGAAGTACACCTTAATTCAATGCTGCGGGTATCGATTAGCAATGTATCCACCGCAAGAGCCTGGGGCTAATAGCACGGATAGGATCCGAAACAAGCGAGAATCGTGAAAAGAATAACGATACCAGTATGTGATATATTAAGACATAAACATAATAAAGCAGTGGTCAGATCACGATAATATCATTTATACCAAAAGTAAGGTAGCAGTTTTTCTTGAACCACAGGCGATTTATTAACACTCGAATTTCGCATTTAGGAGTGCCGGCGTAGCATTAAGGGAAGAAGAATCGCCGGTGGCTACGGGATACTTATCCAAGAAGAGAATCGTTCGGAATGGAGTATTTATCGTGCACTTCGTTGGAGGATCGCGTAATGCTCTTTGTCCGAACTGTGCCTCCCTCTCGGAAGAAGCACTCCCAAAAATCGATCCTCTATTTATTATAAAAAGCTATTATCCGGATCCAGCGATCTTCGGGCCCCTTTTACCCTTTAGAACGCGTTCATTAAATGCGAATCGGATGCAATCATCTGGAAAGGCCGCATCTACCCCCGTCATCATTATAGTTTTACACTTTCATGAGTCGACTATTATGGAAACCATCCCATCCCTGATACCTTCTTCTCTACATTCGGTAAATGATGAGTATTGTAAAATCAGGACGGACGCTGCACACGTCCAATTTATTCCCTTCTGTGATTTTCCTGCGAATGATGATGTTTCCTCCCGAGACAAGAGAATGGTCTGATGAATGTCAGACTATACTACTGGCCGTATACATGAACTACTTCTTTTCCTCGCGTCCTTGCGTAACGCAATATCGCGACCAACTATTAGATTCAACTATTAGCCGGGAAAAGAAGTAATGCTACTAAATTACAAATTTTAAAAAAAAGTTACATTGTTGTATCAAATAAAACTTATTTCAAAAATCTATGAAAGATAAAAAGAAATGGAGCGAGAAAGAAAATTCAATCGGTAATATTTCGACATTGTCTTATCGTAGTTGTTTCTGCAACGAAGGCGAAACAACGTCGAACAGTTTAGATCTCTCGCGAAAAGGTGCGATAGGTACTAATGATAACGAGATCCTCGTTACGAAGGACAAAGTCGAGTGACGGGCAAGCGATGCCTGGAGAGACAGACCATCCTCAGCAAACGGACCTCGTAATTGAGGTGGTTTTATCCGCGTTTCGTTACTATCCCTGCGGAAATAATACCACGGATGATAGTACTCTTTCCAAGAGATACCTTGATACTTTGCTATGCTAGATTACTCTATAAATAACGCTTGCCTCAAAGCGAATAAGATATACATATATATATGTACTATTAAAATAGGTATTTCTTGAATCTATAGTTCTGATAGATATTAGAAACATGGAACATCGGAAAATTGTATATAAATTTAATCAACTTATACAATGATATTATTGCATGAATAATAATAATGTAGTTAAACCGGGCCAAACATTTCCTTTAACTAATGATGTAGTTTTAGTATTAATTCAACAACAGACACGTTTTTAATCAGAAGATTTTATTTCTGTTGAAAGAAAGTGATTGAATATGAAAAAGCGATGAATACTATCATGAAAATGAACTGATGATTATTTATCAGACAAGAGTATCTATTTACTTACTGCTTTTAAACGTAGTCAATGAAATTCATTATACTCTATAACCAGCCTGATCATGCATTATGCATACTAACAAGAACACCAAGCATCTAATAAAAGCTTTTAGTTATCAGAGCGCAACTTTCCATTTGCATATTTATTTAGCAAGCGCTAATATCGAGCACACCAATTCGCACATCGATTGTTATGTTAATTGTTGCACCAGAGTCCATATCCAGGTTTCACGTGTGTCAATGGAGCCCCTCGACTACTATGCATAAAACTCGGAAATGCAAATTGAAAGGGGGAACTGGCGTTGAGTCGCATCGTTTTGATCGCGATATTAAAGAAACGGAACGTCGCATATCAATTAGCGATTAACATGGAAGAATTGAACCACGAGATATGCGGAACTGCGAGCCACGGTGTCTCACGATTGGTCGATATTAACTCTACCTGTTGCATAGCTTTAGCCTTCCGAGGTTCACGCACGCTTGATTCGCGACTTTAGCCTAGTGACTCTTCCTTATAATAGCGAGAAGATAAAGCGACTCTTTCGAGGGTAGGCGTGGCTAATACTCCGAGTAGGATAATGAGAAAAGTTAAAGGTAACTTTCGCCTCCCTTGAGTCTTTCTCTGAATCTCCTGCTTTCGCTCTCCTTTGGGAGGCGTTATCAATAAAAACTAATTAATATACTTGGGCCACTTTTCCAGTGGGATTTATGACCGGTTGATTATAATTATCCTTTGTGATATATGAATGTTAAATTGTTATATAAGAAACTTTAAACTGGTGGGATTTTTAATATTCATTTTTCAATTTTATACATTTCCTCAAACCTGTTATGAATTCCTGTAAAACTTGAACAAAACAAGTTTACAAATTCTTCGGAAATATTTTTTATAGACTTTTTAGAGAATGATGCACACTTTTTTCTGGAAGCCTGACCTGCATAACGCTGATTTTTCTTTAAAAAAAAACTAAAATTGTGCAAGAACGCGATTACGGGAGAATAAACTACGAAAATAATGATCAAGTTTCACAGAGAAAAGACAAGATTTACAATAATATCCTTCATATCTATATTCATAGAATCGTTTCTAGTTTAAAAATTATTATAAAATCCTATTATTCATATGCAACAATCTAATAAATTCCACCTTTCACATGAGGAACAATTTGATCCTTGAAAGTACATCAAGAAAAACGTATTCTAATCTATTGAAATTTTCTTATCTCATTTCATCTCACAAATGTGATTGTAAGTTGATTATTTTATTTCGGAACTGTATCAGTTATTATTTCAGGCGAGAGAAGAGCCAGCAGTGAAACTGAAATCGAAAAAGTTGTGGTGGCAAATTGACTTTGCAACTTCTGCGTCTGCTACCGAAGAATTCTGCGGCAGCACTGTCTCTAGTTTTTACGTAAATTGCAAGAAGTTCCTGATTACAAGTTTTTGGTTGAATTCAGAGAGGTTTGAGTTCGTGAAAATTCTCAAATAATTTATACTTTATTTTCAAAAAATAATGCAGAAAGTATGGGGCGGTCTACGCGGGAAAATTGAAATGATTTGGGATGATTCTGCGAAACGATTCATCAAGCTTACGTTTCAAGCAAGTTTCAAGTATAATGGATACAATGTTAAATGTAGGTGTCAGCAGTTGCTTTCCTTTTGAGTGTCTGCCATTTATTAAATGCAAGTCTGGAAGTGCCAGTCCAAGGAAATAGCTTCTAGCACTGTACATGCCATTTGTTCTCTCAGAGAATGGTAATATATTGCAGTTTCGTCCTTGACGACACTACAATGCACCACTTAATTTCATTGATTTCTCCAGTGAGCGCAGCTGGAAAACTGTCCCACGATAAATATACATTCCACATCTAGAGCAATACTTCCAACCGTGCTTATTAACACGCGAAATTCTTGAAATTTCTTCTGCTTACGATTCATATGAAATATCAGGAATTGTAGGTACAGACAACAAATTGCTAATTAAAAAAATTTATATCTTGCTTTCGACTGAATATCATAGTTGAATCTTTCATGCCAATCTTCATCACAATGCCATTATAGTGGCACAAAATGAAGCAGCGGAGCATTTTGCTCGCTTGAACCTCTGATGTTATAATATTCTGTGTCAATTAAAATATGATATCATGTTCGCAGTAAAAATACTCAAAGGAAAAAGTGATACGTTTGACGTGCAGCTATACAGAATGTATAAAAAAAAATCAGAAGAAATTTGGGCTAACATTGATTTATCCAAGTTATTGTATTATTGCTCATTAATTAAATACCCATTCTTTTCTTAATTATGGATAATCCGTTTTAAAATTATTTATGCACTTTATAAAATTAATATAGACAAGTTATACATTTCTAAAACTTACTCCTCAAAATCAATATTCCACAAAATTTTGATCATCGATACATAGATATTTCGAAGTGGAAATTTATTGGAGAAACTATTCGCGAGCGATCACTCGAGAGATGTTTCACGCGGCCATTCTCACGGCAATATCGAGGCCAAGGGATTCTGGTAGAACGATAAAAAAGTTCAAAACAACGTCGTAGGCAGGAATTGAAAAGGGGGCGAATATAAATTCGCGGAACGTGCGCCCCGCCGGTCCGCTGTCCCTTGCAAGAAAGAGCAAGAATACGATATTTCAAGGATCAGGGAGGCCATTGGCGTGATTTACGCCCTCTTAAGTGCACCCTCACGAATTCGTGCTTGTAATTCCTCGAGCCTTATAATAGAATGGCGACAGGCTGCTCATTCTTTTATTCCATAAATCGATTCACCGATACAGCGAGACGTGACCACTCGCCGAAACCACGTTTTGAAGAGACGCGACACTCGAAAATAGAAAGACAGCTCACTCGAAAACTTTATGTCGCCTTCCTGTATTTGCTACGATTAAAACCCTAACTCACTGTTTCAAATTGTCGGAGAACGAGATATAGGTGTGATGACATATAGAGTAAACGTGTATAAATAGTGCTGATGTGTTAAGAAAATCTTCAAATTAGAATTAATTCCGACGTAATTATGATATCGTGGTAAAAATTTCGAATATATTTACTAATAATTTTAAAAATGTTTATAGTCTTATTGATATTGCAAATCCAACAATATTTGGCAAGAAAAATATTTTGAAGATTGCATTTTTTTGAGAAAATATAATAGGAAAAGCTTAATGTTGTAAAGTTTCAAGCCTGAAATACGCCCTTAATACAGGTATTAATACCTATATTTCGGTATTCCGGTAGCAGATGTTTGCGGTACGAATATTATAGGTTTGAAGCTTTGGCTGTAACACATCTACGACTACCAGTATCCACGATCAAAGCTAGTGAGTCTACGCATACTTTGACCGGTTGGTAGCAGCCGCAACCGCAGTCGAAATTCCACCATTCGAGGAGCAGAGAATTCGCAGCTCCACTTGCAAAACTGACGAAATCAGGCGAAAATGGCAAAATTTCCACAGTTATGAGCACTTTTGAAATATTTCCGGATTCTAACTGGCCATTTGGTTCGTCCAATGCATAGTTGTCAACTTGTAGATACGAGAGAGTAGCGAGTTGGAAAAGTTGGATCGTGGAATAAAATAGTTAATGGCTATCAAAGGTTCCCAAAATTTTCCCCGTTAATGCGGGAAGCATGTTAATGCGGCTGAAATTCAATTGTTGGGATTGGCCATTCACGACGAGTTGTTGTCTTGCAATTACATGGAATTTCGTTTGGTACCTGTACTGTAGCAAATTAGTTGGCTGAGTTGTTCACCGAAGTTAAATCGGCATTTGCATCGATGTGTCTGATTTAAGTTTCCCAATTAAATTTGCTAATGGGTTGGGCGTTCTCGAAAAAAAGATGCTTGAAATTGCGGTGTGTAGTATGAACTAAATATGTTTCACTGAATGATTTCAATAACTGTTCCATTAATATTTAAGCAATTGAAGATTCTGTAGTAATTCGTGAAATATTACTCATTGTCAGTAGAAACTATTGCTATTTGCCAAATACATATACGATAGATCGATTAGCATTAGAATAATCTATTTTTCTTTATTAGCAAGTGATTCTAAGGTTAGTTTACCTAAAATATAACGAATCAAAAATCGTAGTCAGTCCCGTCTATACCATAATTGAATATATAAATATAAAACTTAATTTTGAAAGTCCCTTAATAAATGAGAAAACTCTAAGGAATTCTTCTTAAAAATTATGAAAATAGTTAAACAACTTTGGGCAACATTCAGAATTCGCAAGTTAGTTCGAGGCAATATTAAAAGAAAAGCAAGATTAAGAAACGCATCTACTTATCGATTTTATGGTCCCGGGAGAAATTCTCCCTTGCTCACTGAGAAAACTTCATCGGGAGCCGACTGAAAAAGCGATTACGAGCCGCAAATAACCTTCTCAAAGTATTTTGCAATCAGAAGTTCACGGGCAGTGGAGACCGAGAAAATAAAGCAGATTGGGGGAGCGTAGAATTTTCCATTAAAGAGCAAAGGTAGTAGTCTGTCCTTATCATTACTCGGCATGTTGTCAGCGTTGGCCTGACAACTAAGTACCTTCAACGAAGTAATGGAAAACAAACAAGGGAAATATCTCGCGACTACAGCCAGGTCTGTTACTCTCTTGACATTATGCCTCTTCCGCGCGATCGAACAATTTCAAACTTGAGCTTCGCGCTATCGTAACTCGATAGAGAATTTGAAGAAAAATTGCAAAGTATTGAAGTGCATACTTCATACTGTCATTTTCTTTAATCAACTTAAATCTTATTTTCTTCTACGGAGAGAACACTTAGAATATTAGTTGAATTATTAACTGTTTGTTTCGTGCGATTCAAAAAAGGTTAACGTCGTGAAAGGATAATTATAAAACCAAGTGGGATGTGTTATTAAAACTTGTTAATTAGAGTTTACAGAAGGAATATTGGAAAGCAGTATTTCACGATTCTGAGTATCATTTTTTGGTTGCGTGATACGATAATATCACCACCTTTTTATGTTGGAAAAGTTTATGAATCCGTCGTTTGATAGCCGATAATAAACCAATAATCATACTCGTGTTCAGCTGCATTAATTTCTACACAGTTTGATGTATTCTGCCCAATTCATACCAGAGCTTAATCAATTCATTATCAATGCAATTTCATTGCGCATGGTCAAATATACATTATTATAATTATCTTTGTGATTATATTCACTAAACTATTTTATTAATTGCGATAATGTATAAAATGTGGCTTTTGTGACTATACAAATGGCCATAATACTTATGCAAAATAATAATAATCATTTAATTTTCGCGTTTATTAAATATTTTGAAATATTTGGGAAAAAACGCTTGACGAAATAGTACACGTTTAGGAAATAGATTTAATTTGCTTAATCTACTTTATTAATTCTAGAACCTAATAATTTCGTTTTTAATATTGTAGTTGCATATGACGAATTGCTTTATTACGCTGCTGGCATGATTCGAGAGCGAATGCGCATTTTATTCGAAACAAGGCGAGAGTTACCAAAATATTGCCACGGTAGCATGCAGTAGGTAATTACACGCGAAATGCTAATTACTCGAAAAGTGCTTTACTGCTGTAGAAATCCGTATAATCGAGAATAATTTACTAGGTAATTTCAACCCAACCGCGCCAGCTGTCAATTATCACGGATTATAATAAATTAAGCTAATTGGTTTCTTCGTGATATAAATCGAATCGTGACAGGAAATCAATATTTATCGTTCCAACTCTAAATCCCAAAGTACTTAATACCGATCCGACATAGCAACCCTATATTTCCCTGATTCGCTGGTTAACTCGTTTTCAACCGCATCAAAGAACTATCTATCATCCAAAAACTTGAAAAATAATTTTATATTAACTGGCAGGACACTTCATTTTAAGTTCGCGACACATCATCGCCAAGGGTCGGGCCCCTAAATTTACCTAAACCCCCGACTTATTTAATCAAACTTCACGTTTTACGACTGGCCGAACGAGATACCCAAAAACTTCGGAATTCGATCAATAAATTTGACATAACTTCGCGAAAACTTCCTGCCATTCAGACACGTAGTAACATGAAATGATACAAATTGTAAATAAACACATAATTTTATACATTAGACTCATAATTAACTAGAAATTACCCAATTGTACTCGTGAGAATAAATGATATTATCTCTAAGCGATATTTAATAAGACAAACACAAATCTTAATTTATAACAATTAGCATAAATTATCAATAACGTTTATTACTTAGCGTTACGTGCTAAACATCCTGATAAGACTTCTCGGTTATTAAAACATACTTCGTGTGTATACTCAATCTCATTGTCAGATATATAGATGAATCTATAGGTGAAGTACACACGTATTCCTGTGCGATGGGACGATTATCCTTTGTACACGTTAAGCGCATCGAATGCGGGTTTGTGGAACGTTTCTACTACGTTCTGCGTGCGAACTAGAGTGTCAGGTGGATGTCAGGCGAGCGCATGCGAGTGCTTATCAGTGGCACCGCCGTGCCGCTGGTTGTTTAAGCGTGCCGATAGCCGGCGATTTTGTTATTAGCAGATTAAAGGATCTGCTCGAACGCGATTGATAGTCGTGTACCATGCTAATGGATGCTAGTCTCGTGAAGCCTGATTCGTCCGAAGGATGGTAAATGTGGCGAAAAATGCGAGCGAACTAAACATAAATCAGGGAGGCCAGAGGCATATACCTGACACGGATTTCTCGCTATAAATTTCTCACGCGTGAGTAGGAAAAATCTGTGCGAGTACATGTACTGTACATTAATGTGCACGTGCCAGTAATCCTGAATGATTAAAAAATGTCTCGCTGTCCTTTCGTGGTATTTGTTTCCACGCAACTAGAGGGGAACGTGTTTAACTGATTATGTGCCGAAAAATTCTCCTGCTTCTGTTTTTCATTAAAATATGGTGCTGTCCGACCGAGCGTAATTTACAATTTTAATCCGACGCTCTTTTAACGCGAAATACCACTGAAGGGTGAAATAGAAAATTAGTGTAGCTGCGTTCACAGAGTATTTTATAAACCAAGCGCTTTTAAAGTTACGACACCATGTGCCATTTAAATTCATAACAAGCGATAGTCCATCCGTTTGTTATCATTTTCAATTTCTGAAATTGATTATACAAAAAATTTCAACCATTTGTATCAATTTCAGATTATTGTTTCAAAGTTCAACATGTTCTATTGTAATATGATGTTTTACAACGAGAGGATTGAAATAGAGAGAGTTTTGCAGAATTGGTATCGTTATTTGCAAAAGTTCCATCAATTCTCCACTAAAGTCAAACTTCCGGTTGACAGTTTGCTCACATCTAAATCTCAAACCCATCAAAAGTTTGGCAACGCCTGGCAACTATGATATCCAACGCAGCATACTCTCTTGATAACCGTCATCGCAAGACACATACTGTGCGACTGCTGCTTTTTCATGGGCACAACACCACGCGCAACAAATGTGGGTCACTTTATGGTCAAGCGAAACCTCTGGCACTGTGTACAATCTGTGTGCACGAGTTTATTCCAGTTGCATATACATATACAGAGTGTCCTAGTGTATTTCATGAATTTGTGATGACTTTATACATAGGCAAACATAAGACAAAGTATTATTTGCAGTTTAGTAATAAACCTTGCGCTACATTATTATCGATGAATTTATTAAACTAGGTACATATTGAGTATAAAGTTAGACGTGCAAATCGTTGGATATGTACGATACGTGAAACGCATGCGTCTACGTGTGCTTTAACGTATCTATTTCTCTTTGACGGGCAGTTCTCATAATAGGTAGCGCACAAGCACCAGTGATGTGCAGATCAGAAAAGCATTTTCCAGAGGGAAAAGGATCTCTAGGTCAGTGTGAAACGCATAGAGACTCGTTGTTTCATTTACTAGCAGTTTGCACTGGCTATTACTGATACGACCGCGCATTTCCACGATGGCCCTTCGTGACTCATATGCAGAGACGACTGGGAATGCATAGCAGTTCGAATAAGTTTTGCGAGAGCCCTTTGTGCCGAAACTGCTTTCCGCGAGCCACTCGAAAGTGATTAACGCGATGAGCGTAGGTAAGTGGGAATCTAGATTCACGGGAAGTCACTCGCTGCGATTGTGAAATGTGGCCTGTTGAAAAATCAAAACTGAACACGAATGACATATCAACTATATAAAGATACATTTTTTTAAATAAATTGATCCTAGTTTATTGCTCTGTAACTTTTAGAACCATTTCAATTAATATTTCCAAATTCTTCCGAAAAAGAGGATTACTCTTATTGTTAGAGTCGTATAGCTTATTGTTAGCTTAGAATTGATTCAGGATCTTGCGATAGATTAAACTCTCCTATCAGCAGAATGTTAATAATTAAATTCTGAATGAGAAATTCTTGAATGTCGTCCGGGTGAGCGATCGAATGATAGTGGTTGTTCGCGAGCAGTAGGTCGGGGGTCACTGGACGTGTGCAGCATGGAAAGAGCGATTCGCAGTGACATCAGGCTCTGCTCGGTACAGTGTCGCACGTCCACGATAGGACCAGGAGGATGCACCATAACGTTTGCAGAACGAGAGAGGGGAAACCGGTGGGGTGCAATTAGCAATTAAAATCGACAGGCTCGTCGATTGATCGGCTTTGCATGATACCGCGTTCCCATCCCTCGAGCCAATCGACTCTTGGATTATAATTACTGTCACTAATTGCGCGGCACCTACTCTACTCCCACCAGCGACTACTCTGCGATTACCACTATATTCACTCACGTGATCCAAAGATTGTTTTTTGCAACTATTTCTGTTCTATTCACGTTCGTCTTATGATTGTTAATGTTAGTCATGTGGCACGATATACTGTCAATTCGAAAATACAGATTTACTGGTTAATAATGTGCATGTAGTTGACTTTCTAGATTTAGTGCTAATTAAGTGCGCAAGTGACACCTGCAGGAACTTGGGATGTAGCATACGTAATTGTAAGCATCACAGTTATAGTTGGATGCAGTTAAAAACTCCGTACCACGTGGTATAATTGGATTCTTTTAACTTCAAAGAGATAACAAAACCGAGGCAGAATGAATTACAATTATTTGCGAATTTTAGGGGAGGAACTAATGGATCATAAACAATTGAGAAATAATTAGCAATTATATATATATAATCAGGTTTGATCAATTGTGAAACAATGAGTTTAGATTAATAAATAATTATTATGGGTTGACCGACTTCGAATGAAAATAAATGATTCGGATTAAGATATATTAGATAATATACACATATGACTGTCTCTCAGGATTAAAAACGTCACATTTGTGTAATGTAGGTAGGCCAACCTTTTACTCGTAAATCCGAAAACCGTGAAACTACCGAAACGAAAGTAGAATAAATGTAAATGTGGGTCTCCTGCATTTTAATATTAATTCTTCTCATTTTTCCACAGGGTGTCTTTACAGTATTCAAAAGTTCATTGGGCTGATGTTAATTATAGAATCTATTTTCAATTTGTTTGTTCTAAGAACGATATAAAACAACAAATTTGCTCCAGAGCAGGATTCGCATTAATCAGACACTCGAAACCGAAGCAAAAACAGTGACATGAAAAAAATTTTTTGCAGATCGCTCGGAGAGTGTTTTTGCGCGTTTATTGGCTATCCTCGGCACAGCAGGTTTTTAAAAAATAATCAATGCAATCCGGATCGCGCATTTGACCACTCTACTGATGGATCAGCTGACAAAATCGACGCATCAGTTTTGCTCGAAAAATTTCATGCGAATTTCGAGTAAAAATTCCAGGCGTAAACTGGAGTATAATATAATTTTCTGAAAATTCGGAAGAATATTCACCTCGAAACAGCATTTCTTAAAAATACAACCCCTTGCCCAATGTCTGTATTACCATCAATTTAAATAAAAATTCTACTGAAAATTTAAGTGTGTCCTGGACTTGTTTTAAAACAAGTTAAATTTGTTACTTAATTTTTAGTTTGAAATAAATTATTTGATTACTAAGCTGTTTTTTCTTTACACGGCACAACGCATCTGCCATGTAAAAATAGTCGTATTTGTATAAAAAAAGAACTACTGGTAGAAGAAAAATACGGAGAGAAACGCGAAATAAACGTTTCTGAAATGTTTGGCAAAAAGAGGTAGATGGCAGAATTGCGAATTGCTAGAAGATAAAGACCGATCGGAGTTAACCATATCAGGAAGACTCACGTCATTTTGAGCGAAGGTCGGTGTGATTGGGCCATCGCTGGCCTCCCATTTGTCGGCGATGAGGATCGTCTCCGCTGTTTTCTGCTGTACTGATTTCGACTCGTCGAGCAACGTCAGCTCGTAGAACTCCTGGATATCTGCAACACGAAAACAAAAGCTACAGATTAGTGTGTGTATGGTAGATGGTGAATGAATTGAAATGTCTCTCTCCTTTTCTCTCCTACAATGTGCAGAAAAGTAGAACGATATATCCGAATCCATTCTATTTTTCAGGGCATTTTCTTCTGATACGTTAAAATATAATATTGCTTTACGAAATGAGCAAAAGTGCGATTAAAATGTAACATTTATGAAGCTCCAATACTAAATGACGTTAAGGTGGAAAAAATTATTGAAATAGAAAATATTGTGAAATAAGGAAATCTGATTTGACGATCTGATAGGAGAGTTATTGATCGGAAGGTAAGGGCGTATACCCCAGTCCGAACTAGTCTACGGAGTTGAAAGATCAAGGGCACTTGACCTTCCTATATTATTTCGTTCTCGTAGATTCTGGCTGACACCATTTCAAATAGCATTGAGGTCGTGTGATAGGAGGACTACATGATCCTTAGTGAGTTTGAGAAGCTCCAGTTAAACGAGTGAATTAGAAACTATTCTTTTATAATCTGCAATTTCATTTACTGTAGATATTACACGCGAAATAAAAGAATCTACACACCTTTACACTAATTTGCATAAAATGTGGTGAAAAAATAGAGATCCAGCTTGGACTATTTGTCGACTTCCAATAACGTTATACATATAAATGTACTATTCTATGTACTTATTCTACTGCCAGATCCGAATCTATTCTGATTATTAATTTCAATCTTTTGCCGGCATATTCCTGGAAATTACAAAGTGCCAATTCCATATTACACAAACCGATTGTATTTATAAAAAAGATTTTGGGTTCTAAAGAATTGACGTACTTTATCGTCAATATTAAGATGGTAAAAATGCGAGATATAATAAAATCTACTGAAATTGGGATTACAGTTGAGTTTGCAAATACGTGTTAGCTCATTTCATTAGTGCATCTCCGATGGAGAAACTAACCATTTTCGACTAATGGCCCAGCTATGTTGAGTAAACACATCGGCACATACGTCTGGTCAGTGCTGGAAGGAAATGGAAATTGCGGGGCTCCTGATGTTACATCCGACGCATTAGCACGTAACGTAATGACTTACGTCGAGAATTAACGCTCGGAAGTACCCGTTAGAGACCAACCAATAAGTGACACACTGGAGAGCACTAATTCAAAGTGTGTACTCCGCAGGATTCTCACTCATAAACTACGAATACGCTTGAAATTCATTTGAAAATTTGCTAATTTCCTTGTCAAAGGAAAGTCTGACTATGTTGAGTTTACTCTCGCTCCCTTGCACAATTGAGATTTTTCCACTCTTAACGTTAACACAGTTCAAACAAATCTACATGTCTCATCGACGCAAGTGGCGTCACGTTGAATTTCCACAATTTTAACTGCTAATGGGAATATATTCACGTAATGGCAGGAAATGCGATTAAATACGTGCATTGCATGCGAAAGTATTCCGACGCTTCCATGTGCAATTTTTAATAAGTAGAATATGCAGATTAATCTGAAGTGTCTAAAGCGCTATACTGTAAGATACAGCAAGCAATACACTTCGATATATCAGACTGGGGATTGATTTTAATAGACAGATTTATATGCAAATACAGAGAGATTGCTCAAATTCTTATTGTTGTAAAATATTCGGTATACTGTTACTTTAACAGGACCTTAGATATCTAAACTAATTTCATTGGAGAATGCGATATGTACATTGATTACTTAGTGTTAATAGCATTGAATTAACGCCGTCACCAACCTATTTCACGCATTAAAACTACGACAAACCATCCATAAGAGGAGAACGAAAAATCTAGCGGAATTTCGCAGACTTGCGGAGGCATCAGGAGCTCTCTAGTATTTCTGAGTCAGCTAAAAATGCGGATAGCTATGTAAACAGTTGGATAGAAGCTGCGCATTACAGGAGCCGTTTAGCATCCACCGTGACCGTGAAATTCTGCGATTTTAATTAAGGTCTCGTCACGGCTTCATCCGGTCGACATCGTTACCAGAAATGCTCGAGGGCACATGTAGTGGAGTCGTGGTTCTCCAATTCTCGCGTACGCGTTGACAACGCGTCTGAGAAAAAAATGTGTCGTTAGCGGTATTTACATAAGCTCGTGAATCTTTTGCTACATCCGTCGCGTAGCCGGTGGCTTTTTCGCTTGGCCTCATTTAAACTGAAATACCCGTAAGGACTCTTTACCGTTACCCCCTTTTTAACGACAAGTTTTTGATAAAAACCGTAAGATGTAGACGAATGTGATTTCTCGGCCCACGCGATGTTATGTGAGTTTTCATTTTGTGGTTCTCTACATTTGCTTTCTGGGGACAAGATGTTAAGGGGATTTAAAGGGATAGTGGTTTCTAAATGCGAGCGGGCCGTTGGAAAATGTTCAAAAAGAGATTTCGCGTGAAATGTCACTTGTGTTGCTTGGGAATGCGAATGAGAACTTCTCACTAAATGCGATTACCGTCCGCTCTCCTTTTCGCCTTCTCCTGCCACTTGACGCCTCGATATGGCTTTATGGCATGACGAAGTATTTGTGATATTCGCAGGGAAAAACATTATTTGGATTCTGACTTGGTAGCTGTGTCTAAACCAGATTGCATTGTTGCCAATTGCTTGCCACAAAGAAAACTGACTGTTGCACGGTTCTCAGCAAATGTTCCAACTAATACATCAAAGAATTATAGCAAAAGACACGTTTGTGTGAATATTTGAAATATACCTTTCCATCAGTTGTACGATGTTTTTTTCTTTTTTAAATCTGCTTCCATGCAAGGAAACTCGTTACACGTAGAAGAAAACCGTGTGGAACGGATAATCCGTGGAAATCGAAAGATGGATGTATGCATACGTAACTCTACGTTATTCAACATAGATTTCCTTCATATCGCGCGGCGAAGCAAAGAATTTCGACTCGCCGCGTCACAGCGAACGCTACCGGGGTTATTGCATTATAAATTTTCAAAAGACGGCCTGATTCGAACTGCAGAAAAATGTACGTCAATCCGTTCGTACAGCGAGCAAACCCACCTCAGGGTTGGCTTTATACCATTCCAAGGTACCTTATGCTATGCCATGCCAGGTCATGCTATATAGTATTACTAACCGCGCGCCTCGTCTAAATATCACCGACACGTTCTTCACGCGCACTGCAAGAAATATCGAAGACTTTTTTCAATCTCTGGCTACCTTTAAACCTTAGTAAGGCTTTCCGGCATACTACCGATATCTAGCTACGCGGAACGCGCACAGAATTCTTTTTCGAGATAGTTACCACCACTATAGAGAGTTCGCCACGTCACGTCTTCCCGAGCTCGTCTGCGTTTGGCATGCGCGTTTCCAAGAAACCTCGAGAAATCTGCGCGAATGTATAATGTTAACCTTATTCGAAACGGCATTGATTATTCTGAATTTCATTTCAATTCGATTTAATATTCAAATAATTTCTAAGTCTACTGAAATTGTCCTACAAGAAAAATTTGATTGCACGATACCAAAAATAAAAAAACCCATACAATGTAGAGTTTAATTTAATACAATTACAAACTACACATATTTCATGATTAAGTAATTATTATGGAATAATTAATGGAAATTGCTGCCTGTAATGACATGTTGTCACACACGCATAACAGATATAATTAGAGAAATAAATATTTTCAAGGCGGCTATACCATGCGAGAGTCTTTAGTTTCTTATCTGTTTTACGTGTTGCCGTAAACTTTCACGAATACCTTATGCACCGGAAGGAACCGTACTACTGGCGAATGTCGAAAATCCGGATGCTGATAGCACCGCAAAAGTTGAATTACGAGCTTGAAGCGAGCTAGAAAGCGAGTGGGAGAGAGAGAAGAGAAGAGGACGAAAGGAAAGAGGGAGAATGGAAGCCCCGTAAAAGGAAAACGTAGAAGGGGGGTGAAAATACGAGGATCCGAATTTCTCGGCAATTTTCTCAGCACGAAGAGGCTTTTTCCACGAATTTTTTTCCAACGATTTATTCCACGTGCATCTACCCACCCTCACACCCTCTTTCCATCTCCACCGCGAGTCCGGCAGCATTCGCTGACCGCAAAGTGTAGTCAATGAAAAAAGATGAAATTCGAGTTGGGTCTTTCGTAAATACGAGAATATCCCTATGTCAATGCTTTCGTAATTCTATTACACCTTTAAGCATTTTGAAACTTGTTAAAGTATACTTTCATAAAAAGAGTAATTACTGTCAAATTCAACTATAATGAAAACGTTGTTTTTATACGTTTTAACGGAGTCTACGCGCGAGATCGTTTCTGGCATTATTAGCTGTGGAGCAGGAAACAGAAATTGTAAACGAGAATTGTCAAGTATTACGGAAGATAGGAACAAAAATTGCGAAAAACTGCAATGAGTACACGCGAATGAGAGTCGTGATATTACAGTTGCTGAAGCGAAAGTCTCAAAAATACACAATAAGTTTATTCGTATATTATGTCATATTTAAAATGAGAGTGCATCTGACAATTTCTTTTAAAAGCATCCTTAAATATTCATGTTGTTGAAAAGAAAAACAGACCAATTTCTTATATCAACTCTTCGATCAATGTCATTAACGATAATAATCTTTTCAAAATTGTTTTCTTCCGAGGGATTCCGATATCTGAGAGAATCCCTAATAATAATTTATAGTTCCTTACGGTATCCATAAATCCCGAACCCTCTGTTCTATGGGGCCATGAATTCGTTTATCGCATTCTATGGATATCTGCTCGAACATCCCCCAAGTGATACGAGAATTCGAACGCAGAATCTCTCAGATTTTAGTAATTCGCTTCCTCTGAAAATCCGGTGTCTCCCTTCGGCACTGTTTCTTGTGCCACAACATGACACTCCAGGAAAAAAGGGAAGAAGATAGGAACTGCAATTTCGTGGGGTGTGGTGTACCACCCACTCGTACACAAGTAATCGTTGGCAGTAGAGACTGAATGAGCTTCGACATTAAATGGAATGCTCCTCGCCGTTATGCCGATAAGCGATGCACTGTTCTTGCCCCAAGCTCTCGCGGGATTGCACACGAAGAAATTAAGCGAGTGTTCTTCCTCTGCTTCTTGTTTTTTCTTTCGAATTCTCTTATGTCTCCAGCCACTGTTCTTGAACGTGGTGCGTATCTTGTTAATCTATTCGCTTGCTTTCCATCCAACCTTCACTACTGCCTTGTTATCTCGATTTCAGGTTAATTTTTACTCCCACGTCTAGAAGATTTTTCCTTGAAAATCTTACTTCTTTCTTAAGAAAAATGTCCAAGAGATTCTGCGCTTTACTTTCTAAACTGATGTATGTTTTTCCTCCAACTCATACAATTATTTCAATCCGGAACTCTATCCTCGTTACACTTTAAACTACCAAATCGTTACAGTAAAAATAATTTTCAATCTTGTGGGAGTTGTATTTTTCTTAATTTTAAGATCGAATAACCTGAGGTTATCTCGGTTGGTTCTGGTTGTATGCTTGCACCTTGACGATGAACGCGGAACGAAAAGTCGGAAACTTAACCAGACTCCCGAAGTTATTTACAGAAACGGCGTATCTCCTACGAACAGGTCTGCTGCCTGCTGTTAACGAGCTCCAGTTTATCGTCCTTGTCGTCGTCGTCGTCGTCTTCTTCGTTCGCTCTGTCTTCACACTCTGCACACATTGTCTCTCTTCTTCTATCTTTCCCGTTCTCTCCTTTTCTCTCTTCTTCCTTTTCTCGCCAACTCTGCGACGCTTGTTCCTTCTGGTGCGTTTCTCAGCACCCCGGAAACTTCCACGGTCCGTGGAAATTACGTGTCGCGGTTTAAAGTTCCACCTTACCAGCTGGTTCGCCCGTCTGTTCGCTAACGAGACGCCGCACCGCGACAGACGTGATTCTCATTGTCAGTCAAAGGGGAGCAAATTTTGATGGAGCAACTACTCTTATGATGATTGTAGTCGTGGAATCTTGTAAGCCCCCTACCATTTCGAGAACTTGGAGATAATTCGATATACTATATGTTTCTTCCATAACGAATAAGCTACAATTCTCATTGTTGAATTTCGGAAAGTGGATCAAAGAAACTCAACATTCGCGATATTTCAGTTATCTCATTAATTTATCTTTAGAATTATGCTCCTCCCGAAAGATATATTTTACTGAGTTAAATCACTTTTTAACAAACAATATAATTTCAATTGTTCCATTACCCGAACTTTTTCTACTTTATTAGTTTGAGTAATATCAATTTTGCTGTATTATATTATTGCGATTATCGATCTCGCTATTCCGTCAAGAAAAGTGTTGAACGCGGTAACCACGTACGGAGAACATTATTATGCAGCACTTTCTGAGTGCAAAATAATCCTTAGAGCTATAACTGTGCGAGCATCGCTTCGCCCCTCGCTTTGAACCTGGAAATTAGCTTTCTCCGCTTTCTGATCCCTTCTGTACCCCGTGGATTGCGATCCAGCTCCACGAGTAAGCCACGGGACTTTCGGGAGGGAGGCAGGGAACTTGTACCACAGAGAAATTGCGCACAGTTTGCGCGAATGTTGTCTTTGCGCTCGTATTAAACTGCTCAGAAACTGTAGACTGTATGAATTTTAGTGAAATCTTCATTGTAAGTTTTATACGTTGTAAACGAGAACGGAAAAGTGGCCGAAAGTAACCGTTCTCTACAACAGAGTTTAAAGTTACTTCTTACAAGTATTAAAATTCATACGATAAATATGGGATTCGTAATTTTTAAAATGCAGAAAATGAATTTTACCCTCGTTTTATAAAACTACTAGCAGTCCGAAAGATTCGTCTGGACATCGCATAGAAACACTGCCTTTCATAAGTATAGATTTTAACAAGTAATATGAGATTTTCAAGATTCTCGACACGTTCCCTTGAATTTCCGGGGAAAGGGTTAGTCAGTATGCAATACTAGGAACAGGACTCGAACGAGCGTTCTGCAAGATCGCAATTAACTCCGTCACGACGGGACGCAACGACAAGTCGGCAAGATAACAGGAGGAACTCCTCGAAGAAGGACGAAAGCTGGAAATGCTTGAAGGCAGCAAGGAGGGCTCGAAGGTCTACCAGAGTTCGCTAGATTTCAGCACTGGCGTGCAGGTGACGGTGGTCTCTTAAGCACGCGCGGGACGCGCGACATCACGCGTGGAAAGAGCTTCCACCGAGTTTCGCACGGATTCGGAACATTCAGTCGCGACGCTGTCTGAAAACAGTCAGTTTCAATTATTCGTCGTCATGCACCCTTAAGATTCTCGCAACTCACTGTATCCTCTTCATCGGGTTTCCTTGCAATTACCACTACAAACTTGAAATTTAATTTCACTCTCGGCTATACTATACTTCGAATTTATTCTACACGGTAGTTTTTACATCGAACTTATTTTTTCACCATATTCTTTTAACGATATTTAAAATATCTCTTCAGCTTTTCTTATCACAATGTCTAGAATATCTTATTTGCCTACTATGTATCTCAATGATTTCGAGCCCCATCAGCTTCAGATTCGCATTTGTTTACTTCGTTTGATGTGTTTAATGCGAGCATGCCAATTAGGCGTCAGACTGCTGGCACAGAACCGTGAAATAGTTCGTTCTGGTTGGTTGAAAAATATGTGAGGAAGCAAAAATGGTCGAGTCTCTCGTTTTTCGTGGTCGGTTTTTTGGCCCTGGACAATCGACGAAACGTATGAAATTGTTCACGGTAAAACACTCGGATGGGCGTGTGTCACCGTGTGCTGCGCTACGACAGTTAACGTACGCGTTGGTGCATGCGATAGAGTCAGACAAACATTGTGACTGACAGAGAAAACTTCGTCAAGTCTGGGAATCCGATCGAATTGCCATTTCGTTAGCTGTCCCGTCGATAACGGATTTTTAGCGTAAACGTACATCGGTAATCTGTAAACAAACACGCGAACGTTTGTTTGCGAGCAATGATTTTCAAACTGTGTTTGTACTTTGGATGTTTATGAACAGGGAGTTCGGGAGAATCCGTCGCCAGTTAAAAATGACGCTGCTATGTCAGGATAAAAATTTGGAAATGTTCACTGTTCGTGGAATAGGAATAAAATCTCTGTTATTTGCAGGAACTAATCGGGAGACAAATATGCTCACATAAAACAATTTTTACCCAACCGAGAAACGAGCGATTAGCATTCATTTCATTTACCATTTCCAATAAAATATAACAAACTTAATGCAATTTTTCATTGATAATTGTATATGTTGAGAAAAAAAGATCAAAAAAAATAAAGATGAATCAAATTCAATTTAAACTTTCAAACCAACATCAAGTTTTTTAAATATATCAGTTTGTTTTCAAATATTTCATACATATATATTTTGTTCATATAACAGAGCGTTTACATAACGGAGATTCCACTGTATACGTAGCTAACAACTGCAAAGCCGATACAAGAATGAGTTATTGATGAGAGAATTTCAATTTTTTTACCACCTGGCACTCCGGTATCTCGTGTGTCATCGTATCATCGATATTCACGAAAAAATATCCAAGGTAACGATTCCTATAAAACGTAGAACGCAAAATCGATTTCAATAATGAATTTTGAGTAATAACCGCACCTGCGAGTTTTGCAATACTAAATAGAACGCTACCCTGTTACTATGTAATTATCAATTTAGTTATCGCTGAAAGTGTCTCCGAAAGGATTAATTGGTTTCAAAAATGATAATATATCGATAAATAAATGATGAACATAATGAAGCCGTTATACTATGGCATAAGTGCTTATAATTACAAATGATTAACTAAGAATGTCATTGAGAAAAGTAGCAATATTTTAATCGGTGACAGTTTTAATGTTAATAAACTAGCCAAACAACCTCGTTAAAATTCCATTCGACCATGTAACTAAATGCAAAACGTACAGATAAAGGTTGTAACAAATTGCATTATCCACCGTGTGGTCGCATAAATTTGTTTACAAGGGCTATCGATGAAGCGGTTAACAAGGTCAGAATTAATTACATGAAAATTCGAATAAAGCAAATGAAGGAAATAAGGGTCTTTTAGAGAGAAATTGTAACGAACGTTGGAAGATGTCTAGAAATAGACGAGTGACAATGAAGTTTCAGGTGTACGTGACACTCACATTAAAGCAGCTGCTTATGCGCTCGCTACCAATTGTTCTAATCTACCAGAATATATGGGTAATGATATTATCGTCTACCGGGCATACCTGATACGCTTATGAGGATGCGCTACGGTGTAACGAGTTGACGCGTTCTGCAGGATCGATCGTGTAGCGCAAATTCGATACTCGTCAATTTGTTGCTTATCAGTACTCTGCCGCTATTATGTTCGCAGTGGTTTGGAATTGCTCCGGCTTGTTGATTAGAGACGATATCCTCACTGAGTTCATCCAATTTCCCAAAATTACGAATTGTAGAGCCGTTCGTTTAATCCCACACTTTCCATGCAAACTTACACATTTCTCGAGTTGATTAAAAACTGTGTGTAGAATAATAATAAATTAATGAAAGGACTCTTTTAGAGTTCCTAGTTTCTCATGCAACAAAGTGAAATTAAAAATTTATTGATATCGTTTTATATCTAGTTAATAGCTATTATAAGCGAAGCAATTCCATCGATAATGCTCACTGACGAAGCAGTAATTACGGTGAATTGATTTATACTGTCTTGCACTTTGCTCGTCAGTCCGTGTGGAAATTATTGGCAAACGACCATACGTTAAGTTCTTTGACGCCATAAAGCACGATGCGTTTGAACATCGCGTTAGAAATACTAGTGAGTCAGTATGTCGTAAGTATAGAGAATTAAGTGTATAGGAAAACTCGTGTTGACGTGGAACATGGCGTTAAGTGTCACGTTGCATATTGCAAGCCTCTTGCTGTCCCTTCCCCAACTGCAATTTTCCACGACAATAAAGATTCTATCTACTCCTCTAGCCCAGTTAGCAAGCTGCCTTTGAGTGGTATTGTTCGGTTAATAGAAAATTCCGACAATAATTCATCTCTCGCGATGCCCTTATTCGCGGTTTTCAACCACGGTAATGGAAAGCGACTACTACTGCTGAGAGTTCTCTCTTCTTTTCCGAAATCGAAGAAAAACTTTGTATGCTAGAGAAGAAGCTTATTCCTTTGATTAAGCGGAATTGTCGAAAGACGAATGGATGGCGAATTGTGGATTTTTGGAAAGAAGTCTACGAAAGTTCGCTGGAAAATTGCGAATAAAGCTGGGTAAAGTCCAAGGGTAAAAAGGCGACATCGGACTAGCTTCAAAATGCGAATCACGTTTATCGAATTGTGTGGCTTGAATAGGCGCTTGGGAATAGAGAAACATCTGAATTCACTGTCCAGTATTGTGGACACGTTTTATAACTTTTGTTATTTAATTAGTGGCTTCTGTTGTTTTTTAAACGTAGTGAAATTCGGTGTTCGCGCTACCAGTTTTAATAGTTCATTATCAAGGTTATGCGGAAATAATATTTCGTCTAACTATATAAACACATTACTAGAATATCTATTTCGCTAGTGGGAAATTATTCCAAAAATTCTCTAATTATTATAGTAATTGTTATATATTACTTTGATTATATATTAAATTCGATAAAGTCGTATTCATATTACGAAATTGCCGATGATATCCCCAATAACCAAAAAATAGAATACCTCTTTTTTAAAATATATATCACTAATCGATTCCACTGGAATCTGGTCAGTTTAATTACACTTCGATTTATCTTCGTGACAGGTTTTAAAATATTGACGCACAAAGCGGGTGTCAGTCCGCTAATCAAATAGTTTGGAATTAAACATATAATTTTTGCAAATTTCCCATTCAGCGATATTAAGAGTTAGCGAGAATTCCTCTTTCCAGCATAAATTCAAATATAAATGCATCATATGAGATTACGTTTATTATACTTTTCACCGCTATTTTCCAGATTTTTATTCGCGTAAACTCGACTGAAATGTAATAAAATGGATAAATGGCAGTCAAATTTCATTAGCTTATTATTAAAACTTCTGAAGAAAAGAAACGTATTCGAAACTGTACAATTATTCGGGTTAAAGAAATTTTGCTCGTTATCAGCTTTAATGTCTGCTTTTCTCGTTGCTTGCCCGACGCGTCACGTTTCATGTAAGTATGTAAATAAGACGGCTATGTTGACGTTTTCTCCGAGAAGAAAGGATTTCGTGCTGCGCCCTACGCGAGCTTCGAGTACATTAAGGCGTTATTAATTCATTTTTAATTCCAGACGCTTTGTACGAGCTTACATCGCGAACAAAGGCTACCTTTACTAGTTTCTCACCCTCCGCTACTTTCCCCCGCTCTTACACACACAAAACGGCTTCTTTCTTCTCTTTTTCCCCGGTTCCTTCCTCTCTACTTATTGCTGGCTTAGTGTGTGCTGGTAAGTAATTCAATTTTGCACCGTATAACTATGATATCGAATAAGATTATGATGGATAGAAGAAATTGAGCTACATGTATAAAACTGGAAATTCAAAATAATTAACTTATGCTATACGTTCTTAACTTCATCCAAATGATTGTGAATTGATAATAAAACCTATATTTCCATTAAAATTCACAGTTTATTACTAACAATTTCCAAAATAACGAGAATGGATTGACTCTCGAGAATCATCCGACAAAAAGTTAGAGTTTTACGATTTATCGGAATGACTAAAACAAGATGTGGTCGCGTCAGGCGTTGGTAAGCGCTGCATTGTGATACCACTTGGGACGATAATGCCTTGCTAACGTTAACTTGGTATCCGACGAAGTACATCCATTATGTCTGTAATCCTATGCCTTGCACGAAAGTTATAATGACACCGGGGATCCGATAAGACAAAATCGCCTTATGTCGCTACGTGGAAAGCTTCGTTTCGCATCACATCGTCTCGACGTGCAAACTATACTCCCTAAGCATTAACACCCCTGCACGGCATTGCCACTTTGCTGCGCGTATGCCGTGTACATGCGATCGGCAGATAATGCATTTCGAGTGCTGCTGCACTGTTCCCTTCACAGTAAGTACTTCATCGGGCGATAATCCCCAGTATGTATCAATAATGACAGCCTGATGTTAGTTGAGCCATCTGGGAAAAATATAGCATAACTCTAAAAATTTCAGATGTATCGAAATAGCATCTACATTTCAGATAAATAATTGAGGGGATGTTTGAATAATGGAATAGTCAATCAGGTGGATTAGCGTTTTAAATAAAAAAAAGATTGTATTCTTGTTAACCGAAGAACAAAGAAATGTAAAATGGGGTATAAAATAAATTTCGAAAAAAATTGAGTTTCGCGTCAGGATCGTAACAGTAGAATAACAGACATTGGCACCTTTCCACCCTGATTCTTCTAGATTGGAACGTAAAACAAAGTATTATTGGTATTGGGTGCAACTTCTATTTCTTCGCGCGGCACATCATCCACGTTTCGATGAATTGAAGAATGCCTCTTTAAAATAAACCATCTAAGCGAGCAATAGAGAATCTGCCAGTATTACATGCTTTATTATTAGGAAAACGTTAATGGGAGAACGCGGCCTCGATAGAGTATCAATAGCGCTTTCAACAATGAACCAACCAACACAAAAGATATTCCTTCTTCGTCAGTGGTATTCAACGATACACGAATTTCGCGAAGCGTGACTTCAATAGCCGGGCAGAATGTAACTACTGCATTATCCACATTACGATGCGAAGAGGTGAATTGAGGTAGCTGCAGCTAAAATGATCGCAGTGCCACATCGACAAAAGTAGGCCGCGTTTACGGTGCAGATCACAATCGACTGCTTCCAAGGGTAGACTTCGATTTTCATTTCTCTCTCAAATGCAATCTCTCTAATTCATTCTGCCGGCTCAAAGCTTCTCTATACTCTTCTTTCCATCTCTCTCTCTCTCTCGCTCTCTCTTTTGACAATAGCATTTTGCAAATTTGAGCCTCGGCAGTGTAGCTTTCCCTCGTATCGAATAAACCAGGATTATCTTTGTCACCCAGAGGGTAATTGCACTCTGCTTTCAAAGCCCTAGCAGCCTTCAGCCTATGTTTATTTCACTCGAAATTAAACAAAATATTCGAGGCCCTCGAAATGTGCAACTGGGATTCAAGTTTGCGAGGATACAACGCGCGATCTGCGATAAATACGAGCATGAATATTCACGAAAGAATAACACGGCTCGAACTGACAGCGAGTTGAATAAATATTTTTATCCAGACCTGATCAGTCGGAATGACCGAGAGCAGCCCAATTACGGAGATGATGCTATTGTGATAAAGGTTTATGTGTGCGCGTATTTTATGTATCCATGATTTTGCCAAGCAAATATCGCGCTCTCACCCGGAAAATAAATTTACTGGTCGTCAAAAAAAAATTGAAAATAAAAATCTATTTTTGAATAGGCTTTACCCTAGGAAAAATGTGTATCTAAAAAATGGATAATTGAATATAGAAACAGAGTGCAGTAGAATAAACAGGTGCGTGTCTTATGCGAAAAACATTGTATTCAATTTATTCATATTTATGCGATATGCAATGTTATACAATATTGAAAGAGAACGGAATATTAATTTTCTGTCTCTATTGTAATTTATCAAATATACAAATATATTGTGGATTCCAAAATAGTAAAAATTCTATATTCACCATACTTGCAGTTGTCGATACCACGAGTCATAAATCTTCCATAGCAATACAAATGAAACCACAAATGGAGAACTAGTATCTGCATAAATCAAGTTGAATTCACTCGTAGAATTGGCGTCGTATTCTTAGTTTAGCAAATTTGCAGTCAACGTGGCCACACCCTTGCATTCGAACACTAACGAACCGAATAATATTGCTGAGAGAAAAACGCAAACGTAACGAAAGAGAAAAACGGAGAAAGGTGGAGAAGAAAAGTCGCGTGGAGCAATCGTGTTGCATTGGAAATTGCAATCAGAGCCAGAGAGAGAGAGAGAGAGAGAGAGAGAGGGAAAAATACGAGTTGGTTAGGTTCGTTGGGGTTTGAGGTCTTTGGGCCACGTACCACGGGAAGAAACAAAGTCGAGTAATCTCACTAATGTTCGAGTTAGGATCGTATCAATGGCTGGCCACGACCCAGATACGCTTCTGGCGTTCTCTTAAACGCAATAATACATTTCCTGCCCAAGCTCTGATGCTCCGTCGCGTCGCAGAGCACGTAGCGTAAACCACACCAAGCCCAAGGCGAAGATGATTCACTGACATGGCCCAGTGCGACGCTACTCTCAGCACAGCACAAACGTTGTTGCAGTGCTCCAACGAAAATGAATGTACAGATTAACGAGCATGCCTCTATACTCTCGTGTTCTTTGTTTTACCAGCATTTTTCCCGGACCACTTGATATCGAATGCGCTCAGCGAAGGATAAGCCTGACACGAGGGAAATGCATCGTGGAATTATAGCAAAAGGAATTACCATGTCTGCACCGTAGCAGCGTAACTTTGAAAAAAATCGGTGAAAATTCGATATTTCTGTTTGCCGAAGTAGAATACAGTAGAATACAATGGCATGGAAATGTACTTAAAATAAATGTTTCGGAAATGAAATCAAGCACAGCCTTGTATAGTGGGATAATCTCAAACTGTAGAATTTCAAATTCGTAATAAATAATCGATTTAAATCAATATTGTTGGAGGACGAGCTTTATCACGTGTATTGGTATAAACAAGATTAAGAGACCTCTAATACCCAGTTACAGTTTGTTTGTATCTTGCTGCGGGAATGTAAGTGACTATTTAATTCTGCAGGATAATTGCATATCTTCTTCTCTTGCATACAGAGAAAATGAGAAGAAAGATAAATGAATCTCCGATTATGAAATTCAAGAAAGAAGTAGAGAGAAGAAAAAAATCTTAAGATCTTTGATCCAGCTCTGGAAAGAAAATTCTGTTCTTTCGCATGACATTATGCATCATATTACTTTCAAGCTTATTCTTCTCGTATTCTTTAGCGGTGAACAAAGAGTACGAGTCATTACGCACACTCGGGAATACCCGTTACACTACGAGTCTCCGAGAACCGAGAAACACAATTTAAAGAAGATTACGGTAAACAAGCAGATGGAAAACGAAAGAAAATTGGATAGTCATGAGTCTCGAGAGTACTACATAACAATCACAAATTGTTGCAGACCGAGTTAATGGTATTTGAAGAATTAATAATACATTTGTTATTTCAATCAATGTTCAGGCCTGTAATGATGAAATAATTTGTACTCGGAACAGTTTACATTCAATGCGATTCAAAGAATGCTACATTTTCTTGAAAATTGTTAGTTACGGTGAATCGAAGACCATTACTCTTTCGATTCATACGTTTCATTAAGATGACGTCATGAAATTATATTCAAACACAGTTTCCCACTTTTCCTGAAAAGCATATATTCTGCGTCGAATAAGCTTTTAACTACGCAAGCGACATGAAAATGGTAAAAACCTTTTGGTATACTTAATAACATTCGTCGGAAGAAACCACTATGCCACTATTACGTTGGCTTTCTTTACGCGACATTTGTATCTTCATTAGCGTTAATTATCCGATAAAGTGAATGCCACGCAGTGAACAGAGGCTTAGGGTCCACAAGGTACATCCTGCGAGCCAGTGTACTGCAGTACAGTAAGAGAAAATCCTTTCCTCCGTACGTAACGTAATTAATTTGATATGCGTGCGCGACGACGCAAGTATGGGCAATTAGTCCGCTCGTGGTTTCCATCTGCAATCCTACCACTGAATTCCCTCTACAGCTCTTTTCCCTTCCGTGCACGCGTTTCGTCCACGCCATCTAAATTTACCCTGCCTTTTTTCCTTCTTGTTAATTTATGCCACTAGTTAGCCATACTCCCCGCGAGGAAAATGGTTTAGGAAAATGTGATGACTGCGTGAGTTGTTAAATGAATGTGCGAAAGAGTGTCACGAAAGCGTGTGATAAAATAAGTGTAGATGTTGACTATGTTACTTGGAGAATTGGTAATTTTGTATGTAAGTGTCATGTGGATTATATTATAGTTTATGGGTTATTGCAATTTCATATATTTTGATATAGTTGTAGTTTAAGAGAAAGATATTGTGCTAGGCAAATCTCGATACAGTAGTGCTCTATTCTCTGTCCTGTAACGATACTTGGCCGCTTGCCAATTTCTCGCTCTGCTTATACTTGGCGTGAGACACTGTCCTGTCTCTTGATTTCAACTTAACCCTTTGGGACGGATGTCGAAATAATGGGTTTTGATTTTCGATATCAGTAGCTTAATTATTAAACTCACAGCTACATCGAACTAGGAAATGGATACAACTAATCGAAACTTCTCTCCTGTTTCAATTAAAGCTGATTTTAAGCAGGAAAGAAGTACATTGCTTGCTTCCATCCAAATTTTTATAAACAGATTCTGTCGAGAATGACGGACAGGAGCAGAATATATTTGTGCTACGAAGCGAATTCATTCCGTGGGGGGTTTAAATTAAAACCGGCCTACGTTGACGACCTGTACCACGTTTGTGTTGCTTTTCTGAAAAAAAGTAAAAATAAAAAAAAAAGAGAGAGAGAAGAAAAAATATCGTGATAACGAGCCTCGAGGCAAGTACCGCATGAAACTCATTACGTTATAATATGAAATAACGAATGATTATGCACGAATGCGTAGTGGAGCAGAAAGTGCCGGTTAAAAAGTAGCACGGGCAAAAAAGATTTTGCTATAACGACCCACTCGACTAGTCGCTAGAGCAGTGCATTAATTAATTTCCTACACGTGGTAATTAACGAAAGGGAATGAATGTTCTTTGTGACGATATACAATTCCAAGGGTGCCATCATTGGCCACTCGAAGAAACACGGTAGATTTTGCAATTCGCAAATTGCACATTTTACGAGGAAATTAATTTTCAAGTGTCAACATGCTCCTTGTGAACTCTCGAGAAGCAAAACTCTGCGGTTTTTGGTCATGGTTCTAGTAACATCGCGCAAAAGCATCACTTATAATTGCATTAATAACTTCATGAAAATTGTTTTTGGCGCTGTGAGAATTTTAAACACAGACATCAGTGAAAGCTTCAAAAGCTTCCGAGTATTGGTATACAAAGCGAAAATTATGAATTTAACCAAGTTGTTAGTGGAATACATACATCATTTTGGTATGCTTTGATCTTTGAAACGTATTAGCAGATATCTACCTCTGTATCATATAATTAATAGCTTTTGCGTAATTCAGTACAGGAATATTAGTATTCGCTGACAAACATTTCTCTTGATTGAGGTAGATTTCCATTTACCAGGATCGTGAAAAAAATACCGTCAGCACTCGAAATTGTAATATTTTTCTGGCTTGCAATTAACCCAGAAACCCGGAGGATTTAAAGATGACAAAATTCACGCTTCGAAAGCAGAAATAATTTCAAATGTATTAAGAACAATTGTTATTTTTTGTGAAACGAAGTTAATGTAATCGAAAAAAGTGGTATAAGGTAATTCGAACATTGAAACGATTTAGCTTGGTATAGTCGTCTTAACAAGACGAGAGATCTGTAATAGAGTTAGCAAAAACAATGCACAATTGTTGCAGAGAAAATTATATGCTGTAATAACAACAGCAAACAATAGCTCTGGCTCCAATTTGAAGAGAAAATTCTACCCACAGAGGAAAATGGCTTTCAGGGTTAATTTTCGTATTAGTGCGTGAATAATTATCGCGTAGATGCCTGAATATCAGCTTAATAGGACGCCGCGTCACAACGTATAGTGTGCTGAGTCGTTTGTGAATACACGTTTCCAATTACCTTCATTTACGACGGATAATTGTCGACACGATAGGGTGCTTCAACCTAGTAGTTCTTTTTCGCAACCGATCATAAGCTCTTCCACCAAAATTGAAATAATTCAAGCCTGTAAAGTGTGCGAGCTTTAGCGAGCACTCGATGTGTTCATTCCTTTTGTGTTATACTCTGCTTCCAGTGGATATTTCCCTTTGTGGTGCAACACGTATTTTACTCTCGGTAACAGTTTCTCCACGAAGTTAAATGTTCATACTTTTTCCTGCCTCGTACCATTTTCCTGTCGTGGGAATACAGGTATATTGATAAACAAACATACACAAGTCACACTGTTAACTTGTGAAACTGGGACAGGTTGACACAGTTTGTAAACTGGTAAACTGTTACATGTTTATAAAATGTTTATATTTTCTTTAAAATTTATAGTCTCTTATCTACAGAAAATTTTTCACTTCTTGTTAAAAAAAAAATGGAAAACAGTTTAACAACTCAGTAAAGGTCCATTGCTGGTTTTCAGTAATATAGAGAAACAAATTATTTGACTGATTCCGGTTAATGAAAAATCGTTCGAAATTGATTGTTAAGAAAACGCAATAATCTGGAGTTGTTAGAAAAACTATCTCAATCATAATAGTAAATTTACAATAATTTTAGTATTTTAGCCATTTCAAATTTCAGTGTCTCGAATACACGCCATCCAACAAATTCGTTAACGCGAATCTGCGTTTTTCTCTAGTTTCCTTTGATCTACTAGTTTGGCAATTTTTGGTTTTGCCAATCTGTTTCGCGTAGGGATGAAGCTAATAATATTTCCGGTTTCAAAGAGCGACACGAGTGTATCCGGTGGATAACAGATCCAATCAACACTGCGAATATACTCTTCTAACAGCAATTTTCTACGTGATCTTTATTACTGTGTGTCAGTCATCCAATGAATTTTAGCCAATAGTAATCTCTCCAACTGTCCGTATACACAGGGAAACTCCGTATTCGGTTTGCAGATAAAAAAAGTTCGTATTATGGATTTCGAGAATATCTGAATGAACGCACTATGTTGCCTGTATTTTTCTAGAGTAACAAACTTTTTTAATTTAGAACGCATATAGAAGAACTTTCTGCCTCTGCTCGTAGTTCATCCTCTAATAGACGCCAGGCTAATTTTCGATGAAAATATACCTTGATATTCTTAATTTTGCATCCACGTCATTGCCACTACTATTGGTACACTTTTTATCGCAATTTTACTTCTAGGAAAAGCTCAGTTTCAGATGAAAACCACGATTAGCTGAAAGTTTTTCACTATCACAATTATCATAACTAAATTCTCGGATTTTAAACTTTGCGTTAGCAGTAATTAGATCAAAGAAAATTTGGACTTCGTTTCATTATTATTTGCATTATCCTGGGAAGTGGATTTTAAATCTATAGCTTATAAATTTCTTCCAAATAGAATTAAAGAAAACTGTAAATAATGAAGTGATGATTACCTTAAAAAACAAATGATCATCAGAATTCACATACAACTCGTCCTTTCGTGGCAAACGTAAACAGAATTTCAGAAATTTCGCGTTAAAAATTCCTCCGAATAATAAATCAAAATTGAAAGATAAAGTACAGAAATGCTTCGAACAGAAATTATTTAACATTGATAGTCATAACGCAAATATCTATCTACATTCACTATGACATTTTTCCAGTGAATAAGAATTATCTATACCGCGAATTATGAATTCATTTCTTTATCGCGTTGCATACTTAGATCGCGATAAAATTGTTTTAAAACCGAACATGCAATCTTTTTGCAACAGTTGAGAAAAGGTCCGACAAACGAGTGGCAAAAAAGAGCACACAGCGATACGACAGGATCCATCACGCAATCACTAAAACGGAACTTCTTGCTCTGCTTTTTGTTCGGATCCTTTGGGAGGGCGCAGAAAGACGTGGTTTGAGGGCAGGAACGGGAGCAGAAGAAAAGTGGTATGAACGCGGGGGAGTAAAAGGCGGTTGCGGCCCAGCAGATAATAAACTCGAAACAATAGTGGGACCAACAACGTGGTGCGACGCGTTGTGGCACCACGCCATGCAACACGAACATGCTTTCAGCTTTAAAGCAACCGCGATATATGTATACAGCTGACGAGGCCACTCGCCATGCTGCGCGTGAAACTATTTCATAACTGGGTCGAGCGACCTGCGACTTCCTGCTGTTCTACGCCCGGAACCAGGTAAAAAGATTGCTCTCTGCTTTTTCCGACAATGCAGTTAAGGATGTCAATATTCATAATCAATGATCGTTTGTTGCCTACATTTTCTCCTGTGACGTTTAATCGCTAGTTCTTTTACATGAACTACAACTCATTTTTACTGATGTAGCAAGAATAACTTGACTGCTAAAAAGTACATTCTATTAGAAACTTTTGTTAATTTACTATGTGCTTGTGCTTGTTGACGGTTCAAGATAAACTGCAAGGATCTATTCCCAAGCAACTAATTGTAAAATAGTTATGTGAGTCGATTCCATGGTTTCAGTCTTAAAAGCCTGAATAGGCGTTCGAAATAGAACATTTTAATTGAAAAATTTAATTGAACTATTTAACTGAAAAGAGTAGTACGTTCGAATACATATAATGTAAATTAACTATAGTTTATATTAAAGGAAAAGAAGAAGAATCAACAGCACAATCTATCGCGAGATTTTGATGCGAAATACCCAGGTGTTAAAAAGCCTGCCAGAGGGTACTTTGATCCGATATTGTAACAAGTGCATCCAAAAGAAGATAACGAGAGCAAAGAAGAACACGAAGTAATAAACCGCAGGGTTTTCACCCGACAAGGATGCTCGATGTTTAATGCGAAACGCTCTTTGCGTGTCGCGTAGTTGATAGAAGCGAAGGAGGCAGTTCAGCAGATTAGACTCCCGGGTAAGGCTTGTTACCTATGAAACAGATGCTCGCTCATCGCGTAGAAGACAATGGGAATAGCCCACAAAAGCCGTACAGCGAACTCAGCGTAGCTCCCGGAGCCGGTGTCATAATGTCACCGTGTCTAACAGATGAGGACTATCGATAAAAAGCGATCCGTCGGAAAACGTAGCTCTCTGTCTTCCACTTTTCCAACGGACTCGATGTTACACACGTTTGCGATATGCGCCTTCACTTAACAGTCACTTTAAACAATGCCACGGATATTGGAAGCAGCTGTGTTGAATATAACAAATGTGTCCTAGTTTACGAATCACTACTATTTCGCTGACTATTTCCAGGAAAAATTTGTCGTAAGTTTGCTGGTTTTAAGCAAGCAACTGAACACCGCGAGATACACATAGACTGTTTATCTTGGAGGACATAATCGTAAAAATTGTCAAGTGACCTCTTCATGGTGAGCCTCGAACAAAGGGAAGAAGAGATTTCGAAGGTAGTCAAGTTTCATACGCACGGATGAAACTAGTCCTTCGGTTGGCTTGTCGTTTCTTCGAATGTCCGCATAAATGAGCTATTTTGATTCTAGAGCTCTTTGCGAGAACACGTGGAATATAGTTACTTTGCTTCGATAAATTCCGAAAGTTTTGCTCCACCGAGCTAGCTTCTCTCGTTCTTCGATCTGCTCGGCTCTGCTAGGTAATACTACGACCGTCGCATATTGCGGAACTACTGCTGGGAAACTTTGCGAAGAACGCGGAACGAGGAATTGTAATCGTTCGCTTAAAATACTGCCATGGATTAAAGTGAAATATTTTGAATCGTGGGATTATAATAAACGACCTCTTTCTACGAAGTCCCATGAATATAAGCGCACTCTTCATGCAATAACAGCATTTTTCTGTTCGTAGGAAAACAACTGTTTCAGAATTTTCTTTTGCGAATCGTGGCGTTTCGAATTTCCAACGCATACTCTGAATAACATGTATTTAATCTCTATGCGATTTTATGTTTGATCTTTCAATAGCCAGAATTTTTCGCTTGTGTGAGAAGTATTGCAGAAATTCACGACACAAAAATAATAGAAACCGTTCGAATATACATATGCATGCTCAAGTGACTTTGTTTCTTGAATCTGATTTTTCAATGTACTGACTACATATTTCCAATATCGACCACTTGCCATTTAGATGCCTTTAGATCTAGTACCATCGAAACAATTGCTTACTTGAACTTTACCTTTTACCTTTGTGTTTCGAATTTAACCTTGCAATATTTGCAACATTTTAAAGATCAGCATTAACGAAAATCATGACGTCAGTAGCACGACACCCGATCGAAAAAGCGATTTGAAACTAGCATATAACAATTCTGCATCAATAATGTTTTCCTTTAAAAGTCGGTTCGAAAGTTCTACATGTACGAGAAACTTAGGAACTATCACTCTACCTTCTCTCGCCTGGACGTAACCGTGGACCTCGCAGTAGCTTCCAGCAGGGCCAGCTGTACCGGGTGTATCGACGGTGAATAGGGTGCTAACGGATGAGGTGCAACCATCCTCGGGAGTAGGCATTAGGCTTGTGTTCTGCGAGCACGAACGTTGCTGGTGAAGCGGATGGTGATGTTGATGATGTAATTGCTGTTGCTGCAAATGTTGCTGTTGATGATGGTGTGGCTGCTGTTGATGCTGATGCTGTTGCGATGGCTGGGACTGTTGCTGCTGTTGCTGTTGCTGCTGTTGCTGCTGGGCTGCGAGCATCTGCTCGTGTCGGCACTTATGACAGCGACGTATTTCCGAGCGAACGCGCAGCAGCCAGACCATGCCGAAAAGTGCCATAGCAACTTCGAGACGCGGTGACCTCGATGGGTGCCTCATACTCGCTGAATCAAGGTCATCGAGGCTCAAGGAGCCAACGCGACACATCACCGAGAGAGTTCCGCTTTTGATATCTGTATCATTCAACCACGAACTCACCAACGGTTTCCTCCTCGATTTTGTCTATCAGTCACTCTGCGTTTGTCAGTCTTCTCAGGTTGAGGGTCACCGCGCGACTGATAGGCGCTCGCTTCGTATTTTGCTAACTTCTACCTGTATCTTGCATACCAACGCTTTACAGGAGATGTTTTTGCAACCGGTCGATTCGAAAGCCAAAGGTTTATTTGATTTCGTGCCGGAAAAATGGATGTTGACTTTTAGTAAACTCTTGCTTCAATTTCAGCATCCTATAGCACGGCGGCAAGCGCGAGAATATTGATTTTAATCGAATCTGTTTTTTCCGATTTGATTAATCTCTCTGCCGATGTCTGTTACTCTAGTTTTTAGGTAGATTGTATAACTTGTTCCCGGATGCTTCTGTTATTGTGAATACTGCTTCGTTGATGTAGAAATTGTGTTATTCGGTTCATATTATTTTCCAAGGTGCTATTGTTCAGTTTCCATTTCCAGTAGTTTGAAGGAAATGTCTTACGGAGTCAAAATTCAATGGAATTCTACGATTCTCTTGGACATAAGAAGAGTATAAATTCGAATATTATTGTTCCTTGTTCGCACGATGTAAAGGGGGTCACCAACTTTGTTTCGCCTAGTTTGCGTTCAGCTTCAGACTTGAATTAATTGTCGCACTTGTACTTCCATTCGTGTTCAAATTATTATGAACGCTTCGATTTTACTTTGTTTACATTTCTGAGTTTTCCTTTGAAGAACAGCTGTAATACGCACTTTCTAATTTTCCTACTTTTTCGTTTACTCCTTTTACACGAAAATTTTCCTCATTTTCTCACTCCGTAAAATCCGCTTGTCGAAATACAAGACAAAAAAGTTGAAAGATGCGAAAACACGCTTGTCTCCTGGAAACAACGATTGGAATCGTAGGTGTGAAAATTTAAGACTCTCATTCGTCGTTCCTGTCCCACAAATCCGCTGCGAAGGCAGTCGAAATTTCTTGGTCGTCTCGCAGCAAGTTCCTCCGAGCTGAAGACGCGAATTCTTTATCAGATGGCAAGAAGAGTAGGAGAATAGCGAACTAGTTGGAAGGCACGATCAGAACGCGAAGTGAGTGAAGCATAAAACCTGGCAGTGTCGGTGAGATTCCGTGGTGCTGACGTGGTTCGCAAAAGCAGGCCGTCGGAATATAATGAACCGAAGCGAGTGGATCCGTGAACACTTGGCACGGTTGGTCCCGAAAAATGCTAAGAGACGGCTCACTTATAAAAGTAGAAAAGACAGCTTCCAGTACTCGAGAGGAGCCGTAACACTTTCAAGGAACTTTTTAGCGGTCGAACAGCCAGCCCAGGTTCCCTAGGTTTCGAAAGTTCGCCGTGAACTGCGCTTCGAAGATAGTTGAAGCGAGCTGATCTCGCAAAGCTTTCCAGCCGCCTGCTTGCTTCTTAGATTTCCTCTCGCACTGATGCCCGTGAGGTGTGCGCTTCCAAGGACTCCTCGAAAGCGAATGCTCTCCCATTCGTCGGAACTCTTCCCCCAGGAGAGTCTGTTTCACTTTACACGCATCACTGGCCCAAGTCCGCTTCTCTTGAGATTCGAAAAATCGAACCTGATCCTTGCGATAACTGACGAATTTCAGGAACTGGCAGATCGAAACCGTTGTCCAGAAACGGTCGATAAGCAGAGGTCTTTTCTTATGCTAGCTGAATGCAGTTTCTTCTTCCACACGAATGTGCGGACTTCCAGACTGGCGCTTTTTGTCCTTGCCTGAAAAAAGTTGCGCGAGCCTGTCGAACGTGATCCATATTTGACTGGACCGAGGGGAAAATACTATCTGTTCGATGTTTTTCCTCTCGAGAGTTTGGATAACTCCGCGGGGAGAATTCTTTCTTGGTCGGATGCACCACCAGCACTGACTTTACAAAAGTTTTTGCATTCGATCGCTCGACAAGAAAAACTGACAGATCTACGGAATCCAAGTCACGTTTACTTTGAGACATTGAAAAGCATGGATCATGAACCAATCGTAAGGTAAACAGCTGATGTGAGTGAAAATCAACTGAATTCAAAGGAACATGTTTAATTTTGTAAATATGCTCCGGACCAAGTGAAACAAGAGTGTGCTGGGAATTCACGGATCGGCGGAGAGCACCCCTGAGACTGAGTTGTAAATTACGAGAGGGCGGGTGTGGGTGGTAGCTCGAAAACTCTTGTGTGCGCTCTTCGACTAGTGACTGTTGGCACTCCCTGATCCCGTTAGAACTCGGTATCTTGTTCGGTCTATGCGCGTCAGGTGCAATTAGAACCTACTCCTATCCTTTATCCCGTTAAGTTCCCTATTATACTTGCTTTCCTCACATTGACAGTTGCTTACTACACGCCAAATATCACAAATAGAGCTATGTACGAAACTGTCCTCTTCCCTATTTTCAATATCAGTGAACGGCTATTACGTTTTGTATTTTAATTCGATAAGGAGAATATTTCAAAGTTCCTATTTAAAAAAGAGGTTTTTGTTTACAACTAATGCTTCAATTATTTTCCTACGTAAAATCATGATTGTTAACTCTCTACTTAATGATACAGTGAAACCATAGGTCACTGTCGTTCCAAGAGCTGCTATCAATCCGTCGTAAGCACAAACGGACAATAGAGCCACATTTTTTTACGAGACTCCAACTGAGCGGTGATTCAGCTTTGTTTGGCGAACAGCAGAGCGGCCATCAAACGCATCAACCAGGTCAAATAAACCACTGGCTAAATGCCATTACAACACGCGAGAAATAATGTACTGAGAGTACTACTAGGTGGGGTGCGAACCCGTTGCCACTGCAAATCACAAAGCGTACGTAGCTACCAATCCCTTGAATAACTTGTCAATCCCAAAAGGGAAACGAGCAGTTCGAAAGATTCGCACGAGACAAATCGCTGTCACTTGTCGCGCGCGAACAATTCGTTGACAGGGATGACGTATGACTACTGCAGCCATTTATTTTTTTGATTTACATCCTCCTATTATTAGTGACATAATTAAAAAGTATAATGAAGCAAGATCGATCATAGTATGTAGCAAAGTGCGGATTATTTACAATGAAACATTTTCATTATATCTATTCTTATATTTTCATAGACGGTTGGTTTATTGTAGAATGATAACCATTCAATTTTAACTAGAATAATTTTTCGATGGACCCAATTATTTCTGAAACATTTGAGAAAGTAAAAAAAAACTAATTCAACTTGTAACAGCTGTCTTGAACAAAGAAAAACACTGTGCAGAATAAAAACAAGAATAATAGTGGCTATGAATAGATTCCGGTTTTGGATTTTTGTTTTCCGGTTCAGCAAAGAATAAAGGAATTAATGTAAGAGATTGCACTTCAATAATCCCTATCCGCTCTCTGTTTCGCGTTCTTAACTCGCCTAACAGATTGCAATCCCGTTCACAAGAATTAATCGAATTGAGAACGTGTGGCTTCTCTCGTGATGATTGGAGCAAGGGGGCCGAAATTCTACCCCGAGAATTCCCGGGAATGGGATTAACTCGTGTTTGAACGCTGTTATGTTTACCTTTTCGTGGAACCTGGCACGCTCGCTCGCCGAATGCTATTGTGTACGCACTGCAGATTGACCCGAGTCTCGCTCGTTCCCGCCACTATAGTAAAGCGACTCTTATGCTGCTTTTTTTCTGCCCTTTTTTGCTTTCCTAGTGATTTGACTCACAAGCCCATCTTTTGGTCAAACTTCAATATGACTACACACACACACACACACACACACATACATAAAAGAAAAGGGAATAATAACCTCCCTCAGCTCCCGTGGATCACCAATTTATTTTTTTTTGATTGGAAATCGGATGAATTTACAATTCCCATGAAATCCCGGGTTCGTTATTTTCTATCCTGACCTTTGACTTTCAAAGACGATCATGGATCATTTCTCTTGATTCTACTGAAATACGAAACTAAAAATCCTGCGAATCGACAGAAATATAAACTGTGGAGCTATGTTCCTAGAACGCAGAAAATCCTATTTTTCATTTTTGGTTAATGCCCTTCGCGAATATTGATCACTTTGTAAATTGAAAAAACTGGTGAACTAGAGATAAAGTTTGCAGCAAACAAATGCAGATCACTTTTGTTCAGTTTTATGAATATTATATATTACTATTACTATTACTATCATTATTAATAATATTATTCCATCCACTTACTAGCATGCCACCGAATAAATAGAATAAGCTAAACTAAATTTTGCAAATATATCTGTTTCATAAATTAAAAGCTATAACAGAGGAAATATATCAGCGAAAAAATAATGACGAATTAAGTCAAATAATAATATTGAAAAATATAAGAGTGTATCGAGGTGTCTACAGGTAAAGAATATAGTAATACGGAATGTACAATAGTAGGAGCGCGTAACCATGAATTTTAGATTAACTTAAAATCACGTTACCATAGCAAGCAGCTGGAGATTTTCGTATGACACAGAACCACGGCGGCGATTATAAAAGCATAAACGAAAAAAAAGCTACTTGAATATGGCAGGACGGTTCATAATGCGTGGTAAAAAAAAAAGGTTGGCGGGAAAATTTGGAACTGCTGCCGAGTAGGTCGACCTCGGAGAGAACCACTCAAAGCACGGGCCATTTCACGCGAGTCTCGAAAACAGTTCCAGAGCGTATGCACACACGACAACAAACACTCGTCGCCATCAGAGCATCATCAAATTCGCCAGAGGCGCGAATTCAGGCCGAGCAGAGTCAAAATAAATTGTCACTGTCGAAAAAGTCACGGAGACCAGAACGAACGCGTACCAACGGCAACAGCGGCGGCAACAAACCACTAATAGCGACATCCCATCTACGATTTTTGTTTATTTTCGACGTGGCCGCCTGCCGCGGAATTAATGCGGTTCCCACATTTTCCAACGTAGAGACGCGTAATTCACGCTTGGCAATCATTTCGGCTGGCGCGTGAAACATTTTCCTCTTTCTCTTGGCGCTTTCATCCTCGTCCTCGTTTCATTTTTCCTCACGAATTCGAAGCGTTTTGTCGCGAGGTTTCGCACTGCGCATCGAGTTTTTTTCCTGTTGGCTGACACAGTCGCGGTAACGAGAGTTCTTTACAGTAACACGACGACCTCGATAATTTGCTTTGTTCGACGCAATTCCGTGTGCTTGCGGTCTTGCTCGGCAACAGCTGATTTGCTCTTAACAATTAGTCAGCAGTTTCCTCGCGGTCACTTTTTTCTTCGGGATCGTCCTAGTTTACCAGAGAATAAATAGCTGCGAATTGTACCGTGAATTTTTCTCTCGAAACTGACGATAATATTTATGATGGCACTAAATCGTGTGCTAAGTAAAGATTAAGGGTAATAAATAATCGAGTTAAACAATCGCGTTGATCGAAAATGCTGTGAAATAATCGTAAAAATATAATTACAAATATTTCGTCACATTTCATATTGTAAATAAGAGACGAACGGTAAAAACAAATTTACGCATGCGCGAAATATAATAATTATAATTTTTAACCAAAATCGATTTACTTCGATTTTCCTGTGAATATCGGCTACTGATATCGGCAGCAACCAATTTAGTTGGTATTTTGGGGGATTCTGACGATGATCATTGAATTAATTGGCTGGACTCAACCGGAATTAGCGCGAGTGAATCTCGAGCGAATAACCGCAAATGAATATCAACAGATTTGTTTACCAGATTTTCATGCGGTTGGCTTTCGACCATTAATTGTAGCAGCCCGAAGCTATCGCAGTATTCCAATGCCTCTAAATTTTGGATTCTGTGGAAACGACAGCATTTTTTCAGTATTTGCGAGTACTATCGTTCGCTCTACTATACTCTATGTACAAGCTCCACTATATACATTCTCATATCGGTGATCGAAGTTTGACAATAACGGAAATCTTCAAACAGAATATTAAATGGGAAATGTGACAATAACTATATTACGAAAAATACTACGACTAGAAGAAGATAGACAAAACACGAGAAATATTGTCAAGCTTAAATTTAAAAGTAGAAATTGGACTATTGTGACGCTTTGGTACCGATCCTTCAAAGCATATTCAAGCACTAGTGAACCGATTCAAAAGACAGGGTCCTCTACTCATGCAAGATTTGATCGCACGGTTCCGGTGTTGGTAGCGCGAACAAGTGCTTTAGGAAAACGATTGAGTACTCGAGAAGAGGACAGGATTGCAGGGTTTCGCTTTGGATTCCCTTTACGCAGCCAACTCAAACAGAGGTCGGCTGGAAACGTTGATCCACGAGGAAGAGCGCGCGTTCAATCTACGCTCGCAACTCGCAATGTTGTGAACTGCAGAGTCTGCCGAGAGAACAAACTTCGTGCAAAGTAGATCACAGACAGAATGCGGCTTTTGAGCTACAGACTATAGCTACTGCGTCGGCGCACGCAGCTAAGGTACATAGATACACTGTACAAGTATACCATAACCTGGATTCTGCTCTGATTAGAATGGATGCGCGTCGGTTCACTATCGGACCGTAGAAGACTCTGTCAGCAACTTGTCTGTTCGTTCTTAGGTAATGAAACCTTGTAACTAACTTTACTAACGCTCAAGTCGATCCTTTTCGATAATAACTTTTTAAGGCGGTTCATGCGGTGGCAAGTTACTACGTAATAAGTATGCTTAGCTCGTGTGTACGTTCTAATTCGAAGTTCTGCGATTAGTTGAAGTTGTTTGAAAATTGGCCATGACACTGGCAGTTAACTTTACGAAACGAAAACTTCATTGTTAACTTCTTCTTGCAAGTGAGTGTTAAAAATTTTGTTGCATATTTATATGTATTTTTGTGCCAGAATGACTTTATACTTAACATTAGAACGTTTTCCTGTGTGTTCTTAGCAATATGATAGTTTTGCTGTTAAATATTGTACTTCCGGATAACAAAACCAGAATATATTAGAATATATCAGTGATATGGAAGTGCATCGCAATCAGCATATGTACGATACCGTTCTATTACAGAAACTGACCTGTGATCTGTATGAAGATTGCAAGACTTGTAATAAGACTCGTAAAACAAAGATTGCGGTTTATATTTTAAAACAAATAACGAATCCTTGCAATATTCTTTTTACATATTTATAAGAAAATAAATGTTCGATTGGAATGAATTTCTTATAAACGACCGAATGTGGTTAATCAGCGTAACGAATAACAAATATAAACTACGTTAAATAACGTTTTAATACTGTACGTTTCTGCCTTGAAAAAGTTCCGGTGTCAGCGACAAAATTCTGATAGAAAATACATCTATAAATATGGAAAGGTTTCCACGGTAAATAAAAGTTACACTCGGTTCACTGCTGATTGGAAGCCATGTAAACTGATTTTTCTCTCCCAAACAGAGGTGGAATGGAATTCGAAAGAAATAGAGGGAAGCTGTTCCCCCGGAATCCCACAATTTATGTTGCTTTCTCAGCAGAATCTTCCACCGAGGAAGATATTATTAATTTCACGGAATCAATATTCTCCTGTTCTTTGCATTTATTCCTTGATCAATCTTTCTCCGACCGCGCACAGTAGAGAAATATATTAAGATTAAAGAATTTTCACACTTAAAACAAAATGAAATAAATTGAATATAATATGTTTCCTGATCATCTTATCCTATACAAGCAAGCAAAGACACCTTGTATATTTACACAGTGTAATACTTACACTTAATTTTGATTGAATATTGCAATGAAATAACGTATGCATAAGTTATTATAATGCGTTACGTGAATATTTTTAAGCTATTTGCACAGAACGCTAATTTAGCAAATGCTCTCCCAGGGGTTTGTTTGCCATTGCAAAAAGATCTTGACTTCATTTAATTAGGAGGCTCGTTTTCCTGGTTTCCGACATGATGCGCGAAACACGAGCAGATGGATGTGATTGTGCAATTGCAATTCTTGCCTGAAAGAGTTCGACAATTCTGGCCAATGATAATTGCTTCGCGATGAACGTCGAATTACGTATTGTGCGCAACCGTCCGCGGAAATCCCGTTGCCAATTAATTGAATCAGGCCAAGTAGCTCGATGGAAATTCAATTAAAATTCAATTAAAATCCAATATTTTTGAGGGGAAAAAATGTAGAGCCAAAAGTTTCTCTAGCTTCCCGCTCGTTTTGGATCTTCGGTTCGCAAAATTTATAATTAGTCATAGAGTCAAGCTACGATTTAGCTTGAATTGCTCTGTAATAATCATAAACTATTTTGAAAGTTAGATTCCCTTTACGAATCTCAATTTTAAATTGAATTTACATCGACATGTCTTAATTCTATTTTATTCAAGCTAAAGTAAAATCCTGGTTGCAGTGAACCACAGGTGAAACGAGTCGACGCAAAACCGCGAATAGATTAAGAATTTTTTCAAAATCTTATTTTTATTTCATCAAAGTTTTCTGTAGCAAATTTGCCAGATAGCCTTTGGTACCTTACTACATCCTTCCCAATTATTTTAAGCTTTGTACAGCAAGATAAGTTTTTCTCCCCACACGATTATATCTAGTAATATTCTTTACTGGACCAAGCTTAAAAAGCGAAAGGTTGCTCCAATTATCGTAGAGCACTGCGAGATTCGCTCGTTTTCACGAAAACCAGCATGGTAAGTAAACGAAGCAGTACCAAAAAGTCCTTGTTTTTGCTTAATCATCGCGCGCGTACCGGAAAAAAGCTCGAATACTTTTCCGGCCCAGTGGACTTTAAAACATGAAGGCTACAGCTCTGATAACCACAGTGGTTATAAGAGAATAAAAGCTGAGGGCTTTGGCATTGCGAATGGGTGTCCACACCATTTCGAAAAGAAAATTCTTTGCCAAGCTCTTCGCTCATTTGACCCACTGCCAATTTCCACTCGGGTTTGGATGAAAAAATTCGACCCCTGTGGTCATCTTCAAATTATGCTGACGACCAGCACAGTCCAGAACACGTAAAGCAAAAATGTCATTGCACTTTCGTGAGATTAATACATCGAGAATATTTTTTTTTTTATTTTCAAAACTTGTTTTATTTCACAAGAAACAAATTCACTTTATAACCGCACTCTCGCGGTTCGCGACTTCAAAATTCCTTATTAAATTAGTATTAATTACCAAGTTTCATTAGCGAACACCAAACTCGGCGAGACTTTTGATAATGGTCTCCAGCAGTTCAGCCAAGTTTCTTCCCGAAGTTATGTAATAGTAAGCAAAGGGACGATTAAAAATGCAATCCACGCGAGACTTGTGGATTTCACCTTTTTTTAAGGATTATGGGATAAGTAGTTCTACGGGAAACTTTCGTATTCTGTAGGTCGTGTTAAATCTTGGGGTAAGTTGAAAAAAAGTTTGTTTCGTGGCGACCCTGCTTCATTTGGAATCTCAATTTAAGGGAATAGAATCCAAGAATAATGATGTAGGAGTTGTATCACAAATGTGTTTAAACAATGAAAGAGGTCTGAATGCTTTAAATCTAAATACTGAAATATTTTTAAAAAGTGCTGTACTGTGATAGATAGATTTCAGAAATCTCACTTCCTAGCAAGGGAAATTGAGGATCGCGTTTCAACACGTCTATCGATATAGTCTATAGGGAGTTATAACAACACGAAATTCAAAGTTTGCTTGCAGATGGGGTAGTAACGAAATTTACAAGATCTCAAACGAGGTTTTGCTTCGTTACGTTTATTGCTTCGACAACTATAACGTTGTAACTGGAAACAAAGTTTCGTGACTGAACGCTTCTTGAGCACAGGGTTTTATTGAGAAAAGTTCTCCAACACTGACCAAACACGAGTTAACAATGAAAATCTTTTGTACATCATTATGAAATATTATAACACTATTCTTCATTGACAACTATCCCTACGTAACGAAAATTCGATTTAGTTTTGGCAAGCTTCAGAGAATACTATATGCACGGTTAATTAGCACCCGTTTGTATGCATCCAATGGTCGAGCTCCTCTGCACAATGTTGAAGACGCATTGAAACTCTGCACGGCGATTATACCGTAGCATTTGCATGCGCGTGAATTTCCACGTATGTCGTATCGTGGTGTGGTAAGTACGAACCTCCCGATACATACAGGGTGTTCCAAATTTAAAATCTGAAACTTTATCAATACATTCTATTTGACTAGAAAAAAAAGAATATCGTATAATCATTTGCATTAATACATTATAACATAAGTATTTGTATTTCTCAATTATAATTTAAGTACTTAAACATGAAATCGAAATTTCGTATTTATTCGCAAGTGAGGAATACGGTTTGTAACTTCAGAATGAAACTGTAAACGACCTACATTTGTATTTAACAGTTTTCTTCATATCTAGAGCGATAGAATCTGCTGACAAAGTTTGGTACGTCAAATCTGGAACACCCTGTATAGTTGGGGATCTATGTACGTACTTACATACGTATGTCTATCCGTGTCGGTAGTTCATGTAAAACCATTGTTTCGCTGCTACCGTATACCTTATTGAATTAGGCCACGTACACCACCGGAAATTACATTCGACTACGAGATCCACTAGACCCACTGAGCCGGAAAAGGCGCGAGTCTGGCGAAATTAATGCCCTAGTTTCACCATTAGTTACCTAGGACTGCGAAAAACCACTGCACTACTTCGCGTGCCAGTTTGCACGAGATGAGTGTCGCAGTTCCTCGGAAATTTCTACCGGCTTATTATTACTTTGAACCCTTAATTACGCTGGTAAAATGAGTAGTCTCAGAAATTCTAACGTCAGACTGGCACCATTTTCACCAGGGATATTTTAATGTCCTTTTGGTTGGATATCCTACTCTAAACTGAACTGGCCATGCCAGGATACCATGCATACTGATGGGTTAGACGCGAAACCTGCCACGTCCAAAAATTCAACTTTTCTGAGTGCTGAAACATTATTTGCTCAGTGGCTAAAGCTACGTGAAACTCTGAGAAACATTAGAATCGTCCCAACACTTTTACAGTTGGAGTTTTACGGCATTCCATAACGTACAACTGCAAGCTATCAACATAATTCTAGTTTATACTGTATTAACATCAACTTTTAGTGTATTCGTCTACCACGATTTTAATCAGAACGAATACAACACAACAAATTTCTTTCTTTCACACAAAAGCTTCTAAAACTATATACTATGTATTTTCGAATATTACTTGATTCTCGTTATTATTTTCAATCGTGTATCATTTTGTTGAAAATCGTATGTTACTCATTACTCTATCAATATTTCTGAACGTTATTATCGTAATGATTATAAGTTATGAATTTTACTAGTTCATAGCGATCAAAATTATCAGTTATCGTAAAAACGCTGAAACTGCGTTACTGTATTCGATATCCACAGAGTAGAGGGAGTGTTACTTTTTTAAATCTGCAACATGAAATAATGTTAGGGTGGAGAACCTGAGCCACTTATCCGAACTAGACAGCTCTCATCCATCTCATGAGACAGGCTTCTATTGTACTAATAAGTAGGATTAGCCGAGACTTCGTCTGCCGGGAAAGGAACGTCCGCACCTGGCAGAGAGGTTTCAACAGCAAAACATTCTCATCTTGCTTCACGTAACCTCTCCGGAGGGTGGAAATTCGTTAACTCTTGGAAGCGTGTAGCGCAAATTAAACAACTTGGCAGCCTGTCACCTGGCCCATTACGTTCTCCAAGAGAAGTGTTCGTGCGATGGGGAAAAATAAAATAGGAAGGGAAAAGTACGGAAAGGTATTTCGAAGAGGGCAAGTAAGCAGGCTCAAGTGGGCAAAAGTAGTAGGGGGTGAGAGAGAGAGAGAGAGAGAGAGAGAGTGGCACGTTGCCATCGCGCGAAACTTGGTCGCCTCATTGGCGTCGAGTCAGTTCCCGCGGGGCTTTTCTCTCCTTAAAGCGAGTTCTTTTGCCAGATTGCCGGCAAGAAAAACTCTTCGTGCCTTCGACCACCCGGGCCTTACCTCGTTATAACCCGGCTCGATAGCCTCCCGTGGGACGCGTTCGATCCAACTCTTTTATTTATTTTCAACTGCCCGAACTGCCAGACTACAGTCGCTCGCATTCTGTTTTGATAGATAGCCCAACGAGACTGATTTTTATGGGACCTCATATTTCTCTCTTGGACACAAGTAACGTTTTAGCTCTAGAACTGCGCGAGCAGTTAACCCTCGAGGTATCGAAATGATCGGAGTAAGTTGCAAGAACTTTCTTTTATTATGAATTCGACATGTGTTTCTTTGATGAATTGTTGCTTCGATTCTTCCAAGTGAAATGTATTGTGCTTTACTTTGAATCGATAATTGAAAATTGAAGTTCGCATTGATTCTGTAGATCCAATTAGTAATATCATATTGATGATGTAGCTAGTAATATAATTTTTTCAATTTTGTGGTGTGAATTGAAATAAATGAGAGCTCTCGATTTAATTGTTAAAGAATATTGGTTCGCATTGTATTGTCTTATGGGCTCCATTATTCATACTTGATAAAAAGCTGCAAATGAATCGTTCGAATTATAATATTAATGAGTCATTTTCGATACAGAAGTAATTAAAGTAATTCAGCTACTTATACAAGGATGCAATACAGCGTATTAAACCATTTAAACCATTTTAAGAACATTTTGAGATTAATCAGCCGTGCAATGCGATGAATCTTAATTGTAATAATAAATAATTCGCAAGGAATAATCAATACTCCAGTGATACAGAAATTTGACCGAATTATGGAAGGAATATCCTTATCAGCAATTTTCTGCTGGATTACTCGCCGACAGCGCAACCTTCCAAAACGTTATTATAATTACTCAGCGCTTGAAAAAACAGCTAGCAATCCCTTAAAACCAGGCCGCTCCCAATCCCAGTACACCGAGACGTTCCATTAACGAGTCCGGCCAAACTTTCCTATTAATATTAAACCACGAACTTTCCCACAACTCCAAAACTCACGATGAAACATCGCACGCCGTGTAAAATAAGCGCTGCTATGTAAAAAGCAGTTTACGTAAAACAATTTATAAAACGTTCAATACTACCATCAATATTACAGTGACGTACAAAAATCAATGCAATATAGCAAGTGAAAATAGTTTTAGTTACAACTGTTACTCATTTTCATCGATGGTGAGAATTTTCTATAAAACGTAAACTTTTCTCATTTTCACTATCATTTTCAATATACTTGGATGTAATTTGTTTTCGAGAAATTCAAAGGTATTAAGAAATACATGCACCAATATTAAACTTTTTTCCGTCTGCTATTGTATTTTCAACCAATACGACTTCGATCTGCAATTTAATATATTATTCGTTCTAATGCAAGCACAGTAGCTATCTTAATAAAGCACAATCGATAGCTGCTCTACCTGGAATATACATATATATCTGTATATGTATAGGTAATACCTATAGCCAGCGAAGTTAACACAACGAGCAATATTATCCGTAATCTATTTCCCAGGAGAAAATTATATTTCACCGTAACTTTATACCTCCGCCGCGGCGTCTCCACGAAGGATATTCCGAATTCCGTCCATTTTGAATAAAATCGTGAAGCGCGCCCCGAGGCCCCGAGGAAAACGGAGCGGAATAAAGGACGTCGCTCAAAGCGCGAACTACCCGGTAGAAATGGAAAGAGGGGATGAAGGAGAGAAATAAGCGAGGATCAAATTCATAGACAGGCGAGAGGTTTTCGAGGCGAAAAGACTTTGTGAATCTCACAGGATACGTGCGGTGGACACGAAGACCGCCGGTAACTACTTCCGGTCTCTTTGGAAGATGTCCTTCTCGTTAGCCATTCCAGTCGGACGTGAGTCTCCCTTTTCTCCTCGGTTTCCGTTTGCACAGTTCGTTAGGCAATTCTCGCATTCTCGCCGCTGCCGCAGCTCCAATTTTTATTCATCCTTTTTCACATACAAGGCGCGATATTTTTCAGACGGATGCGTCTACGTGAGTGCCGTTATTTCGCGTATTACCGATTCTCTAATAAACAACCGCTCGTCATGCGAGAATCAGCGCGTTTTCCGCTCTGTCAGTGGAAAAAAGGTGGCAATTACTTTCTTCGTGGGAATCGATTATTCTCATACTGAAATATGGCACGAACGTATTCCACGCGAGCGAATCCGATAAATGCTACCATAATTGGATAATAATGGCTAGGAAATCTGAAAAAGTCTCAGCTATGCATAATATCAAGAAATATTCGTGATATGTTAAACAATATCAGTAAAACATGTCGCTTCGTATTTTCCTATTAATATTTCATTCTGACGTACTTTATTTCTGTCATTCATTCTTATGTTGTATTACCTATAGCAACCGTGGTATTTTACTTCATAAATAAGTATCATCCCTTTACTTATCCCTCTAATATTTTTGATATTTTATTTGATGACCAATACCAATAATTATTGAGAGTGCAAAAAGAAAGAAACAGACAGATTTTGTGTATTGATTCCGAATTGTATCAATAACAAGACTGAATTTCACTTAAACTATTAGTTGATCTAGTCCTCAATTGCGTAAATCAGGATGGCTATGGTGAACGGTTGCAAAAAATAATCGAAGACGATTCGGAATTAGCTTATTGTTAGCCAATTTGACCGTGCGATTGTTCCACGAAGCAGAAGTTAATTGATTGCGGCAACCATTATATTGCCTTCCAATTTCCCGAGTTATATCTGATTATAACAATTGGATGAACACGAGGTTTCGCGCTGTACCGCAGCGCGATACTGTCGCGATTTCAAATTCAAGAGGTATCGACGCATTTGCGACGTAAAATTTTATCGCTGTCCTACGGTATTCCGCAGATATCTCAACGTATCTCGATCCAGCTTTTTTCTGTATCCATAATTCGCCGAGAAAGCGAGTTTCACGATAGTATTGGGGGGAATCTCTCGCGAAGGAAGCCCATTCGCATTCAGCTACCGTGGTATTTATCTGCTTCGGATGCAAGTGCATCGTAATGCAGTTTCGAGTACAGTGCTTCGTTCCAGGTAAGGATCTTTCGCGTCACGAAAAACTGTCATCCGTTCTCCAGAATTTCAAATTTTTTATATGATATTGGTGAATAAAATGAATTCATCTACATGTACAACTTATAATTCAACTTTGCGAATTATAGTTTGAAGTTATGCAAAAGTTAATGAAAGAAGAATTATTGATGAATAAATATTTTGTAAAAGGAACAAGTGTTACCTATAAAGAAAACTTTGGAAAAATCGTAACAACTGATATTACAATGAGAAAATAATTGCACCATTTAATCGATTAATCTTTTAGAAGTATTCTGTAAACGTTCATAATTTACTTAGTAAAACAATTCCTGACCTGTAGACAACGTGCACAGCGAAACATAAGAATGAGGCTAGACTGTTGCTTAAACACACCAATCACCCTTAAAACTTCTTTATAACCCCAGTGCTCCAATAAACTACAACTTGTATGCACGCAAAAACCCGATGACAAAAAACCACTGGTTAATGGGCTAATACATTATAGGAGCCTTTATCCTCTCGGCTGAACCCACTTTATACATTCCAAGGATCTCCGACACGCTGTTGCCTCCAAGTAATAATTTATTCTTTGCATCAATTCCAATATTCACACCCATGAAACAATTATTATCATTATGTTATCAATCAACGAGCAAAAGTGTTTTGCTTATAAATAAATATAAGCGATAAAAATGGTCAAATGGTCAAAGTACAAGCGATGTTTGCTACACAAAATTTCGACGTTTCTCGGGTTTGTCGTCTTTATGCTCTCTCATTGACTGTGATTTTTCAAGCGTGTTGCCCCCTCCAGAGTCGCGTTTCAGTTGCAGAACAGAGGGCGTTGCAAGAGTCGACATTAAAAAGTTGCGTGGTTGGTAGGGCGGTGCAGTCGAAAAGGAAGTTTCTAGCAGGGAAAAGTCCAAGCCAGACATTGTTGCCACCAGGTCGCGATTCCCCGCGTAGAACACGAGACTGTGAAACTTTCACGATATTTCATGGTCCGCTCGACATCGACAATACTCCGTCCGGAACAGTGCGCTCTACGCTCCAGATTTCTTCTCCCAATTACGAGAGCGTTGTGACAAGGGTTACGAGTAAACAGCTGCTGGACTTAACAGTCCTCCATTACGAATCTTCTTGCTCGCTGATTTACGAGCATGCGACAGTTCTGCTCTGTGATTTCGGATTCGGGAGAATCTTCTTTCTCCTCGGTTCGTTTAATATATGTGCGGTTGGAAAGCGGTCAGATGGTAAAGTTTTGGAAAGTTTGACAAAGAGAGTAAGTTTTCTTTTTCTTCAGTTTTGACATTGTACGAGTTATACCGAATGTTCATGACTAATTGATTCATTTTTCTGTAAGGGTCTATTATTGTGATTTACTATTGCATTTTGTATTTATTAAAATATTAGAAATTAATGCTACTGAAGCTTTCCAAAATATTTTAAAAGCAAAATATTTATGGCAATCTATCCAACTATCGAAATGTAAGAATGGAAATGTAGGAGATTGTCTTGATATATCGTTGTTACAGCATTAATATAATCTAATTGTAAGATCATGTGCGTTAATGTTGCTATTGCATATCGGAGGTTTGGTCTCTGAAATGATAGTAAATAGGGTGCAACACGTTCCACTAATTGAGTACTGACTGTTCTATCAGAGGCAATTAGGGAATACCGAGCCTAGATGTACGCCTAATAATGAGTTTGGTAAGACAATTAGATTCGCTTCCCAAGAGACCTAAATACATACACAGAGAATATTCATGTTTAAATATATATTTCGTTCGAATAGTTAAAAGTTCTATTGAATGTTAATCGAATATACATATGAAATGTCTTAAATTGTTAATTTTGCACCGGAAAAATGATTTTTCTGCATTTCGAGATGTCTGAATTGCAAGGTTCCGAAAGAAGCATAGAAATAATTGGAATACAGGAGACGATGGAGATAAAGAGGCATCGTGTCGCGTCGTCTCCAATTTCTGTCCGACGTTACTCGTCGGTTGAGCAAAGTGTAAATTGAGATCCAGCTTGCCTGAAGACTAATTAACCGGGAATCAAATGTCAGGAGTTGCTCCTATCTGGTTGACTCGCGGTAAGCCCTCTGGCAGAGGCACAAGTAGAAGCAGGGGCACAGGAAGACACTCGACCTCCTTCCATTAATCACAGGGCCAAGAATCGAAGTGTCGCATTAAGCTAGGAATAACGACTACGAACGATGAACCCCAAGAACTTTGATGCCTATTAGCTCCGTAGCAGGTCGCACGGTTAAATACGAACTTCATGATTTTAGGACCGCTTGGTATGAAGGACTTCAAGGTGATACGTTACCAAACTACTCTGTTTTATTAGTTCCAAAACGTCTCGCCTTCAAACTTTCACCAATTTCACCAAGTATCCTCGTTCCTCGCGAAGTCCTTTCGCTTGCATGGAATTCTCTCAATATTCAAAAATTTCTCACTGCTGACTAGGGTTATAAATGTTTCAACACTAAACCTACCCCCACTTAACGTATCTATTCCTCTATCACGCGTGAAAAAATGTAAAAAGTGATCTTTAAGGTCAGGATTTATAGAAACACTAAAAGAAGAAATAACTATTGAAAAATGGACTGTACGGATACTTTAAGAAATGTCGTAAAGTTTAATGGCAATGAAATGGCATTGTACGTAGAAAGTTGTAAACGAGAGTTCAAAAAGGATTACTTGACGATTCGTGATAAGATTATTATGATAGATATAATTTCTGTTATAAATTTCAAGAAAAGTCTATGACACTGTAAAGTTTCTGTCCCATGAGAAAAGTATTGACCTTATTCCAGTCACGAAATTGGCGATCTAAATGGCATTACCAGAGCAGCCGAGCAATGCTCGTCGAGGGAAATAGAATTTCGGTGGAACGTGAAATTCACAGAGCCTTGGCCTATTAGTAAACACCGTCTGCGGCTAGTTAATTCAGCGTGACGGCATGGCGGCTACTTCCCGTAGAAAAAGAGATTGCAGTAATTATCCTTTTACGAAGAGGTTGCGATTTTCCTCGAAGTCTACGAGAGCCACGTAACCTTTGTATAGCCTTTGGCATTCGAGAAAGTACGCGAAGAGAGGAAAGTAGGAAGGAACTTGGAGAATCGGAAAAACGTTGGAAATGCGGACGGCTTGACCAGCCGCAAAGCGAAATACCATTCTCTTTTCTCTTATCAACTCTAAAACCGGACATCGATTTTTTTGCAATAATAAAAGACTCCCTGTCCGTCGTGTATTTTTTTTCCTGCCGCATTCGGGTTTTACTTCGAGCAAGGGTAGCTTAGGGAAGCTAAGTCCCTCCTTAATCCATTAGCCGATCCCGTTAAAAGTACCATTAAAGAAATAGCTGAATCCTCGTGGTAAAACTGAATGCGATGGAACTACAGTGAACTCTGATTCTTATATACTACACTTATACTATGTACATGATTTGTGCCACTGCTTGGTCAACGAAACTCTAGCTGAGCTCGTATTGTCTGAACAAGTATTAGTGAAACTTACATAATGGTCGAATATTGAATTTAAAAAAAATGGGATCTATAAAATTTCTGTTATAATTATTATTGCTACAGTAATAAAAAATTCACAAGTTTTAATCATGTGCATTGAACATATCGTTATAAAATTAATTACTCATTCAATTAATTTTGGGATTCGTACGAAGAGATGTTGTAGTGCATGGAGAAGGTTGCCCTCTTTCCTGCTTCTGTAAATAAAGTTCTACTAGACTTTATATTTTAACCTTTTTACATTTACAGGCTTCACATTTTCCACGGGGATTCTCAGTAATTCCGTTAGCAGTATTAACAATAACAACACAGCCTCGTAAACTCCAGCTACCTTCGGATAAAGTATTCCACAAATGTGCGTTATTACGGGCGACCGTGCATCCCGAGTTTCAGAGGCGCCACGAAATACAACGTGTGCAAGTTTTCTGGGGTAGTTATTATTTCGAAGAAATTTATATGAAAGTTCCCACAGTAGTGCAGATACGTCACTTTCACTTCTGCACGTAATATTCTACTACTTCAAGATTCTATCATGGAATTTATCTGTATAATAGTACTTGCAACTATTCACACTTATTTCCATTCCATTCACTTTAATGCAATATTTCAGTATAATTCGCTACTTTCTTGCATACAGATTAGGTTTTATTAAAACAAACTTTAACACACTCTTGTACCGAATTTATGCACATACTTTTAAATTTTAAGAGTTTACTTTCGGAAGTAGACTCTTCAAGAGATGAAATAAAATAAACCTCGATTTTTTAAAACTTTTAGAGCAGAAAATTACCTGGCTGCAAATTGTAATACTTTTTCGCTTTTAAAACGACCCTCGAACATAAAATCTCACAAAGCGAGCATTATATTCAGAATGCGGACATTCGTCGTTCTTTCTTTGCTACCTTAAAGGTCTTCGGAGAATTAAACGGACGTCTTCGAGTCCAATGTGCGCTCGGATTAACCGGACAGACTGGCATCAAGCCGCATTTACCTTTTATCCTCTGAAAGGATCTCGTTTCCTGACCGGAAGAATCGCCCTCGCGGAATGGTCACCTCGAGACCCATAATTAGGGAAGATCTCATTCGCGGAAATTAAGGGGAGCATATTCATTGAATTTGTCAGGCCATCCTGTGACTTAATGAAGATCGATTACCGTGGATGAGCTTGGTCGCTCATCGTCATTATAGTGAATTGCATTCTCTTCGATGATGGATAGTCTTTATCTCAAATAGCACTTTTAGCGTATTTTTTGAAGATCATATGAATTTTCTATTTGAACCATTACCAAAGTAAACTGAAGAACGCCTTTTTAAAAGCAAAAGCTAACAAAAGACATTCATTCGTAAAATAGACCTTTAATTATTCGTCGGTATTTCTAGTATTAATAATATTTATACTTTTTATTGGTAGCTACAAGAAATTTAGTAATTTTCTCCACTGCTGTGAATTACACGTATATTGCAAAAAGTATTACAGTTAAGTTTTTGGTACAATGCTGTTATCTCGTGCCATTGTGTGTTTTCCCTCCGCAGAAACAACATACCGAATAAAATAAACTTGTTTGAATAACTCGCGGTTTCCGTGAATTTTCATAAGATTCACACAAAAACGGATACGCAAATTGAATAGGAAATAAGTCTGCTTTAATATTTTTCACAACTTCATGAGACAAACTGACAATTTATTCATTCAATGATAAATCCCCAAAAAATAAAATACGTTCTTTAACACAAAAAGCTCAATTGAACCGACCAAAATTAAGCTTGGAATAGTAAACAATTCTACTTCTCTCAAGTATTATGATCATTAAAAAGCTTGCTTTTGAACAAATACACTTAATTAGCGTACTTATTTACAGTAATCAACAGAATATTTGAAAGAGAAGAGTTCAAACATAGCTGAGCATTGAAAGCAATCTTTATACAATGTATTTACCGATGTTGTAACGTTAGCAAAGGGGGTTTCTTTAACACGGTTTCCCAAGTTTACCATTAATTTTCTCGACCCTCTGACATTCTTTAGGGCCTAAATACGTAAAAGAATACTTCTCGAAAGTGGGGGCGAAAGTGGCATCCCTCTTACCAGGGATGCCTCGAGTAGAAGGCCGCAAACAAAAGCTCGCCAGGAAAATTGGCTGCTCGTGCAATCGACACGCGTTCGCTTTAAATTCCGTCAGACGAATTAGCTGGCTGGAATAAATCGACGCCACCACGCCAGCAGTAGGGGCATGCTGCGTTTGGAAAGTTAATCGAATGCTCGCGATAGCAGGAAGTTTAATGAAGAACCGCCCAGGCGCAATTATTTTCCGCGGGAACAAATAACCGGGCAAAAGGAGGTAGCCGTACGCGCACCCGCGCGTTCTCTAAATAAAATAAGAAGTAGATGAAGAAGAAGAAGAAGAAGAAGAAGAAGAAGAGGTGAAGTGCAAGAGGAAAAATAATGAACGCACTTTAATGCAGCCACCTCTTCCTCCTTTTACTCGTTTCAGTCCTCTCTGGAGTTGAGAGAGCTAACTTACCAGTCGGACGCGCCAGCGCGTACTACTAACTTCGTAGATTCTTCCGCATATGAATCTTCGTTATGTGAATGTTCTATCATATAACCGATCAGTTATTCGGAAAATTCGACATCAAGTTATATCATACATATAATTCATCTTTTTAATGATTACTATTGCAATTAATTATGATTAAAAAATATTTGCATTAGAATCATTTTGGAAATGTATAATAATGATATGTGCACCATTGAGGTTTTACTAACATAAGAGGGACGAGTTTTGCTCTTAGAGCAAAAAGGAACCACGTTGGTTTTGCTGCGTGAAGCGATCAATTCAACCCGCTCACATGTGTCTTATTATACGATTCTCGTTACCGTGGATTAGATCGCCACACGAGAGAGGGAAAGAGAATGAGAGAGATAGAGAGAGTCCTAAATGTATGACTAGGAAGAAGAAGAAGAATTCTCTGCTGGAATTGGGCTCCATAAAATCCGGAGCTGGCTAGAGCTTTGGCCAAAACTGTTTTTCTCCTCGTTTGCGTACGCCACTGTGCAACGACCCTCGTAACGAAGCCCCTGTCGCGTGCAGACCAATGATTAAACCACACTCGCTATGCAATAAACGATTAAATAGTACTCAGTTTAATTGCACCCACGGCTTACGACTTCTTCTGAATATTACCGCCTTCAGCCCAATGTGCTTTGCATTTCGCGCAATTATTCTTCGCACCGCTTGTCTTCGTTGGTTTGTTTCTCCTTTTTGTTTCGTTACGAACCGCGAGAATTTTGCGCGTCGAGAGAAAATTCGTTGGAAAATGGAACTTTGCAAAAAGACATAGAGGTGTTTCGAGAAAGTATCCTGCTAATTATTCGAGAGAATATATCAAAAGAGTAAAAAGGAGTTAGAAGACTCTAGAAACAACAGTAGTTTCTTGAGGTCTTTGAATTCCACGAATTCCACGATTTCAATTCAAGGAAATTGAAATTGAAATTGAATAAGCGAACCAGAAAAGCAGAGCAACTTTTTGAAATTTTTAACAAGACTTTTTCAGGAAATTTGAGAATAAATGGTGCATGGATTTAACAGATTTTCGGCGGTTTGGGAAAGTTTGATAGCTCCTCGAATTTCTCTGGATTGGAACTTGTTCCTTCGGACTCGCAAGCGATGATAATGCTTTCGGATCAAAGTTACCTCCCGACAAATGCTTCTCGAACGAAGGAAATTCATCGAGAACGTTTCTATACCTGTGTGAATCCACGCGAAAGCACTTCAGTGGATGCGTTCAGAAAGTGTCTTGTCAAACGACGAAAGCTAAAGCGTGACACAGAAAGGGAGCAAAAGGGAGAAAACGCTGTTGGAAATCATGCGATAAAAATGCGATATCGTGAGTTGGTCCGTTGTGTGACATCATGGATTATCGGAGGCCAGCTAAATCTAGTAAAAATTTTATGACGCTCGCATAATCGCGTCACTTGGGACTCCTCCGTAGCTCGTTTTCCACCTCCTCTATACACGATGAATACTGACTAAAGTTAGACGAAACTTTTCAGACGCTTGCAAACTTGGACAATTTATTTCTACCAATTATACAATTCTCTATCAAACTTTATTGCGATCCTAATCTCTCGAGCGCAGAATGACCACTTCGACGCTTGCAAGATATTTTACGTTCCAATTTCACGATGAGATTTCTGCGCTTCAAACTCGTGGCTCTGACTAGTTATATCGCAGGAATATCTTCTGTAAAGTTTTAACAATCCATTCGTGGATTTTAATTTCGCTTTTCTTCTGCTCATTAAAAGTTTATTTTGTCAACTTCAGTATTTATCGATTCCAGAAAGTTGTTATACATGAAACGATTGATTCTATTCTACGAATTGTCCAAAGCGTTTATCTTTTCAAGGGATTTTATGATTATCGGCGTGAGGGATATTAGAGAAGAGCTTATTATTGATCGTGTGATCCTTTCGTGTACTTTGCGAATCTCAAGACTTTAGTTAGCTGTGTAGCTTGGAGTAGCGAATAAAGCCACAAACAATTGCGCTGACACGTCAGATTCCTGCGTCCACCGCCACACAAATTTACTGTCAGTGCGAAATTGCATTCTTGCTGGACCAGCTTTTCAGGGCCAGGATAAAGTGAGATGCAATGAGCAATATCACTTGAGCAAAATGTTGCCAAGTGCATCGTGTACTCTGCCAGCTTCTCTACTCTATTTCGTCAAAATCATTGTTATTTCGAATATAATACTGAAAGCCTCATCCAAATATGTATAAATACAGAGATTTTTGAGGGATATGAAAAAATGCTATACATTCTATAATTCTATAATTCTTTCAAAAGAATTCTATACTGTATACAAATATTTGATTCGATATTTTCCCAGCTGCGGATTGAATATACATTATTTCGTAGATGACTGTGTTACGGAGATTTGTATGTTTTTTAAAATAAACAGTTCATTGTTTATATAGAGTAACTAACGAATACTTGAAATTGATAGTACGAATAATATGTTCGCAATTTTGTAGGAATTCATTAAATGATATTGTTTCCGAAAAATTGAGTAAATATTGAGCTGCAGTGAAATGTAACATTTATGTGTGTGTACATATTTGCACAGTCTTCCTTCATCAATTATGCAATCGTTATCTTTAGGATTTCGGTTTCAAATTAAACCAAAATGTGAACCGTTACATATTAAAATCGAATGTCACTGTAAATTAGTAATTTAACTATTAGGCCCGACCGTCTGATTCTTTGACATTACATTCATACCAATTTTGCTTTCCACTTTGCCGAAATTGCACCAGCATTAATATAAAAAAAAAACGAAAATATTTCAAAATGAAAGTTTGTAGCTGAATTCAACAGTATACTTCAAATCAAATTCAGTGGCCAGAGTAAATTTTTTGCTTTTACCATATTGCGTCCGAATCAATTCACTTCCACGTTCGTCACTTCAAATTTGCAAGATGCATCTATTGTGATTCGAGGTATTGCGGTACTCCGCTATCGAGTGCCATAAGTCTGATGGGAAAAATCGGTCAAACGAATTGTCAAAAGCTCACTCGAGTAGGCTTTGCGCGTCAATCAGAAGTGAGTGTCATCACGAGTGAAAAATGTGGCATGGGTTAATTCGAAAAAAGAGCTGAAACTGAGTTTACAATTAGTTTGCATCGAGCATACAATATCCGTGTCAGGGATGAATCGCTTGAAACCCTCAGAGAAAGTCATTTCCGTTTCTTTCGCAAGTCCCGTGATTAAAAAACTACGCGATATCGAGTCGCATGCGCAGCACGACTGTGGCCTCATCCAATCACTGTCAATGAATCTTTTTACCCCTTGTCCTTGCCTCTAGTAAAACGAACCGAGTCCAGTCTGCAATTGCTGAATCTATTTTCTTTCGCGCACTATCGAGTCAACTTTACCAACAAATATAAAGCCTACTGTATCCGGCTTTTTTTCTCGCAGATCAAACTGAGGGAAATACGAATTCTAATATTTAGTCAATCTAAAAGTTCAAGAAATTACGTGTTTAGAATCAGTACATTAATGCTGATTGTCTGAATGCAAATGAATAAATAATAAGGTTCGTCAAATGTACAGAGATTGTAAATATTGTTGCGCAAATATGCGCAAATCGGTGGTAGAACTACATTGTTGACGATAAACTATAAATTTTCGGATGGTCTAGGACTATGTTGATAGACTCGAGTATATTAGTTATGTTGGACAACCTATGATATTGTCTGCGTTCTTCAGGCACAACTGTGTTTGCTCGGAACTGATGCAATAAGAGGAACAGTGGAAGCAAGATTCCCACGGGAATCATCCGCCAAGCGTAATAGAACTCCCAAAGCACTCATCCCTCTAATTCTACCTGATATCCATGGACAGAGTATTGAAACGTTCGCGATTAATGCTCCGATATCCACGCAGAGCGACCATTAATTCCTAAAAAAATCTCTGGATTTCTGGTGGCTTGCAACGATGCGCCAAATGAAAAATAATTCCCTTTACAGTATTCAGACTGAGCGTACTGTCAATGTTCGTAGCAGTTGTCCTACTAACAAAATCAAGCTTTACGTTTTCTAGTCGACTCCGGCATTATTGGTGACATGAATGACTCTTTACGCGAATTCACTGTGGTGAAAAATAGCGATTTTTTCAGCTAGCTCTGCTGCCAGAATTTTTATTTGGATAGCGATAGCCGCAGGCACATCAATCGATAGTGCAGTTTTCAACTTACTATATATGACCACTTCTCAGGATACACTTTCCCGCATTTTATATAAACGCGTGGAAATTTATTAATCAGTTTTCTTCATTGCGCTATAGGCGAGTCGAAGATGAGACGATATCAGTGAATCAATAATCAGGAATTTATTGGCAAAACATTAATTACGGCAATAATGTACAAAAGAATTTTCGAACCCCGATTGTTTATCTTTGTTTTTTGCTGTTCAGCATTAGGGGAATTCTTGCATCCACTAAAAACTTTAGGTGATTGGCCACACGGTGTTGAACAGGAGCGAACGTGCTTCGCGAATTTGCCCTAACGAGTGAAGTTTGTTTTACAACTTGATCCGGAGCGTAAAGGAGTAGTGGAAGGGGTAGTGGAGAAGGTAGTGGAAGGGGTAGTGGCAAAAGCAGCACGGTAGGTATCCCTAAGGAATTTTCCTAGAGCTACTGCCTGGTATTAAAGCTTCATGCCCAGAAAGAGAGCTCCTGAGGAAATTGATTTTCCTCTGAATTCTCGACATCCTAAAGTATAAGCCGTGCGTAATAACCTCTGATGTTGTTTGCTAGAACTGCGCTCAGTAGGTCAGGCATAGACCCATTGGACATTCGTGGGTAGCTAGGATACTGGGGAATTCTCTTGATACTAAGCAAGATTTTTTTCTCTAATTTTTCTTGTGTATTATCAATTTATGTATTGTAACACGCGTGGGATACCAATACCAATTTGCGATGGTAGATTAATGAGACAAACACTGTATAAAAACAATACAGTCGAATATATATAGTCAACGAATGTTAATACTGGATGACGACACAAATAAATGGTCTAATTTATGATCTTTTATATTATGTTAAAAGAATGTGCAACGATTTATGCTGCAAGTGAAAACAATGAGGGACAGAGGAGCGAGAGAAGTAGGTTCTGTGGCTATCGATGCCAATAAAGGATCACCTGAAAATTGATTTTTTTTTTCTGTCAGCTATCGAAGTGGGAGAGAGAAAAGGAATGCCGTGGCAAAGTGGCTCCAGAGTTCTGGATCCAAGGGGTTCCAGCCAATTACCGCCTCTAAGAATGGGGCGAAAACGAGACGGAGGAGAAAAGGAAGAGCCTTTCGCAATGGATGGGGCAAGCAGTTCAAGCTCGAGAGCAACGGGCCTAAAGAAAAATGAGGCCGAGAAATGTGCCAGCCCAGAGCAGGGTTCAAGAAAGTGGAGAATTCAGCAGACAGCTCATCCAAATAGAATATCGTCTCGAGAGCGAACATCGTACCAAGTCAGGTGACATTTTGCATGAAGATCTTCTGAATTGTCAGCAGGCTTGAAATAAGCTAAAAAAACTTGTCAGTTTCATTGATTTCATTTGCTCGTAAATGAGTGTCTGCTGTAACGAATCGTTGCGAGATGAGAAGAAATTTGCAGAATTTCTCACTTTCGTTGCACTCGTTCTATGGATTGGACTAATGGTACAAGCTCAATTTTGCGAATGAACACTATCTGACTTTTCTTCGCAAAAATTGCTCTCGAATTTTGGTGATTAGGCAGATTCAAAAACTTGCACTGACAGCGTAAGCGAGCTACGGTAATGGAAGATGACTGTAGAACTTTCACAACAACAGGTGTATCCATTGGAGTCGAGCTGCTTCAATATTGACGAGAGTGCATCGATATTCAGCTGGAGCAGTGCTCGAAAAAAATTGCTTAGTTTTTGCTGAAAACTGACCCAGATCCCGCAGCAGATTTTCGCAAGCACGCGGCACGCTTTATATTGCGTTCGCGCTCGATACTCTGTGAATTTTTGGAACACTCGAGAGATCGATATTGCTGCGCATTCGGAATTCCAGGAGCTTTAGGAACGTGAGCAACGGTTCGATCCTTCTAGCGTAGAGTCGTTACACGTCCCAACATCATATTAGCCATATTAGAGGCAGCTAGTAACACGAGCATCCGAAAAAATCGTACATTCCTTCTAAACCCATCGATTGTACCTGAGTTACATGCAGGATGCAGAATACCGATTAAACAGATTACAGCCAATCGTAACTAATTATAAAGCCTGTGAAATGGAAAGGTTACTTGATAATGGTAACCTTACCAAGTATTCTTTTAGAGGGAGATAATTCTCTTCTTTAGAGTTCTGTTTTCTCCTGAATCGTTTAGAGCAAACGATATATCATCGAAATGGCCGTCTTCGTGGGTAGTTTCCAGTCGAAAAGTCTGGTGTCTCGAAAACATTTGCGAGCTTCGGGGTGGTGGGAAAACTCTCGGAAGTAAAACAGGCGGCGACAGGCGTCGACATGCGTAAGAGCAGAAGTAAAATGTACTGCAAAGGCGTGTGCTACGGAGAAAGATCGTTCTCAAGGATTTAAGCGTAGATACATATCCGGTATACATGCTGTGTTTATCCGAGAAACCGCTTGGGGAAGGATCTGAAAGGCGATTTGCGACCACGCACCACCGCAGACGGGCCGGCATCCGGTGAATTTGCAATAATACCAACCCCTATCTACCTTCTCCTTCCCACTACGTCATTGTCTGTCGGATTTCCTTTACATATGCACTATAGACACACACGCCGTTTTCCAGTCTTCCTGACTGAGTTTGCGGGACGCATTCTTGGTGTGTGCCTTCTTCGATGGACGTGACTCTTTGCTTGCGGGCTCCAGAAACTATCGCATATCCGTGGATATTCCGGTAACCGAGCTTGAGAAAAATCTTCGACGGTATCGTCAAATCCACGGAACAATCGAAACGTTCATAATAGTATCTAGTTTATTCAAACACGAGCAGTCAGCACAAAAACTTTGAAAGTGATTTAATCACGAATATTAGATTCAGTTTAGAAATGATATAATTAAAAGTGACTTGAACTACGATCGATGATATTCTACCTAAACTTATGTCAAACGAAGGAAAATCAAAATCGAGTGATATAACACTAGTGAATATATCTCCTCGCGTTACCACAGCGCCAGTAGTCCTCCCGGATTACCAGAAGTAGTAGGCGAGTGCTAAAGCCGGGGTAAGAAAAACCCAAAGTGTAACGAAGTTGTGCGGATAGAGAAAAGAGATAAAGTGCGGTCGCAAGTAGCTAAGCAAAGAAGTTGTTCAGCTACTTCCGGTGCTGGCGCGAAAGAGCTTACACCTCCATGATGCGGAAAGCAGTTTAAAGAAGAAAAGAGAAAGAGATATAAATAAGGAGATAACGAGAGAACGATAGAGAGAAACGATGAGATGGGAGAAGAGTAAAGGGTACCAATGGTGTGGTTGCAATGCTCGTTTGGAAGTGCAGCGGGTTAGAAAGAATTTTTAGCTGGATGGTTGCTTCCTTCGAACGCAATTGCGTGTGTGGAACTGCAGGTGCATTTGCTAGTCCACCAATTTGCCTCGCCTCTGCACTCCAAACACCTGCGCAACCTCGAAATTTCGGCTGCCGGCCCTCTCGTCTCTCAAGTGACTCGCGAACGAGGCGAAATGGTAGAAAATAAAATGAACCAGAACTGACGCAGCCAAATTCTACGAAATATTCACTGTCTTCTTTTTTTTTTTTTTTTCTGTCGCGAAGCGTAAGACTCTTCGCGTCAGGCGGCAGTTCAATTTCCAGGAAATGCGAATTCCTTGCGATTTACGCGACGGGACAGCTACAATACGATATGATATACGGCGGATGATGGAGATATCGGGGCATCGTGTCGTGAAATATGTATCGCAGTACAACAAAATACGCCGCAAGGAATGTTTCCGCATCATACTCTTAGCAATAAATCAAATATTCCGATTTCTCCGTTGTGTTACAATTTAACTGAAGAGAGAGAGAGAGAGAACGATGTAACTAATTGATGGTAGTTCCGAAGTTACATCGGTCTCCAAAGACTCGCTAACAGTGGTTACGAAGTACGTACTCTACTGTTAACTATAGATGAGCAACAGCAAAGTTCTATTATAGGAACCATTCAGTTATCGGTATTGTTTGCCACATCATTACGAACAGCATAACTTGAGAGATAACGTGAACTACATTGTATTGGAGATTGCTGTACTTTGATAGGTATAGGATAATCGCGTAGGTAATTCACAGTTCATAATCGCCTTCTAAAAATCCGACTTCCTACCACTGTAATAGTTGGAGATACAAAGCTCACAAGAAGAGCGCGTAGAAAGCGCGCAACTCGAATAAATTACGCGGTTAATAAATTCGAGCCTCTTATCACCGCCCTCGTTGTTTCCAGGCTTCCTATCTTGCCTTTTTATTATCCCAGCGACTCTCAACATTATCCCTGGTACTGTATTACCTCCGTAGCACCACTTTCCTCGTCATAAATTCCCTTTTTTTACGACGAGCCTCGACTGTGCTCTCTGCTATCGCGCCACCCACGCGACAGATTTATCAGTCGACAATTATCGACGGATCAAAACTGGGTAAGAAAAACTTATGAATCACTACGAATTCAGCAGACTTAATACCCAAACGATCGATGACTAATGTGTTTCAGTTTTTGCAAACGATTAATATTGTCAATTTCAATAAGAACCCAATTGTTATTCATTCGGATTATTTCTTCAGAAAATAATTTCGCGCAGTAGCTTTACATTCTTATTTTTCATTTTAAGAAAGAAATTCTGTTTCATAATATAGAAAATATGTTAAAAATATTCAGTATATAGGTAACAACCTCCTTTAAAATAAATTGAGAAACTTAAACTAGTGCAATGTAGATGAACGTTGTTTTCAATTAACATTCTGATAATTATTTTATATGATCCATTTTTTATCATATTGAACGGAGAAAGTACAAGAAAGGGTTAATCGCAGACAGAGGATTTCTGACTTTTAAGCTATATAAATAAGATATTCGAAATACTACTCTTTAAGTTCGTAAGATTCGCGTTAAATAAATCCAACACCGTCTGGCTCTTTTCGTGCTAGAATCACTTCCTTCCTCGTTTCGTGTCTCTAACCGCTGGTTTAACCCTTGCGCCAACCACTCGGCCGTCTACCTCTACTGTTAGTAATGCTTTGAAGGTTAGTGTCGGCTGACACTCACCAATATTGCGACCACCGTGCTTTGTTAGCGGATCTAAACCCACTACAATTGAGATTTTCTTAAGTTTACGGTAAGAAGCTCGTAGCTAGTGTTATTATGGCACCCACTAACTCGTCTGTAAATCCCAGCCGCAAGGTAAGCTTCAGAATCAAAAACCAACTTCCTTCTTTATAGTTGTGTGATTTTACATTATATAATGTTTAATTGTTTAAGTTTAATTTTGTACTCCTAATGCCAGAAATCGATAAGAATAATATTTAAAGTAATTTCGTAAGCAATTTTTTAGAAAGCTTTCGCAAAGTCTCTTTTCCAAATATAGGGTGATGGAGGCTTTTACACGCGAGTAATACTATGGATAGAATTTAATGAAAGTTCAAGAATAAAGGATTGTTATTGGGGTGCTCTGAGAGACTGAAGTCAGAGAACCCGTAGAAAATACATTTATCAGAGAGTGGCTTGTCTCGGCACAATTTAATCCATCTAAATTAACTTCAAAGGCGGAAAGCGACGAAACAAGAAGATAAATAGAAGTAGATAGAGCGGGAAAAGGGAAAATGCATTTGGCGATCCGTCCGAAAACACGCGTGGATTTTCAGGACCATGATAAATTGACGAACTGGTTATCAGTTAGTCGCGTGAGTGATTGCTATAGAAAAGTAGAAAAAATTCTGGGAATATAGTAATTCGGAAGAAGCATTTTACGCTGAATGTTAATTGCTCGCGTCAGCCGCATTGAAGGAGGTGCTGAATTAATTTCATATAATTTCGTTGAACCACCGCCTTCGACCAGCGTGTACTGTGGAAATAGTAAATTCGGCCGAAATACTTGTTAATTTCATGAATGATTCCAACCGTAAAGAGGCTGGCAATGCTTATGCAAATCTTGGGCAATTATTCAATGAATTCAGAGAAGCAGCCATCAGAAAATATTTCAGATTTGCAGAGAGCTCTGCTTGAAATCTGAGGAGATTTCCTCTTGACACTTAAATTTTATTCCAGATGTAAAACTTTACAGCGGTACTTAAAGACGGTACTAGGTAGACAGCATTTTCATGGTTGATATCTTCTTCTTGGAATAAGGATAATAGGTTGGGCTTTGTGAATTTTAGGGTGAAGAGTACACCAAGAGTTTCAAGGACGGCTAAGAACCTACCTAGATACAATGAAGCCAACTTTCTGTACACACTGTCTGTTTTGGTAAATCTCTGTAAGTCATCGAATGAAATTCTTCGCAAAAGTGCGAAGTAAAGAGGTTCAAGTGTATTTGGGACATGTATCCTAAATACATGTATTTATTTGTACAAGTTGATAACTGTGCTAGACAGTCTAGATAAGTCAACTCATCAAACTCATTGCGAAAGGAGTTTGATGAAAACCAAAATAATTATTGGATCTGTTTAAATTGCATCTACCTAAGTGTAATCTATCCATAATATCAATTGAAATAAAAGTCATTAAAATTTCTCTGAAATACTGTTACCAAGTAAAATCACACACGATTATTTGTAAATCAAATATTTTCATATGCAGATAAATAATAATTGGTAGAGGAAAAAGCTGCGTAAAAAACATTTGCTAAACATACCATTCAATTGAAAAGTATTTCATGCGATAGAAGTATGTACGGCTATTCGGAATAATGGCATGCTTTCTCAGGGAAGTTCATCGAATAGCAGAAATTGCGGGCCCCAATAAATAAGATTCTTCAAGAATGGTCTTCCGCCGGAAGATGTAAATAGATGTACCGGACAGGTTGCAATTCGAAAACGTCGATTTGCAGCCAGATCCGGCACGGTGCTCGGGAGATACTAAACTTGCCAAGAAAAAGAAACGGCATCGATTCTCCGACTGTTGCTGTGAGATACATAGCAACGATGAAAAATACGCCAGCTACGTAGCATTTTGCGAAATCCACATGACACGTTTAATTTCTTACGGTTGATAAAGAAAATTGTTATAATTAATAATTTGTTATATTCAGTTATGCTCTATTCAATTAGATGATTACATTTAATTACTAATAAAAAGAAAACGTAACTCTTTTGAAGAAATTTTGTCCGATGCAGTTTTCTTAGTTTTCTTCATCACTGAAAAGCGAATTACTTACATAAATAATATGAGACTATTTATTTTAAATGGTATTAATAGGTAACAATTTGTAGTTTAATCGGATTATACCGACAAAATAAATAATTTTAATATAGAATTTTCAATAATTCTTCTCGAATGGTCAAATTAATCAGTTACGGTATTAAAGAGGATATAATGGATTAATAATTCCGTTATAATGAACGTGAATGCAAAGAAAATATAATACAGATGAAACGCTAAAACTGTGCAGCTGGATAATATTCGTTGAGCCATTTGTATGAATTTTATTAAATCTAGTCCGATTAATTAATATTGAGAATAATGTCGACAGCTAGCAGTAGCAGTAGTACTGATCAATATAAAATCGGACGCTTTCTCGCAATCAAGTAGAAATCATGGTTCTGAACGTGTAGCGAAGAAATAACTCTTATAAATATTAACCTGTTCAAATCCGTCTTATTTTGGATGTAAATGAACGTAAATGAATGTAAATGAATAATTTGTAATGTAAATGAAATATGCATTTACGAATAAATCGAAATATCATCAAACTGTTAATTTTGTTCAAATGAGTATATGTATATTTGGTGGTTTGTGACGTACGATATTATTAATGTATAACCAAATACTGAAATATTTTAGTACGGAGAAGTAATTTACGTTAAAAAAAACCATGATTTCTAGCGAATTCTAATTCGTAGCGTCCGAAGTAACAAGAAGCAAGTTCCCACTCCTCTCCAAAGTATCATACGAATCGCTTGCACAGCGAAGCATATGTGAAATACGCTCGATCCTAAAAAGAGATGAAAAAAGGAGAAGGAATCGCGCTCGTAACTCGCTCCTTATTCGAGCTTCCAGGCAACGCGCGACGCGAATGGAGCTCCGCGAAAACGGTGATACGTATTCAGAGCTCACAACCCCTGAAGCGGAGCGGCGTAGCACGACGTAAATAAAAGACAGCATCGATCGGACTTGAAAAAAATGTTTGCTTTTCACTGAGACGTACAACGGACCATCGTGTGCTCCGCAAACTCTCTAATAGCGTGGGAGGAATAACGAATACCCCTATTGACATTGGAACCTTTGGTAAAGACCCAATTTTCAATGAGGATTTCTAATCAGGTTCTGGTATTTATGCATCTAAAAAAATCGCAAGTCTTTCCTTACGGATGTGTTTATGCAGATAGATGACATATCGAACAATTTCTTGATTTTAACAAACTGATGATAAATTAAAATTGATCGAAAATCCGAATAAATTACCATCATTGATTTGTGGTCATTGTAATTCATAGGTGACGACCAAAATTTCAAACAGGACTAACAACAATGAAATCATCCGTGCATCTTAGATTCTGCTTCCAATTATACCCTCTCCCATGAAAATTCCAGTTAGACTGAAAAGTTTCTCGAATTAGACTGAAAGTTTCTCGCTTCAAGGAGCGATTCCATTTACATTGGGGAATCCCATAGCAAGCAAATATTAGCGATCCGTGTGCGAAGCATTTGAGCAAGACTGAAGAACGAAAGCACAAAGAGAGTCGGTACTATTACTACCGGAAATCGATCGACGTTCATTAGATGGCTACTGGCGTTGCTCGTGCAATGTTCCCGCAGAGCTGCTCGATATAATCAGAAGTGCGCTCGTCCTCGTGGAAAATCAGAAAATGGAATAACGGCCACCGCGACGCGCCACGATCAAACTTTAAAGCCTGCACGCATAACCCACCACACCCTTTCCGCATTATATCCAAGCTCGTAAAGTTTAATGGTCAACGTAAATTTCCAGCAGTCCGGGCCAGCTATTGATGTTCCGATGAATTAAGAATAATAGCTATGAAACCCCTAGACGGCGTGACTAGAAAATACGTAGACTCCTTTATCCTTTCGGCATTGTCATTTTTGTCCCCACTTTATTACTCCTTGTTTTCGCAGGCGGTAGCGTTTATACCGACGTTGCACGAAAATTTTACGGCCGTGTAATCCGCTAGATTTAGTTTGCATTCGCAAGCGTTCACTTTGCGAGTTTGCCATTGAAATACTTCAAGATAGAAATTACTCTGACGATTGACAGGGGCAAATTAAAATGTGCTTTTCTAAAGCTTCCGAAGTCTTACTTTTGCTCTCCCTTTGCTAAAAGTTATTGTTTCCGAACAATGGCATAGGAGGGTGATTGGAATCAATGCAACTTTCGATCACTGCAATTCGATTTCAAAAGTTCGAATAGGATGACCGGACTAAAGAATAGAAAGCAAATTTCGGTGTCTGGGTCAATTGAATTTCAAGCAATTTCTGATCAATTTCAAGTCTCAAATATCAAATATACAATACGTGTATTATATTTGTGCGGCATATTATGGCGTACTATATGAATATTGGATTATGTACAATACACCATATATTATTATATGTCCTATATATGTAGTATATTGTATTTTCTTGAGTAAACAGTCGCTGATCTATTAAATCTTCATATGCAACATATTCATTAATTTCAATTTCAAACCATAACCGATTACAATGTTATTACGAAACATTATTCACTGTTCATACTATAATATTAATGCTAAGAGTCTGCAGCGTTTGGTTCAGATTCTGGCTGTACAATCACTGACTGCAGAAAAGCTAACACTGAAAATACTGCAGAAGCTATAATGATGAATCGTGAATTCATTGTTTCTCGAACTTATTGTCTAACGATACAATACTTATTCTACATTTAAACTGACACAGTTGAATGAACTACATTTTAAAGATCATTTCTCTCATGAATTGATGTATTTTTCTTTTTACTATCCATCGTTATCATCTATATTTTTAATGAAGATCTTTTGGTCGACTGATTTAATAGTTAAAAAATGAGAAAATAGAACAATACAAAATGATGTTCCTGTATAGATAACTATATTTCCACTATTACCTATTCTAGGTTCATTAGGTACAGGATTAAGATTTACGGTGCACGAGGTGTGACTCTATAAATGACATCATCAATTCATTTGAAGCGAAGTTACTTGCTTTACAACGTGACTGGTCGGAATAACTCTCTGGCAACAGCGATCTACTCACTCACAATTTTCTGCACTCTCCAAGGAGAATGTCATTACATAAGCCGACAAACTCTGACGGTTTATCCATGCTGCAGAATTTCCATGCAATTTCCCGTGCACCAGTAATTTATTGTCTGCTGTGAACGTTTACCAAACTCGAACAACAGGAGGGCAAGTTTCTTGAGATATTTGCGAAAGCTTTTGCACCATTAAATACGATTTTTAAAACGATCTAAATAGAAAAATCGTTCTTTCCCAAAACGGTACTTTTTCCCGTCGGAACAAACAAACGATTATAATTATTATTATTATTAGTATGACCTCAATCTTTTATTCGATCATCAATCGATTGTATTTGTGATTGCGATTCGTACGAAAAATTTGATGTTAAATACTGTCTTGGCAAATTTTCAGAGCAGTTAAATTACAATCTTTTTTCATTTTTATGTATTTTTGAAGTTAGATGTTTCAAACTTGCTTCAAAACATTTTTTCCTTTACTAATTAATCGAAGGTACGGAGTGTCGAAAAACGACTGATCTTAAAGGTTCCTTAAGCTAACTGCGCGCAGTTTTTGCGAGATTGCAAACAAGCTGGTGGCCTCCGCAAGCAACCGCGTTAATTAACCCGGCGGTCGTAGTAATTCGACGGGATAATTATAATTACGAGATTACAATTAGCCAGCAGCCCCACTGTCATCGGTGAGGGACAAGTCTTGCGAAAACCGCCAGGGGGATTTTCAGAATAATTCACTCTAGTGCCATGTGCAATCTTCTCCCCTCACGACCAGTTTTTATTCCTGCTCAGGCTAATAAAACGTTCGCGCAAACCCATGAAAATAAACCTGCTCTGTGATTAACCATCTGGGATTTCGACCTCACTTTCCGACGACAGGTTTGCAAAGCGTAAATGTGAAATATACGTATCGTACAGTATCATTGATAAACCAATACATTAATATAAGATTAAAAAATGATTCTATTTATTTTATAGCCATCGATACGTTATGAATAACTCGCAAATTATTATGCAGGATAAATTTCATTCGTTGCACAAAATTTAATTCTCAATTTATTCCGTTGAGGAACAATTGGACGTCACAGTGTATCATATGAAATTCAGATTTATAAGGATAAAAGAATGATTAGCAAATATTTGTGAAATTTATCGTAAAAGTACTGCCATGAATTGGAGTTTATTCCTGTGGCTAATTCAACGGTACTACTCTGCGTATTAGCTTTTGACCTTCATCGATCTCAAAATTACCAACAATATAGCGTACAGTTCGCTAGTGAATAATATCGCAGAACGAATGCAGAGTCAAAAATCCTTGGGGATTATAAACTATATGTATTTTAATTTTTCAAAAATTGACTGCACGTTATTGACCGATTTCACTCAGGAGAGAACAGAAAAATGTATCTAATATGAAGCAAGGAGTTTCAGTGGAAAAAAATCTGACGAGTGAGTTTCATACTTTCTACAACAATACTTCTGTGTACGCGATTAAATTAAACATGTTAATGTAGGAGTATTGTTAATTAAATCCTATTTAACAATATATTCAACGTATTTCTTTCGATCATTTTAGTGGCTGTGTTGCTCGGTTTATAAGAAATATAAAAAGCAGGCCTATCAATATTTCCTCACCCAATTCGGTAGCGGATGCAACAGTGTGATGGTCACTTACGCATCCATTTCGGGTCGATGCTAGCCCATAACGGCTCCACGCGTCCCTAGAAATCGTTGTTAAAAAACAGTAGGTCACAAAGGCCGAATTGCCGTTCGCATGGGACCACTATTCTATGCATTCTTTTCAGCGTGCATTTATTTCTGATCTTCCAATTTTTCATTTTGACCCGATGCTCTCGACCCCGTTCACAATGGGCTTGCTCTCCCATTCGCAATCATGCTTTTTACCCTTGACGAAGCCAGTCCTCCGCTACACCCCACGATTTACGAGCACTCCTAGCCCCAAATTAAAACGCCCACTCGACAGCGAAATATGGGGAAAAAAAGATACTTAACAAAGTAGAAGCGAAATCCTTTTCGAAAATAATAAGACGGAAATCCGGGTTAAAGTTTTTTTTTTTTCCTCGTCAAATTGATCTTATGAGGCAGGTGCCGCGGGTTGCGTATAACAAGCTCCCCTTTTTCGTCTGACTCTCGCTTTCAGCGAGGCATGAAGCTCCTTTTTCTGAAAAATAAAATCTCCTCGGCAAGTGCTTTTTATTCCAAATTTCGTTCCTTCATTCGCGATTTCTCATTTCTACGTTCAGCTTGCCGTGCGACCCTCGAGGCGCCAAACTAAAAGGCCGCTTGTTGAGAGGGAGGGAAATGGGGGGAGAGAGAGAGAGTGAGAGAAGGATGAGGCTTCATCATCACGAAGATACGAGGAGTTCAATATTTGTGGGAATAACGAGAGAAGAGATGCTTTCGTTGCCAGCACTCCATTCTTTATTACTAACGTTATTCTTCGCGCAGAAGGGACAAACCATTTGCGCGTGGGAGTAATTCATTGCTACATTGCTAACGCCCAGCAGCCGATATCCTCAATGTATGATAATGGAATGCGCGCGATTTTCCGTTATGTTATGTTGGACGATAGCGGTCGAACGTGGCAGTAGCATTAGACCGATAATGCCAAGCTTCGCGCACGCGAGATAAAATGGTAGAAGCGCGTAAAACCTAGGGGATAACAGGATACACAGCTTGTTTTTTTCCCCCTCTCCTGGTGGTCGACACCGACAGACCACTGTGTAACCCTCGTCACGTGTAATATCGGCTGGAATGAGCGCCTTGGGCCATGAATTCCGGGCTAATCAGGGAAACAGGCCCTCGAGTGGCTAATATTTCAGCGGGACGAGGAACGCAGGAGGACGAAGGGAGAGGAAATTCGGTTGGGAAAGGGAGATCGAAGAGATGGATGCTGCACGGTGGTCTGTTTCGCCGAAGAGCCTGGTTAAAATAGCAATTTCCATGTATTTCACAAGTTTATCCAATTTCTGTATCTAATATATTCAGATAATTGCATCGAGTACTATGGAGAATTTTTTAATGTATTTATATTGCTTGTAGACTTATCGCGATTAGAAGCTAAAGCCATGAAATACTAAATTGATTATAAAAACAGTGTTATCAGCAAAACAATTGAGATTTATCAGATATTATATATTTATAAAAAGATATTATATATCATTGAATTTTTAAAATTCTAATACTTTCGTTTATAATTATTTCACTGGCAGTTTCAATTTTGTACTTGTGATCTCAAATTCATAATTAGCTATCGCAAAATTTCTAAAATACTAATCTTGGAGTAAATTAAACATATTCATATTTTGGCTGGTTCTTCGACGATACAGATGAGTGTACATCGAGTCGAGATCTCAGAGTGCTGTGATACGATGCGATGCTCTGCGTTGAGCTTTCATTTGAGCAATAAGGTATATTGCAGATGCAACGGATTGCAGTAGCGGGTTAAGCCTTGGCATCCATTTCCCTTTAATGCCACGACGACAAATCAAATCTTCGAAAGAGACATACCGAGAGAACATGGAGAGGCTCGACGAATGTATCTTTACGAGCGAAGCGACCCGCTATCTCGCAGGTTTATGCTTCGTCTTCCTAAATGGGCTGCCTGCAGGCTTCATCCGACCCTTACTCCCACCCCTCAGTGTCCTCTCTCTTTTTCCTACAAATCTTGCCATTCTGTCATCGAATAATTAACACGATGCAATTTTGCCCCCCTGATATATTATGATGTTTGCAACATCTCTTGCAACTTAACCCTTCGAATTTTCCAACTTAATTATCTTAATATTTCCAATTCAATATTGTATAATATCACAAATCCAGTATCATTGATGACCAACTTACTTTAATACTTCAATAAAAGAATCCATTTTAAAGCTCTCAATGAGTGTTTTCTTTATTGTGAATTTCTAAAGAAACTTTCATGTAGATACTTTTGGGATCTTTTGAATATGCAGAGATAAGTTTTTCCATGATATTTATTTCCAGTGAAATTTAAAACGTAAGAGTAATTGGCGGTGCAAAATGTAAACGAATTAATTTTAATAATTAGGTAGCGTGAATGGAGAAATAAAGTGCATGTGTGATATATCCGCACGCAAGCTGCAAAGTGAACCAAAGGTTTAATCTGTAACCACTCAATCCAATGTGCATGAGAACCGGCGCGACACGCGATACGATTAAGCCCAGTGTAGATTAAGTAAACTGTATAAAGGTGCGCAAACCACACTGGTTAAGTACTTCCTTCTTCATGCAATCACGCGATTGCACGACATTAATTTATTAAGTCCCAGGTGATTTGTATTTTTTCTGAAGCTGGACATCGCGAGGTGCCGGCTTCGGCGTCACGACACGTGAAATAAATCATTTATACCTGCGTTCAGTCATTTAACCGCATTAAATAATGCTGACAGGATGCACCTATCGCATTATCATAAATCAAACCGCCGCTTGCCACGCAATAATCGAGTGAATTATAAATCGACCCTGATTGTCGCTAAACCACCTTTTAACCCTCTGGTGTACCAACTACCGAATGCGTTTTATTCGTATCAAAAATCATTACTCTTGTAACTTGGATCAAACTAATGGTAATTTTATGCCGACACGAAAGATATATCAGTACCGTGTTATTTTAGAAATTTATTCCTGATATACATTCGTGTTTGAATGCGGATGTTACGTTTAAACAATCAGTATATTTCAAATTATATTGTAATTCGCCTAAAAATAAGGATTTTCAATTTTAACCAATTTAATAATAAAGAATAAATTGAAGAAGAAAATTGTATAATTTGTCGGATTATAATAAAGTAGAAATTAATGAAAGTTGCTGCAAATCAGTTTCGAAGACAGCAGTAAAGAGAGTACTTTTCCTCAAAAGCCTATGGGTCATAGCGCACAAAGTTGCCCGAAGAAAATAGTTGCCTTGAACTGAATTCGTCGGCTATGAAACGATGGAATAAAAACGATCGGCAATCGTTAGGTCGTAACGGGATTCTACCGTTGGAATGACGAGCCTCGTCGTTACCGCGTCTCAACGGAGACAATTCGTACCGTACGACGAGGTCCATGAGACGATTTTCACGAAGCTATGGACCGGAGCTGTGGCGCGTCGTGCCCTCTCTTTTCAACTGCGACGCATAATCGTAAACAGAAGACACGCGTGAGCCACAATTTCAGGGATTTTTCCACCCAGTTGCTAACGCAGCTGCAAGAAACCAGTATCTACTTTTTGCTTCGCTCTAACTTTCCTCTGTCTGAGATGGTATCCTCGAAGATACTCATATGGAATGGTGATCCTGAGTTCTCACGATGCTGATCCTCACAAGATTATCGTCTGGGAAACCTCCGAACAGGAATTGTCTACCGAGTTTGTCATTCTTGTTGTTTGAAATTCTAAATCTCCGTTACACACATCACTGATGGTCCATGCAAAGTTTTACGAATATTTTGTTTATAAAGAAAGCCAATACAATGCATCATGAAATATTTACTTGTATAACTATACGGTTGATAGAATGTTTTTCATTAAGTCCTTCGTGTGATGTGATAATTTATCGAACAAATATTATTGACCAAATTTAACAAACCTACAAATCATTCGTGTACAATTGTTTTGGAATGGAATATGTTAAACGCTGCGGTACTGCCACTGACAATACCCAATAATGTTTATTCAGAGATTTTGCTGATTTTATTCCAGGGAAATTTGCATTTTAAATTGATGGGGTTTGGAGGACGCACGGATTGGATTTGGGGAGCGGGGCGTGTTTTGATTGATTAGGATTGAAAATTGGGTCAGGCAGGAAGTCAGGAATAACAATCGACTATTTGGATAGTAAAACCTTAATTTTGCAAAATGCAGGAATGCAATAGTAGGACTACCAAGTCGGCCAAATTACGGATTACCTATTGTATAACTTTCTTTAAAACTATGCCCACCATGTTGTTATATTTCTAGACATGACTTTTAATTAGAAAAAGGTTTAACGGAATGTGCTACAAACAAAAGATTTAGTGTAAAGAAACTACTTCCGATTTATTTATTAATAGATTTATAGGCAAAATTCTACTTAATTCGAATAGAAAACCAACTTTAAGGAAATCTACTTTCAAAATTAGATTTTTAGCAAAAAGTTGCAATACCAAATCTGTCATATAAGAGGCTAAGCTGCATGTATGATGATAACTCCTATCCGCACTCTGTTTCGTCTTTCTGATGCGTGAACTACACACTCGTTCGCAAGATCTGATCGAACTGACTTGTGAGATCGTGTAGCTCCTCCCGCAATTACTTCCCCGAATCAGTTGAGGGAAGGGGGACAAAGTTCTGCCTTGAGAATTTCCCAGAATAGGATTAGCCCGCGTATGGGCGCTGTTATGTTTACCTTTTCGCAGAGTTTGGCACGCTCGCTTGCCGAACGCTATTGTGTACCCGCTGTGGATTGACTCGAACCTCGTTCTTCGTCACTATAGTAAAGCGACTCTCACGCTTCTATTTTCTGCCTCTCTTTCTCTTTCTAGTGGATTGACTCATAACTTCAGCTCTCGGTCAAATTTTAATATTGTACAACACACACATAAAAGAAAAGAGAATAATAACTTGACTATTAATCAATTTAAAAATGGGTTTTAAATATTTTCTTCTTGAAAATAAATTATGTAATAGATGAAACAAAGTTGCCGCTCAATTCTGATTTCAGTTTAAATACAATCAACATGGGGGCATCTAGTGTTAAAATTGGAAAAGACGAAACTGTAACAAAATAGCATGGAGATTTAAAAAAAATATGTAGTACACAGATGCAATAACCATTTGTAACTTGTGCAATCTCTAGCTTCACTTATGATCGTTTACGGTTGGAACTCAGGGAATTTCTTGGCCCAAGAAGAAACGTCATCTGTCGCGAAATGCGTATTTCTCAAATATCAGGCGCGCCTCTGTCGCGAGCAAATCGTCGTATTGGGAAACTTCTTACGTAGATTACCTACATTACTACTGCCGTAACTTTCAGCCCTTTCGATGGAACTTTAATTTGTGGTTCCCCCTTCGCAATACTAAGTTACAGCCCTGTAATTTCTCTGTTCAACATCTTGGAAAGTTTGAGCTTGAGGAAATTTACGGCGCGACTAACTATCCCCTGAGAAGCGCATAATCAGTGTCAAAACATAACTAACTGTCAGTACTGCTACGTGCACGCAGCTAATTACGAATATGCTACCAGATTTACATTCACGTTTGCTAAACTGTGTTGCGTCCTCGTAAACACTAACAGAAGCAGCGAAGACTCTTGTATACCAAATGTTTGTTTTTAAATTATAAAAAACGTGGTGTTAACGATCAATGATTATTTTAGTCTCACAAATCCATTCGTACAATATTTGAACTTCTAAATGAAATTATACTATACTTAAAGAATTCTGAGCAAATAGTTATGAATTATTTGGTCAATGAGAATATTGGTGAGTGGATGATAAGCTTTAAAGCGACAGCTAAGAATTTACGGTTACGATTGAAAAATATGCCTCACCATGAGCCGGATATTCGTTAAAAATATTGTAAAATTATTTGTTTGATAATCCTGATTTATTAGGCTATCACTGCGCGTTATCAAATAGGCTCGTTGATCCTCGAGATTGGCTTTTTCTTCCCATTCTCTAAAGATTGCTCTGGCAACGAGAGCCAGAGTTTGCGCGATATAACTGAACTGTCATAAATTATCAGACTGGCCATTTTCCATTGCGCGTATTAACCGGCTAGTGATGTTTTATTTTTATTCCCGTTCGCGAAAGTATCTATGAAATTCCGAATCGATATCGGCTCCGCCCACTTTTCCCAGGCACCCTGTCGTGTTTTTTTACCCAGGCAACGAAAATTGAAAAAGAAATCCGTGGAAGAATATTTTACGTCTGCCTGAACATTAGTACTGCTTGAGAACCACCAATTAAATCTTACTCAAGCTGACATACGTCATTCTAGAAATTCGATCAAATGTATTGAAAGGTACCACGCGAATTTGCCGAATACCGCAAACAAGTGCTTTCATTGAGGCAGTTGTTTTCGACTTAACTTCTCTAGTGGTGTTTGCCGAAACTAGAGAAAAGCAGTGGGAGGTAAGATCAATATAAACAGAGTAGGTATTTCATACTGAATCCGGCAAAAGAGTGAAAATAATCATTATCTTGAATTAATCACACTTATCTTCAAGAAACTTCAATTTTTTACCGGAGTTAAAAACTGATTGTTTAATAACAGGTGAAAGTGTTTATTAATAATAGAACCACAAGAAATACAATAATAGTAAAATAGTTTACTAGTAGAATAGATGAGAGTAAATCGTACTCGACATAAGATCGCAAAATGTAAGGACCATAATGTCTTCTGAACCAAGGATAAGTTTCCTCCCTTATTTAATATTTGCGAAAGTACTTCTAATCGTATTTGCTTCATCTTCATCAAATAATAATCTTACTTAGTTACTTAGATCTGCAAACTGATTAGAAGTTTGCTTTCCCCGATGAGTGAACGGAAGCACCTAGGAAGCAAATGAAGATCGAAAGGACTGTGAAAATAACGAAGAACTCATTAGAAGAAGAACAAAACCCAGAACGTTGAAAGAGAAAGTATCAGCAGCACAATAGCCACATCTTCAGTAGCACAAGAAAACTACTGGAAGATTTGGTTTTTCCACATAAAAAGAGAATTGATCCAAAAATGAAACTGCATTTATAAACGAAAGAGAATTGAGGATCAGAATTAATAAAATAAATATCAAGTTTTACAATAATACCCATCGCAGTGATACTCGTAAAACCATTACTAATTGTAAGTAAGAAGAGTGAGAGGTCGGAGGATTATCGTCGTCACCTCGATGCACAGGTTTGAATGAACCAGGATACTTGTGACAAATTGGAAAAAAGGGGGTATAATAAACCAAGCACGTAAACCCCAGGAGCTTGAAAAGGAAGTTAGCGGGTGGTGGGCGAGAGGTACACAAAGCCTGGTAAAAAAATTCACATCCTTTCGGTTGAAAAAAGGAAGAAGAATTACGAGAGAATACCACGAGCACCACTAATCTAATTTGTTCTCATCCTCGTTCGCCTCTGGGATTCACAAACAAAATTACATTAGAAGATGTCGGGTTCCTGCGGCTGGTAGCCGCAGTAGCATTATACCTTCGTCCAGACTTTATCCCGCCTTCAGTTCCACCCTTTGTTCGACCGGTCCGTTATTGCGGCGATCACGTCACTCGCCATGGTATTTTTTTGGATTCACTCTGATCTACTCCCGATTTATCAAATATAGTAGTACCCTTTCATATACTCGAATTGAATTTCAAGAAAAAGCGACGTCCTGTAGAAACGAAAAATGAACAATCGATAAGATGCATTTCCTTTCGTATGTTTATATTGAATAAAATATTCTTACCAAATGTAGGTTTATATTTTACATCATAATTAATACCGACAACAGTTTAAAAATATTGTTTCCCGTCTATTCGAGTACAGCGCGTAAACCATATTACTACTTTCGCCTCATTTTCCCAAGACGCCTACGCGTCTATCAGGTTCGCCGAGACATCGAAGATAGAAACTGACATCTTAATAAATCACCAGAATTTAAATGACGGCAGAGACCGCTGATGCCTCGTCACGAGGATCGTCTTATCTTTGGGAAAAAATCCAACGTAACGTCTTTACTCGCATCCATTCAGCAGCTGTTTTCGCCACGAGAGCAAGTCAAGATTAATTATGAGGAGCAAGTCGAGACGAAGCGAAGTATTAACATCGACTAAGCCGTCCCATAAACGCGTACCTTGAAACGACGCGACGCGACACGAAACTACGGAGAGAAAGAGGAGGCTAAATGAGTGGCTTTCAACAGCAGCATCGCTGGCTGCTCTGCCAACAGCGAAGCCTCCTCACGCTTTCGAGTTCCGTTCGGATGCAGAGGCAGCAGTTGAGCTCGCGGGCGGAAAAAGCTTCGTCGCATTCTTCGTTAATGCCAAGTTAATAGCGGTCCCAAGTTCGTGGGGAGGGGGAAGAGAAAAGAGAGTAGGATGAGAAAGATGGGACAAGAAAGTGTCGTCAGGGTGCGTCTTTGAGCGTGTTTTAACGACTGCTCGCCTGGTGGCGTGGTCCATTCGTCCGTGTTCTCTCCCTTTCCGCCAAGCAGTCGCCTCTTCCGGCGGCACTACGATCCCACTGAAAACACGTCCCCTTCCCCTTCTTGGCGTAGCGTGAGAATTTAATCGCTCTGCGCATCCGATTTGCGCCCGTATAAATCACCCTGCCACCGGTCGCATAAATACTGCGTTTCTTCTTACGAACCTCTAGCATCCTTCGCGCTTTCCTTACCTCCCTGTTCTCTTCTGCTGAGTCTGACGTAGACAAAGACGCTTTCTGCAAGATGTTTCCGGTGGAATGTGGATCCGTTGGCTCTTCTTCTTTAACAAACGCGGTATTTCTGGAACGCTGTAATACTGCGCTCAATGAGATTTTTAGGGACGATCGTCTTTCTCCTTCTCTTCCTTCCCTTGGTTTCTAGCTTTTGTGAACAACCCATGCTTCGTGGGATTTGTACTCGAGCGGAATTGGAACTCGAGTCGAGCTGCGATCACAGAAGCGATGTTTGAGCTTTCGTTCCGTGAAGCTTTGAAATTTTCGGATTGCGATTTTGACTAAATCCTTTTCGAACAAATTGGCTAAAGTGTATTTTTCGAGAGCGTTATTGTATTCCTTTTCGCGAAAGGATAATCCTCCTCATACGTGAAATCTCTTCTGGCGAAATGGCGCACAGCACGTGTTCGCCACTCGGGTAAAATCGAGTGCTGTTAGACCGTTCTCGGATTTCATTTAGTTTATTGAAATTTAATACCGTAGCCAGCCCCATCGTCGATATTCTACCACCGAGCGTAAAGCAGCCGAGACTTTCGAAAGCCCACTGCAGATGTGTCTACTAAATTCCACAGTAGCTTCAAACGCACAGTCCCCAAAGGCAACTACTGTCGAGCTGCACAGCTGGGAAGCCAGTCGAGAATTCTATCGGAGCAAGCAGGGTTGACGATTCGTCGCGTAAATTTTTCATCGAAAGATAAAGTGGAATCTCTGTTCTATGGACACCTCGTGCTGAATTCCCTCTAAGACGGTGCCTGGAATATCTCAGCGGAATTCGCTGCCTCGGCTTTATTCGATTTCTTCCGTTTCGCTCCTCGAACCTCTCTACTCGTTTATTTATCCCGCGCTTCGCGCTGATTCCCTTCCTCGCTTTGCATTCGAACCGCCTTTCTGATCTTCCTTTTGTCCGACTTCTAACCGTTTTCCTTTGCCGTATCCCTTTTTCCCTTGCTTCGCTCTCTTGATTCGCAATCGCCAACTCTCAGAATTCGACCCAGCGTTCTCTTCTAACCGTTTGCTTCCCTTGCCCTTTTTCTCTGCTGCGCTTTCCACTGTTCTAGTCGCTTAAGTCGGATCGTTTGTTACTTTTGAGCTTTCCATTATATTTAGATCGCGCTCCTTTGCTTCTTGACGCGGTGTCCATTCCGTGACTTATTTACCCCTTTCACCACTTTTCCAAGGAGGCTTTCATTGGCGCGAAACTCGCGCGGACTGTTTTCTTCTTTGTCTTCCTCTCGAAGGCTACTGGCATTAAAATAATTCAATCTCACTGTGACCATTGTTTTTTTTCTACTCTCCACCTTCGATCATCACCCACTGCCATTTTATCCGTTCTCCCTCGCGAGCCGTTTTTCATTCTCACGGAGGTTGCTTTTCCCCCAAGGCGTGTCATCCTTAGTTCTGTTTTCCGTTCGTCCTCATTCGCCTTTTATCCCTTCACGCGTCCGCGCGTCTCTGTGTTTGCAGTTCATTTGAATGCATGGCCGACCCCCGGGGATCACGGTGTCGCGCGGTAGCGAGGCGCAACACGTAGGATTTCGAAACTGAGATTTATTCCCTTAAGGACAGCCGATATCCGCGATATCCAACCGAGCGTCGGCGGAAAACCTAGTGGAACTATCTACGCCAATGGCCGACAGCCACAGGAGAATCGGTCGACGGTGACCCTAACGAACTTCCTTTTGCGACAACCCAAAGAAAATCACACGTGATTTGCCTCGACGACCTTCGCTGTCGCGATTGGACTGCTGACAGAAAACGTCACGGATCTTTCTATGAAAGCTAGGAAGGTCCTTGTGCTTTTTCTTTCATCCAAGAGTCATTCCGAGGAAAAGAGACAATTATGTTGATGTCTGCCATATAAGACACTTTACTGCAATTTCAAATTGTGTAATATAATGTAATGTAACATATTTACATTAATTATTTTATAACTGTTTCCTCGTATTTCGTTACTGGAAATACTTTTAAGGCTATGTACTTTAGTAAATAGAAATAAAAAAAATCGATTCTCTTAAGGTTCCACCCTCTTTAAGGATCTATTCCTTTGATAGGTCCATACGAAGCGTAATTTCTAACTCGAAAAGACCGTTTCGTTCACCCCGACGATAAAAGTAGTATTCGTTACGTCTCTGGAAAGGAAAAAAAAAAACAGGGCACCAGTAGTCGTAGAAGGTACGAGCTCATAAAGTTCCGTCGTTAGTCTCAGCGAGGCGAGTCCGTACAGTTTAGCTGCCTTAATGATTCTGCAATATCAAGTGACTTCTGGATGTCCGGTTTCGGGCGTCATAGCGTGCGCGCACGCCGGAAATAAAAGACGAGCCTTCATAATTCTCACGGGCCATTACAGCCCGGCATGGAACGGTTGGAATTCAGTGAGTCGCTCCTCACTGACGGAAGCGAGAACGGAATGAAGAGCTGGAACGCAAGAAAGAAGAAGATAGTGCCCGGCAGGCGTAGCAGAGGCAGCTTCGTAACTCGAGCTACTTTCTCTTTCTCTTTCCTATACACACCGTCTTTCACTCGTTCTCTCTCTCTTTTTCTCTTTCTAACATTTTCCTTCTTTTTCTTTCTTCTCGTCGAGCTTTGTGCCGAGTCCTATTTCTCTTCATTTTCCTCTGTTTTTCTTACCCACTCTGTTTTTCTCGCAGCAATACGATGCAATTACCGGCAAAATGGTAAGACGTTCTCGGCAGGCCCGGCAGTTTCTATAATTGCCGGTCCCTCCTCCTCCTACTAGGGATTCCTACGGGATCCCTCGTCCAACGCTTCGCCCTGAACTGTCAGCCTTCTTTTTTCTTCTCGCCCCACGGATTACTAGCAGCCCTTGGAGATCCAAATCGCGAAGAAATCGCCGCCGTTTTCACGTAAGCCACACCAAATGGCTTTGCATTCTTAAGCGTTTCTCGCACCACACTACCTTCTACTTCTTGTCTACGCTATTGCTTCAGCAAATCTGTTGTTTTTGCACTGGCAAGTCTTGCCGTTGTAACAACGCAAGGTAGATTCGAAATTCTTTAATTTGAGAAGGCTATTTGAACGTTCCGCCAATTCTTCGAAGAGCCCTGTTTGGAAAAAGGTTGGGTTCTAATTGTAAGACTTGCTGTTTACGGAAATACAAATTTTAACCAAAGGTGGCAATCTTTAAAGCATAAGTTGTTATACTGTTTTTTATTAGAATTCTTAGTTATTATTTTTATTAACCTGATTATGAAATTGTTGATTATCGCCATGTTTCTGCACTATAAGACTGTATCAAATTCCAATATTTTACTTATAAAATATATATTGTGTCAATAAGGACCTAAAATTACGTAAATTAGATATACTAAACGCAATTGTCTATTGATTATATTAATTACAGATGTATTATGATATAATTCAGCAGCAGAAAGAAAATTTGGGAGATTGTTCACTGGATTGCTAGATCGAATGAATCGCGAAGTATTTGCATATCAGATTCGGGAGAGTTGTGTCTTTCCAAATCGATTTTACGAGGTATTTCCTGAGTGTTACACAGCGGTCAGCGTTTCGTGGGAAGCGAAATCTGAACGATGACCAAAAATCGATTCTCCCCGATGATACATGCGCGATTGTTGACGAATGTCCCCGGTAACTGAAGTGTAAATCGAATCTGCACGTCTATTTGTACGAGAGCGTTAACACCTAACAGGGCTAGAAATCGATATGCCGGAAACCGCAGATCGTAAATATCTCGTGACATCGAGGCATCATGTCCGTTGATCGAAAACCCCACAGCATCATAGCTGTGGTTTAAACGCTTTGTGCCAACGAATCAATTCTTATCGTGAAACATTAGCACTTTATACTTTACAGTATAAATCTATCAGTGCATGGCAATAAATACATGTTTCAAATTAATTATAAGAAATATAGTTTTCGAAAATTTGTATCACGCCAAGCATAAGTATACATGAAATTCCGGTGGGTTCAGTGTTAAAGAAATAAAGGAAAAAGTGGAAAAGAAGGGGTTGTTGGCCGAGTTTTGCAGTATTGCGACGATAATTTTCTCGCGCATTTATGAGCCGTGAGAGGGAAAGCAACATTATGAGAGTGCGAAGAGTGGAAGCGAGCAAACAATGTTTAAACAAGGGAAGCTAGAAGGCAAGCCTGCTGGAAAAAGGAAATGGCGAGTATTTTGTCGCGTTAATCATCTAGATAGCGGCTACGTCATGTTACGCCGTAAGATTAATGAGCGGTACAAGCAAATGTAAAGCTCACGAGCTTTGCCAGAAGGTCGATAGTGCCGTGCTAAACTACCGCTTTTCACGCTATTATAAAGTCAGCTCATCGATCGTCTTATAAAAATGCCAAGGCGTTACCGAAGGAACTTGGTAATTATTTAAGAAATTACCTCCAGAGAAAATATCCGAGGATCGAGAATTTTCTGAGATGATTTTCGAGCTCTCAAGAATAACTTTCTTAATTCGAGATTATTAAGCGTAACTTGTTTCGCGCTGCAATGTTCCTCACAAAGTTCCTCGTTTTTGCGGATGCGAATGACTTATTGCAAATTCATTTAAAGAGATTAATTAAGAGATATTGCGGATCTAAAGAATTCAAGCTTTTATGAATCGCTAAATGAACTTAGGATAAATCGGCTGACGATTAAAACGCTTAATTAGCATATTGCGAAATCTTCTTCTGGGTATTAAAAAGTTGCTGAATTAATTTCAAACTCAAGCTTCAGTTTAATTCCCGGTTTGGCTCATCAATTTAACCCTTAAAATATACAAAAACAATTTTAATTCAGCGTTGATTGAGCAGGATCACCATTTTTCGCGATTCACGATGGTTCTTCTTCCTATAGAGGGGACTAAAAGTTGCTTAAAAAAGCTCCACAGGATAAGTATTCTGACCGAGGCATTTTTATCCGTTTGTCGAAAGCCTTAATGTTTCCGATAAGAGATTCCGTCGATTCATTTCATCCATCGATCACTGTCGACTGTTGTACTTCCTTTCCGTTCGAAATTGCGAGGTACCACGATTGAGGCAGATCTCGAGAAACTGTCACAAATACAACCAACCACGCGATATCAATTCCACACAATACAGCCCAGACCTAAACAAACGTTTAGCTATGTTCATGATTATAACAGCGACCTTAAAGAAAATTCCAAAAAACACGAGTCTATCATATTCATTAAAATTTGCAATTCCATGAACCATAAATCTTGGAATAATTTGAAATGGAAAATATAAGTGCTAAATTAGTTTCATAATTCCCAGCACAACCAAACCAATGGTATTAACCAAAACTCAATCACCGGGTAGTCTCTCGTCTCTGTACATCGTCTCAGTTCCGAGTATAGAACTACGAGATTCCGCAAGATTTAATAACTTTGCAGCCGAGCAAGTTCATTTATCCTTTGATTAATTATACGCGGTGAAATGGTTGGGTTACGACCCGCTAAAGCTGCCATCCTGATTCAAGCAAGAGACCGACAGGGTGGACAGACACACAGAACCCCGAGATCGGGAAACGATAGTTGATCGATCCTGCCTCGAAAACGAGGATCCTTTCCAGAGGTGATATCGGACTGATTGCCGATCGGCAGAAACGGAAATAAATCGCTTTCAACGGAGAGTCGCGTCCAGTCGGAGCTCCGTTCCATCACCGAGGTACTCTTGTAGAACAAACCAAGAGCGTACTATGGAAGATTAAAAGGAGAACGCGGATTGTAATTCGAATCTGTAAGGGAAGATCGATCGCTGACACGGCGATCGTTTCAAAATGAGCTTAAGATACGCTTTCGGAATGGCGTTGAGTGCTTTCGACACCTCATCCAAAGGGATCAGCCTTTTTTTCCGCAATGATTCAACTCTTGGATCAAAGGCTACGAGGCGACACAATGGTACAGCTATTCATTCGTTTGTGAAATCCTTGTTGCCGCTGGTTCGAACCTGTGTATCTGTGAAAAACTATAGACCTAGATAACGTCTATCGGATCTATGCAAATGATTGCGGTAATTTGTTCTCGATGATTTAGTGATTGCAGTGAAAAGTCCTCAAGCAGAAAAATCCTTATTCGAAATCGTTCTATAAAAACGATATAGTAAACGATTAAACACTTTACTTGTAGAGAATAAATAGAAGCATTAAGGCATCCAAATGACACATATGGACTAATGTAGCTCATTGTATGTCATCAACAATGTTCCTTGGTACAATCTACATTTCTTCCTCTGAGACCTTCCATCGAGCCTAATCTCCCCATTCCTTAGCAATGGCTTCGAGAAACCACCAAACCCACTGTCCCTTAATGGCCTGAGCCTTCGAAAAACTTTGACGCTCTTCTGCCGAATGGCCGAAGAGAAAAAGGGTAGTAACTCTGCGAAATAGCGACAGAGGGAAGATCGGCTGTCGCGCGAATCAGGAAAAGTAGCTCAAAACATTTCTTTCGCATGCGTCATTCTGGCTTCACAATGGTTGGTAAATGGCGAAAAAAAGGTAAAGGGCGTTATCTGTGGGTGATGTACGAGCAGGATCCAACCACGTTCTTGGTTTTGGCTGAGCTTCCTCGATTCATTCTGAAAGCTATTCGGCAATATGTTCCTTTGTTTCTAGGCACTGTCCAGGATCGATTCGAATCCATTGTCTAACTTCCCCGAGTTAAAGTGTTTCAACGCGCGAAAGCGAGTGGCTGCATACGTGGAAGCTTCTCCCTAATAGCTACAACCTGGACTTCTCGGTATAATATTCATGGCATTTAGTTCGGAATGGATATTTCGTTCCAACAGATATCGTTCGCAGAGCTTAAAGGGGATACCTCATTGATTTGAGGCTCTTTCAATGCGCTACTGTAAACTGAGCTACTTCAGAAAGAATTATCTCGCTTAATTGAGTGTTTAATTGATTTAGTTCAGCGTGGATTGACCTAACAAACTCTGCGATGCATGATTGACATGGCAGCTGATGATTGTATTGATAAAACGGAAACGAGACATTGTGTAATGGAGAATCATCAGCGCACTTGTATAGTTGTCCTATATAAATAAAATTGGACTGACGCCATCTAGGTATGTGTATATTCAATCTACATCGACAGTATTCAAATTTCAATTACCGAAACATTTCAATATTCAAACATTCTGTAATTGAAATGGTGTGTAACGGTAATTTAGATAGTAAATAAGAACACAGGTTAGTGACAAGCTTCGGAAATCAGGCTTGGTTTTATGGGTCAAAGGTGTAACATTGTAAAACCATATTCCTGGAACTACTAATATCTATAAAATAGTTGAAAGTATCTTGAAACTTCGTTGATAACTTGCAATGTGTTTCTCTCTAAACTATATGTTTATAAATTCTTGTATGCAATGATTTAGGAAGTGATTAATCGAATGACAGTTCTCCATGAATTATAAATATAAACGAAAGGTTTCTCGACATTTCAGAGATTAACACTCTTTGATTTGATGCCAGCTAATTGTACTAAGGAGATGATTAAAACTCTTGTACAATAGATAGCGTTTCATTGAGCAACAAATTTCGAGTCTTCTTTTTTCAAGAACACGATTATATTCCTATCATTTGATTCGATACTTGCTTTGACTTGCGGTTAGTAAGATTCAAGTCTGCCTTTAATAAAGATCATCTCGAAATCTCGCACCAGGCACCGTCTAATTAATGCATGCGGCGCATTGAATACGCTTTAATTAAGCGTGCACCGTAATAATTCCGAAGCCGCCGCAACGTGGCGCACCAGTTGTACGTGCTGGAACAAAATCGTAGGCACTCGACGGGAAACCCGGAAATACCTTCTCTTGCATTAACCAGTTCCCGATTCTCGAGGAGCGTTCTCGAATATTGCTGTTAATTAGTTTTTCCTATCTGCGCGCAACTCGAATTTAACGGTTGCTTTATCAATCGTTTTGGATCTGACATAGAAATGTACCGCAAATTGATCAGAATAATTTGTTCTTCCTTTCGACGGTTCGTCGAAAGTACGTATGGAACTAATTGAACAGTTCCAATTATAGACAGTTGAGAAAAACCCCGTAAAACCATTCAAAAGCGTCTTTTACCTTATTTTAAAGTCTCTTCTATTGACACAGAGCATTTAAATTCATTGAGATTATTAAACTTATCAAAGGAATTTAATTAATTAGTTTCTTGGAAAATTCATGCTGATTTTAAAATGATTTACCACGCTTTATTGTACCGAATGGCTGAATTTGTTATAAAGCATGTAAAAATGTAAGCTGTGCTTTACCTTTTAGCACAAAATAAAAATAAGTTGCTGTCAATGCTAATTAATTATAGTCCTTTAGTCCCGCAGTAAGCTGTTGAATACATTCTTTATGTCTCGAGAAAAGTGTAACCTGAGGTAAGAAAATATAACTACGGAAGTTGCAAGAAGGAGCAACAGGAAATCCTGGTCTGTTATAAACGGTCGTTGAACGCGGCGGAGTCAAGAGTGTCGTTTGAATGTCGCAAGTGACGTAGACTCTTCTTTCCACGAAGGAGCTCCCAACGAATGGAATTAAAATCCTGTTGAAAAAAAGCTAGCTAAGCATATTTGCCTGAAATATTCCGACACAGATGAAACTAGCCAGACGAAATGTTCACTGCAGATTAATTTGGGTATGTGCTTACAAATGGAACTGCAAAACTGAATACCTGTTGTTCTTTGAAACAGTTTCTCTACCAATGTGTCAGTTTCACAAACCGGTTTGCTCTTGTGTCAAAGAAATTGAATTGGTTGAAAGGAAAAACTTTACTGCAAAACCCTAAGGCAGTACGAATACGCACACAGCGATACATGCTGACAGTGCAGAAAATTAATGTGAACATAAAAGCATAGGAAAATAGAGGAAACTTGCGAATAGCAAAAAATTGAATTTGAATTAGTACAATTTGAAGTATATATATATTCGATTTATATATTTCTCTACCCCCACCACCTTCCATCGCCTTCGAGTGAGCCCGTGGAGTGGGGATGACAATATCAATCTTTGAAAACTATTATGCTTCCCTTTTTCAAAGAATTCAGTATTCTATGTCTCATTAATGTACTATATCTTTATAATACTAAGATTCACGGGAAAAAGATTGACTGATTATGGTATTAAGTATGCATTTAATCACACTTCGCGTTAATGTCTATTTACCAATGTTGGACGAGATGCTTTCAATGTAATAGGGCTGTCTAGCATGCGATCTGTGAATCAATGTAACCCTCCCCTGCATGGTCACGCTCTCTCACCCAGGAGCCCATCGCGTCGCGTCCCGTCAGTTCTGACAGTTTGACACGCACGTGGCCTCCAGGTTTCCAGTTAGCGTCTACCCGCACCTATCCAACCACCGGCGGTGGTCACGTTTTCAAAATGGTCATGCCTGCGCGAACGTCTGACACTCTTGGTTTCCGGACCCGCCGCACCGGATTACCTCTGGTAACGTGGCCTAAGGCGATCGGGAAATTATACTGATTCTCCACAGTTTTGCGGGAATCCCAACTACTCGGTAAACCTCCAGTAATCGTAAGATTATGACAGCGATTACGGATACCCGTCAGATTTTTAAATAATAATCATTTCACTATGTAAATTATTATTATCAGGTCGTACATCTCATAAGAAATTGAATAATTTACTTTTGTATAAGAAACTTTTGATTATTTTATAATAATTTTACGAATAAGAGGTTTCTTTGAAAAATATATGTTCTCGATGGTGACGCATTGCGAAAAGAAATTATTATAGTTGGATATATGATAGGCGAAATTATACGGTAAAAGTTCAATTACCTGCTATCTATCATGCAAGACACAGAGAGTGAACTTCCTTTCAAAGGATTCTAGGTAGGATACATTATGCCAGGATTCCCTTGATCTCCGGGATTCTATCAGAATTCTTACACGTGACCCGACTTTATTTCGCAAAAACGTTCCTTTGTCCTACGCCTTGCTCAGTACACTTGTGTGGGTGATATTGCACATTACTAGGCTGCGAGACTAAGAAAATATCTACCAAGGTAATAAATTCGAACACTAGCTCTCAATATACACCACGGAAGTTATAGTCACTTGAGAGATACGAGGAAAGTATAAACCGTTTTACACAACTTTCAGAGAATTTGGATCTTAAGCCATAAGGTCAAGTTTAAATTTTTATCCTGCCATAATCCTGATAAAAGGATTTCAAGAAGATATATAGGAGACATAGATTCTACTATACGCACGTGTATACATATTACCAAAGTGTCCATATTACTAAGAATTTTGCAACTTACGACGAATCCTGTGGAAATATTAGGAGAAGTTTCACGCTGTTCTACAAAGCAGTTTGCTTCTCTCGATAATATCGTATCTCGTGAAAAGTTGTATTCTTACGTGACGCGTCAAACTAATGAGATTGTTTTCTTTGGGAAAATTGCGATTAAAATACTTTTCTTATTAGGACAGGGTACTATCGTTTTTCCTGTTGAAAGTAGAGACTTTCTCAGGAACAATGCACTTACTAGCAGCGAGTTTTTCACAGTTTACGACAGAATTGGGAGTCACTTTTTGTGATGCAGCTCACAATATATAGTAAGGGCAAATGCCCCAGTTAGCAAGTCAAAACTTGCATTAGATGGAAAAGTCAGGACGGGGCTTTTAGCTCGATGCTCTTTTACTTTTCTCATTCCCACCACATTTAGAAATGAAAATTCACCATCATTATTTTTAACACTAATGCCCTACGAATATTGTAAAGCACAGTCTAAAGTATAACAAAAAGCAAAGATCGTTACAGTGCTTGTTATCAATTATTTAACAATATAGAAAAAAATTTGTATAATTTTTTATTTTTCTGCTTAAAGCAGGTCTAAAGGAAATATGGATAATATTTCTGTGTTTAAAACTGAACCATACAATTATTCGAAAAGGTATCTACTTGACCTATTACAAGAACGGAAGAAGACACGAAGGAAAGGGAGAAGCGAGCGAAGCTTAATTAAATGAAATTCGGACGACCAAATAAAATTTGAATTTCACGACTAACGAGGAGTCGGAGAATGGTTCATTTCTAGCAGGTGGCGAGACCCATTACTTAAAGAGCCACTTGGGGAAGGAAAGCCATTGTACCGCTTTACATACCATTACTCAATAATTTACAATTCATATCCATCGCTATCTCATCTCGACAGTAAACCTGCGAATAGCTTGCAGCTCTGATCGTCGTACGTGAGTCACAAAATGGGCGAAAAGTCCGGAACGAATTCAATGCATCCCCTACTCTACTCCTTCTGCTTTAAAACTACCGTATTCGAATATACAGAATGAGTCACGTATCTATATGCATCTAAATGCATTCAAACTGTGCATTTCGCTCTGTTTATGCTTTGAGACACGTATCCTACTTACTTTAAATGCTTGAATTTAATGCCCCGTAGGAATTTAGTGCGTTCATACGTATAAATATTATTCATACGATGAGTGGAAAAAGAAAAAGAATGAGGCTGGAATTGGAAGATAAGTTAAATTTTATTGCACGTTTGAAAAAAGATGAGAATACTTCTAATTTAGCGAAAGAGTATAATGTTGGAAAATCCACGATTAGCAACGTAAAAGACAATGAATTGCTTCTCCCATTTCTTAATAGTAGATTGCAGATTTTTATATTTTCCTGTAAAAACTATTTGTATTGAAATATTGCTAATTTTCTAATCGATTGACGTAACTGAGAATTTTAAGAAACAGTAGACACGGAAGGAAAAAGAACTGCGCAATGATTTATGGAAAAGTTAAAAATCTAAAAACTACTTTTCGTATGTTCTAGCAAAAAGGAGTTTTTAAAAGTGAACTCTTTTTTCGTTTTTCCTGCTCAGATTGGAAAAATATTTCTATGCGGGCTTTGTTCAATTCTAAAAGGGAAGTTTCTTCTTAATTAACACTACAGATCGGCTTTTACGGGTTTTCGCTGCTTTGGCGCCTTTCCGAGGGTATTTCCGCGCGATTAACGAATTAATCAAAGGATCTAGCGGGACGTTTCAAGGTTAATTAAGCTCCCGGTTACTTGCTACGTCGATGAATCACTGGACGGTGTTCCGGGACAAGGGAGTTTCCACCTAAGCGCCGCTGTGCTACTCAATGTTTTCATTCGATTTGACTGCGATCCTACGCATAGAACGAGTTATCATACCATTTAATCATCGAAGAACTTTACATGCTCAACAGTAAATTTTACCAATTTATCTTATAATGCTAGTTTAAGTATAACTGTCATTAAGATGCCTCACTTTTTCACTACAAGTATTACTACCAATTCTTGTACACAGTCTTCATCTTGATACAAACATTAATATATAAAACTGTTTTCTATTTAGCTTGAAGAGAGTAAACATCGAAATCATTTATTGTCGATTAATACCTGTGGTAGAAGTAACAGTGTATCGGTAAAGCTGTTAACAAAACTTGATAATTCTGTAATTCTTACTGCAAAGCTGTGAGTCGAAGCAGAAAATGTACAAGAAGTGAAGGGCAGTATCGCGCGCGAAACTCGAACAAACATCTTTCCATTCACGAATGGAAGGCATTGTTCACTGACAACAAGCAGAAAACTTGAAAATACATTTTCCCATGTCGCGAGCTTAAAAGAACACTTTGCAGTTGCGGCCAGTAAGTTTTTCCACCGGAAGATCCACGCTTGGAGACTGCACCAAGGCGGTCGATAAACTAATTTGAAAACTAATCTGAAAGACACCAGCACCAACTACACAGAGTGGGGCTGCACTTTCCCATGCAAAACTCTCTCGGCAACTGTGATATTTACGGGGAAGTTTCGCTCGGGGTCCGCGTGTTTACATTCTTCTCGTCGCGAAAGGAACGAAGGAAACTTCTATTTCAGCCCCATAATTCAATCAGAAAAATCGAGGAGAAATGCACATTTACATCTCGAAAGCACAGCTATTGCCAGCTATTTCGATGTTATTGCGTGTACTTGAAGATTTTGAAATTCTAAAAGAGATTGGATAGGCAGAGAAGATTTAGTAAGAGACATGAAAAACTATGCTAGAAGAAAAGAGGTGAGGAAGAGAGATAGGTCAACAAACTTCACTATAGAAAGAATTCAAGTAGATTCTTGTAATTCGTTCCTCTTTCTTGTTTTCTTTCCTGGAATATTCTTTGTACTGCTTCCCAGTAGTTAAGGTCTATGTCTTCTTTCTTTTCTTCCTCAAGAGTTTCATTCGTATCTTTCTGTGTAGAATAACTAGACTTAATTACCATACAGTTCAAAATCTACCCATTTATCATTTTTCCCCCGTACAATTTTTACAGTTTTTCGGAGCTACCCATTTTGTTCTCTAACTGACAGTGCAAACTATGTCTTTCTGAGAAGTATTAATAATCATTGAATTAGAGATTTCCTTTAGAACTAAAATTAATTATGAAGAATAATATATTGTTGGAAGTAAAATGCTACGATATTGAAAATAATTATACAATTCCACGTTCTTTCAGCTTAGACGCTTTAGTATAAAGAGTTAAAAATTTTAATATGGAAAAGATAAGGGTGGTTCGATAAAAGAGAACCTTACAAAATATCTAATAAAGTATCAGCAGCGTCCTTTGTATATTGCCAGAAAGAAATTTAATTTTCCACGCAGCTTGTCCTTGTGCTCACGACAGAACGATCCAAAGGATAGGGATCAGAAACTATCGATCGACGAGTACCGGAAGTGATCTGATTAATCAGAAAGCTGTGTAATATCAAAGCAGGCTGGCTTTGGCTGCTCAAATATCTAGTTCAACGAGGCCAATCTCTCTCTACGGTTGGTGGAGTGTCGTACACATAGCTCGGTGCACAAGTCGACGTGAGCCAAGACAACGATGTGACAGTGACGACAAGGAGAACCAGCAGGCTTCATTACTCCGATAACTATGCGTTATCGCGTGTGTTCTGCTCGCAATGTCACTGGTCACGAAACGCTTGGTTTAAACGCTCAAGATGCCAATAGTTTAGTCATGCGGAGAACCTATCGATCATTTGAACCGAGTCACGTAATCCTTTTGCATTGTGCAAACTATCCATCTGAAACTTCTGAATCGAGAGAAACCTATCATACTGACTTCGAACCTAGTCCTTTCATCATTTTCATTTGATGTCGAGTTACGAAATTTTGGTCCAAAGCTGTTTCGTAATATATTCCTCTCGTACTGCGTCTGTATTTCGGAGATAAAAAGCTTGCTTGAAGCATTTGTCAAAGTTACGTTCGTAGGTAAAGCTTTCCTGAAATGATTCCTAATGAAACTTATAAGTCGCTTTGCTAGATAATGAATTGAGGTGATGCAAAATGGAACAGGCAATTTGCACATATGCTCAGTTTCTGTAATAAACTCAATAATTACTGAATTTTGGGACCACTCTAACTTTGTTTTCGTGCAAAGTGGGTGCAAATACAACAAATGAAAGAACAATTTGTAATGAACGGAAAGGTACAATATGAGAATGTTAATAATTTTAATTATTCTTGATTTTAATGGATTTCAATACAGTGATATAGCACGCGACTACGAGTCTCGCGAAGGTTGTTCGAACAGTTATCCGCCGTTCATGCAAAACTGAGGTACCATAATCAAAGTTAGTCATGAACGCAGTAATTATCTTGTTAGAGGTCCTCTAGTAGAACGAGCGATCCTCGCAGACGTACGCATTAAGACAGCATATCAAGTTTCTCTAAATGTTTACGGCTCCCAGTGGAACGGGTCATTAAACTCAAACGAATAGTTGGATGCACGACCCCCAGCGAAATTAGTTCGTGTTGAACATTGCTGAAACACAGTAATCTTTAAGGCTCAATCCATTGGAGATTTCGAGACACAAAAGCAACCGAGTATATTAACGACAAACTTTACGTCTTCTGTGTTTAACAATTTCGTAGGGCAACTAATTGTAAGAGGAACGTTCCAGGATAAATTAGAACCCTCGAGTGTCCCTTTCGAAATAAAAGAATAAACGAAAGCCGACGCGTACCTTGGAATTCTGCTACGTACATAAATCTCAATTCGTAGAGAGTCAAGGCCTCTTCTGAATTTATTTACCGCAGCGCGAAAACGCGGGCTCACGAAATAATGATGTAAGAAAATTTTCAACCGTTTGACGCTCGGAATTTCTCAAGCTCCTTGTAATTTAAAGGCTAAGACATAATGGCTTGAAGGACTCCCGGAGAGTTTGCTGAACCGGGAATGCGGAGATTAAGTTCGCAAGCATTCCGTTCTTCCTTTCCTTTTCAAATTGCTTCAAACTCGCACTGTGGATTCCTTAGTAACTCACTGACCGGCAGGATCACAATTTTATTGACCCAGATCGTTCACTCTTTGTCCTTGCAATAACGTTCTTCTACATATTCTTCTTCCCTACAATATCTTTAATTTCCTGAATATGCACGATCGTTTACCAATTCAATGACTATGTTCCGCCACCTACTAATATTTCCAATAGGTTCACTTTCGAAAGGATGAGTCGTACAAAAGACATTCATTGTCGATTATAAACTGCAATGGGAGGATACCGTTGACGAAGGATTGAAATCTAAAACAGGACTCAAGGTTCGAAAAGTTTTCAGCGTGGATGGCCACTCCAACTCTTTATTCTCGAAAACGCGAAACTTTTGAAGAAAAAGTTCTCCCCGGAGCTCTTTCCTTCTACCAAGCTTTTTGAATGACTGATGCGACTTCTCAGAAGCAGTAGCCCCTTCGGGAAATCTTCCCTTTCTCTATGCTTATACCGAAGCCATACCGCACTTGGGTGACACATGTGGCTTTCACTTTATTGTTCGCTTTCCCAACCAAGAATTGCGGTTGCGCGCGAGTGCGAATGCGAGTGGTGTAAGAGACTATGAAAAATGACATTGCAAAATAAAGTGTATAACGACGGGAAAATATACTCAGCCGCGATTCATTTCTATCCATCTCTCCTATTACGTACGGTGAGCTAAAAATCTTTTTCGCGTATAAATCTCAGAGCCAGGAGTAATAAAGCCGCAATCAATTCTCGCGGAGATTAATACTCGTGCCCTCTTATCATAAACTTATCCATCAAGTTTCGCCCGGTCGCGAGATTACGCGTCAGGTACAAGCACGCAATAATCACGCCTGCATATTAACACGGGAGCGCTTAAATCACGTAAGCGCACGGAATGGCGAGCGACCCAGTGTTAATCACTTGCCTCTGCACTGATTGCGCGCGTATACACGCCGCACCGCGTCGAGGCATCATTCCCTCTACACATACGAGTAAGTACTTAACTCTACGCACAATGAACCCCACATGCTGTGCTGCCAAATAGAACCATTACTTTTATAATTATTCTTATCATTATTTTCATTATTGAGATAAGAAATTAGTTGGTAAACATATTTCTTCTTTCTTGCTTTGTATTTGTACAGTGATCAAATAGAATAACAGAAGAATATTGTTACACACGTTAAAAGTAAACTGCGGATTTGTACACAATGATGTATACTTTAGCCAAACACAATTTGATAAACACAGAAACAGGACGACCGTACCTTGGGATAGTGAACTCAGCTGGTTAAATGATGCGAATAGGTTAAATTAAAATGTAACAAAAGAGGATTGAAGCTATGACAATACGATTTAATTGGCGAGTCGGTACAATAGAATGCAAACCGTACAAATTCCCTTGGACGTTTACAATGAACGCAAAGTGAATTTAGAAATAGGGAGGATTACTAAAGATTCGTATGTAATAATTGGACGAACAAAAGATTTATAAAACAGTGGTTGTGAATAAAGTTGAAAATTCGTAAAACAGAATTAGTTATTGGAATAATTGCTGTAAAATTTTTGGTAAAGGGTAAGAAAGAGAATCCGAGTTTAAAGTTCCATCGAAATACTTGATTTCGTTTAATCGACGTACACTTGACAAGGTAACTTGCATTCATCGGTGCTCATTATTATTCGAGTCATGTCCGAATCGATATATAATCGGTTCAAGCCCCTGCCACAAGGCGTGCCAACGCTAATTACGGAATATTACCACGCTCTCACCATTATAACCGCTCTATCCGCGCTACTATCTATCTCGAGTCCACCGCGCCGCGTGCACCACAGTTAACCATCCTCTCACTCGCTTCTCATCGCCATTCACTTCACTCTTTCCTCCTCTTTCTCGCTCGCAGACCCTCTGGAATAACCCAATCACGACGCGGATGCACCGCATGCATATGCATTGCTACTTACACAAATAGTATGCAAACGATGTGTACGAAAAGTAACTGTTACAACGCCCTCCGATCGTCTACCACGGCTTAGCTACTCCTTGCAGGTGGTTCCAGCCAGTTCCAGTCAGTTCCAGCCAGTTCGCGTTGTGGCCTAGACCCAAGGATCTGTTTGCGCAAACTGGTATACACTCGACTTTTCCAACAGCTTTCCACGCGATCTTCCATTACCTCTATTGAATTTGGGATCAAAGGCCACTGTGAAAGTTTGACCGGCCGTGATCGGGCTTCACACGTAATTGGAAAGGGATGAATTTTTCAATGTGTTCCCCTTCTTACTTCCTTAGCAACCCTCTTAATCTCTTTCTCGCCCTTAAATACATTCATGCAAATTAATGATGAATGAATGAAGTTTATGCAAATATCAAACTTATTATTTATTCAAAATTGCATGGAATCTGTTTTAAAACATGCTATCTGCCGTTCTGATTTTTACGTATATTGTACAAAGAATTTTACAACAATTTTCAAATGATCTTTCGTAAATTCTCAAAATTTAAATAAATACAGTATTATAGTTTATCAATTGCATTGAAATGGTAATATAACTTAACTCTTTGTAGCTCGAATTCTTTTATAAATAAAACAGATATCCTCAGAATTTGCAGGGAAAAATTAATAGGTTGTCGTTGGTCAATACGAACAATAGCAAGTAGATCAAAAGATTGATATAGGAAAACGATAAATCAGTGAACACTGCTGAATGAATAAATAACAGCGAATTAGATTGTGCTGGCGAGTGAATTCAGCCAGGAAGATTACACAATTACCAATCCATCCCAAACCACTAATAGGTGGCAGGATTAAATAAACATCAATTACATTGATCGTTCCAGCAACTCTTGCAATTAGCGATAAAGCTTTTCTTTCTTTTCTGTCTACTTCCTCTTTCCTATTCTTTTTTCACCTTGGCATACGTCGAACCTTCGATCCCAGTTTTTCGTCTGCTTTAAGACCGCACGATTTGCAGCTACTACTCCAACGAAACTTGGGATCTCTCTTTCCGTAAATGAAAGCGAGCTGATTTTCCCAGCGATTCGCGTGAAAGACGGGAATTTGAAGGGACCGCAAGGATAGATTTCTACTTGAGACGATTGGATTTTATTTCGTGATACCACTCGGTGGTGGAAATTTCGATAGATGTCGATGTTTCGATACTCGCATTACAGTGCAATTGTTGTAGTTGTTACTTTTGCGATCGTGAGTGTAGTTCGAATTTATGGAGTAGTGCCACTGGAACATTGAGTGGCAGTATATTCTTATTAGTCTGACATTAGTCTGCATCAAGACAATGAAACATAGTTCCACGAGCTATGCTGATTCAACACTATTGTATCGTGATATATTCGCGAATCCACTAAACTTATGGAACGATATAACACATGCCGAATGCAACAACACCTGAAACTACTTCTTCATTTTTGCTCGATGTACTTTCTCAATTATTCATGCGCGATTTTTTTAACAGTTTTGACATTATATTCTAATCACTCACTACCAACCAATGTGCTTCACGCAATTCTATCTGTATCGAGGAAGCATTATAAATGTAACATACAATTGGAATCGAAAAACAAAATGAAAACCTACAAGATTTATTATCATTTCGCTGCATCCATATTACAGTATAATGGTATATTACGCGAGGAATTTCCAATTTTCGAAACGATTCTATTGAAGTCGTGTCGAATAATTGTGTTCGGCCGACTGAGTCTATATATTGCATGGCGACTGAAAGGGTTGCGATTATGTCGTTCATTACATGGTATGAAACTACGGGTGCACGACGCTAACGAGTCTGCTAACAGGACAGTTCGGTATTTGCCTCACTCCTCGACATGCGTTGCCACTCTACTGTTAATGTCCATTAACAAACTCTAATGTCATTGCGACTTTACCGACCAAAATTCGGCCAAGCTTCCTACCCTGACAAAGGATGCTGCTACTGCAAAAGGTTGACCGCTGCTTTGGGTCAAAAGTATTCGATTAATTGGCTATTATATTCAGCAGTGAGGGTAGTTATTCTCGAATTTTGCATCGTGACATCTTGGTAATTTTACAATTATTATATTGGTGACATTTTAAATTCCGCGCTGTCAGTCGATCATTTTATGCAAAAATGATTCGATCAAACGTTTATTTCTCTGACGTTCAATTAACTATGGAACTGTGAGAATTTCTAGATTGCGATTATTTATAAAATGCGCGTGAAACAAATTCTGATCCAAAGTCAAAGATTGCATAGGAATAAATTGCTACATTGTAAATTATGGCAAAAAATTGTAAAATTGCGACAAGCATAAAGTGATTTGAGAAAACGGTCTAGGAGGTCTCTAACAGGTCTCAAGTGTTTGAAGTTAGCACATTAGTAAGTTAACGGGAAAACGCGAATTTAAGGGAGCGTAAATAGTATCTTGAAGAAGATGAGAAAAGTGCAGTTAGTGGGTTTAACAAAATTGTAGAAAGTTGTGTGCCTTCAAAGAGATACATAAAGAGGGTTGAGACACTCTGTCGGGCATGTCACTTGAATTTTAACCGAAATTAGATTCTTTGACGCGCGATAAAGCACCAAAAACGGGGTTAAAATCACAGCGTAACGTACCGATGAAAATATTCGCACTCCGCCTCTACCACTGGCAAGCATAGTTTCTGCATTTCGAAACCAACGAATGACGATGTAGAATTGTAGAGGATGCGCGCGTTAGTCGGGATCCGTTCGGGCTGCGCAAACAGTACCTAGGCAGTTGAGTACACATTGCAAGAAGAGGATAACTAACCACCGCGTCGCGCTAAATATTCCAAGCGCGTTTGACATTATTATCGTTAATTGCGACTAATAGGCTGTAATTGTTGAGCTCTCTCTCCCTCTCTCTCTCTCTCTCTCTCTGCTGTACATACATATTTATGCAGTGTGCATGTGCATTTCTTTCGAATTATCCTGCGCGTCACTGCACTATATATCGAATCCTCCTACTACTATGTCTGCGAACGATTAGCGTAACGAGAATCTGCAAAATTTGCATTGCGAATCTGATTCGATGTCCAAACGATGTGAAAATCTCGTTCTGTGACCCCTGGTTGGGTTCTGGATCAATTCACTCCCTTTCAACGCTATGCGTATTTAATTCTCATAAATTTGAGAAGGCAACTAATTTTTAATTAACTTACAATTATCTAATCAGCACGAAATAAAAAAATTTCTAGATTTCATGCAGATTTCAAATTAATCTTTCTCATTTAAAAGTAATCTTCAACTCACTATCGTTTCTATAGCTCCTTCAATTTATTGAATAGTTCATATATAATAAAGAAAGATACATACTATGTATATCACGTGTATCACCCTAATCATAGTAAATACTTCCATTTGCAATTTTATGCGATATTCTTCAGAACATTCATCACACCTATTAAAAATCGTATGATATTTTCTCTTGCTAATAAATTAAACTGGAATCGCAGCGTCGAATGCGATCGCCAATGAGCAAATTGTGCAGTTCCAAATGGCCGAAAATTCTGGTCGCGAAGTATCACTGATAGTAATGTTATTCCTGCAGTACTGTGTGAAACGGAAGCCACAAACAACTCGTGTCCCTAGGCTAAATTATCTAAATATTCTAATACACGGAAAGGTTGCGTGTTCTGCAATGGACAGCGACATTTACATCCCTCTGTTCCATTTGGCGGGTTGCAGTGGTGACCACTTGGAACATCGGATCAATAGGAAATAATATCTTCTGTCGAATAAATATATTTGAAATAGATTTAGACAAGAAAGAATAGAAGTTCGCTTAAGTCGCTAGACAATAGAGAACTCAATAAATTACTATAAAGTTATTCGATTATTTTCAATGCTAAAATATACAGGTATCCATGCATTGATGTTACATAGAAAATTTATTTACGTATTTACGTCTCTACACATGTCGTTTTAGATTTGACTAAATTTCTTATAGTAGTTTATGTTCAACATTTATCTAAATCAATTGCGCTGAAATTCGCGAAATAAACAATATGCAGCTTAATCGAACTAATGGGAATTAAAACGATAGCCTCCACGTACCGTCCCGTTTGCCGTGTTACAAGCTAGAATTTATTAATAGAATTGCTGTAATAATTCTCGTCATCGCGGACTCTAAATTTCCGCAGTATTGACAAGCTTACATCGGGGATTAAAGCTGCACGCCAATAACACCTGCAAGCACCAACTACAAATATCGATAAATTAGTTGTCACCGGTCGAACCGAAGGGCTTCGTAGTACGAACTCGTTTGCCGAATAATCTGTGTGCTCGACGAAAGTTTTCGTTCATTCGTCGACAGACGGAAGCGAATTTTTTTGCATAGGAAAACCGCTCGGACAGCCAGACGGAGGGAGTGAAAATGAGAAAATTCCAGGAATATCTGGCAGATGTCCTTTGGAAGGCAGTGCACCACGCCACCATCAGCCCTGAAAGATAAGTCCTTCCACCGCGGATATTCCCTACTCCTACCTCTCATCCTTCCTTGATCCTGCCACTCTTTTTTTTTTGCTTCCTCCCTATCGGACCCTGAATATTCATACTACCGTCGGACAGGGCAATCGATAAGTCATTACTTTATCGCCACGCCACCCTTGAATTATCCTTTTCCTTAGGTCCGATCGTATAAAACGGTCAAATGTCTTCTCGCCACTTGGACAGAATGATATTAAAGTTCCTACGAATTTCCTCTTACCGAATACGACTCTTCTTCGCTTTTGTTCGATTAAAGTCGTTAAATCTATGGGTCTCGATTGATATACGATTTCATTCGAAATGTTTTCTAATCAAATGTTTCTAGACACTTTCTTACAAACTGTCATTTTAAATCTGATTTTTTGCTTGTGACACTCTACAGATTGCAGATTTGTCCAGAGTACTTGAATTTCATCTGCTGGTAGCAGCAACTATAATATTATGATAAAGCAATATACATAGAACGTGGTATTCTACAATTGAGTTATAGTCACTTCGATTTCAAAAATGAGTGTTGTATTGTATAATTGAAGGCGGGTATAAAGCAACTATCTCATAAATAATTTCTCGTTTGAAAAATTCAGTCAGTCAATAAAATACCGTTCCCTCTTGTATCAGCACAGTCATCTCAATGCGAGTTCGCTACAGGAACGTTGTATGAATATTGCAAACGTTTCACAGTAGCGTGTGCTTTTTACTCTTCCACTGGTGCACATTAATATCGCGCGATGCGCCTGCAAATTTAATGCACCTGCGTCTACGGGCCAAGATGAATCCTTTCATGGTTGCTCTGGCAAAAGCGACGCTGAGCGTCGTGAAGCATTGCCGAAGACGAGAAACACAGAAAACCAAGAAAAAAAGCCACAAACTCCGTTGGATTAAAATGCGCTAGTAGAAGCGATTATTAAAAGAAGAGAAAAGGACAAAAATTCAGACTGGACGATTTTAACGTGTCAAAGGAAGCTTCTAATTAGAGAATAATTAGTCACGAGCACAAAGAGCCACCTTCCTTTCCGGATGGTGGTTCTGCGATTAGGAAACGATTACTGCAGTTTATTGGGCTCTTTAAGAAGGAAATCTCTTTTAAATCTACCCGCGGATTATCGCACCTTGGGCGACTCGAATTAATGCGAGGAGAAGGAAAGTGAGGGAGACCGAGAGCCGAAGGATTATCTCTCGAATCCCAGTAAGAAAGCTCCGTGAGTTGAAGGGGTGAAAAGATGCTTGCGCTTTGAGAAAAGCTTTCCGAATCTTCTTGTCGAATTAATCCGGTCTGAGAATGCAAAACTGAACCCAAAGAATATTGATTCAAATAATTATTCCAATCTCTCTTACGTTATCACCAAGGTAACCAAAAGTCCTTGAGTAACACGATGAAACTGGAATGTTTGAGAAATATTAAAAAAAGTAACTCGTGAATATTTTCATTTAAGACATTTGTTACTCTTTAAAATATGATCACTTTTAGTTCAAATAGACGACTCACAGTAACTGTGTGGTTTTAAAGAATTAAAAAAGGAACATTAAAGATTATATACTTGGTATAAGGTAAACTAACAAAGGAAACTGTTACGGCTGGGAAAAATCAATGGTTTCAACTCGTTGACGGAAGCGAATGCAGTCTGATAGTTAGCAATTCTAGCGTTAACACAAGCAGCTTTCTCATTTCAAAGTAGAAATCGTTGAGTATGAAATCGTATCACTGACCTATGAAAATTAGGGCAAACAGGCCACCTGTCACTAATTCGAATAACCAACGCTCGCCACAAAAATAGCATTCCGAAACATTGTAGCGATACCCTGCAGTTTAAGAGAAGCGCGTGCAATCACATCTCGACCAGAAAATGAGATATGTACATACGTCAAGTGTACGTTAATGAGTTAACCTCGTTAAGAGCGCGGAAGAACTAAAACTCGCATCGGTCTACCGTGTGAACGTTGACGGACAAAACAAGGTAAAACATGAGATTTTTGAGGAAACAACACTATTTCACTTCAGTTATTTTTATGCTTAATTTTACTAACGTATGCAGCTAAGAAAAATAATCGCGCTTCTGCGCAAAGTACGTCAGATTTTCGCGAAACAGCATAAAAAGAATGTAGTGATATTTTCTGTGGGTCAGAAAGGGTTTTTTAATTTGTTATAATAAGAGGAGGATGCTGCGGGAAAGCTCTAGAGCAATGTGGTATAATGAAACGCGATAGGACATACACACTGACTGACCCGGCAGAGTTTTTCTGATAACGATATGATGCATGCAACAGTGAGATTAACATAAAATGCAATCTGCAGGAGTAAGCGCAGGTGTGCGCTTGCTAAAAGAGGCTCACTAGTTGACGGGCAACACGACGCGTGTGGCTGGATCTTTTTATTATGTGCGGCTCTGTTACGCAGGTGGAACTGGATATTTGCGGTGCTGGTTCGTTCGAGGTGAATTCTTAATTAACGGTCGGACGCTCATGGTTAATTTCGCCAAAATTATGTATTTTAACTGTATTGATCGAAAATGGCACATATAATGGTTTGGTCCAGCTTATAATACACCATTTTCATTCGTTATTTTTCGAAATCAAAGTAGTAACAAATAGAATGATAACCACAAATTGTATTCGAGTAATTTTCTGTATTTCTCATGTTCTTATTTATGTATAATTATATCACAGTTTCTGTCTCATTCCCATAGTAGTAATTAAAAAATCGCGATTCTTGAGATATACTATAACTTTTTGACAGAAGATTCGATATGAACTTAACTCATGACATTAGTGTGGTAGAACTAAAAGAAAGGCTGAGTTCAATAGAGTTCAGTGATTTTAACTGAGAATTCCTTGTTCACGGAATCCTTTACAATAATGGCAATCCCAGGTTACAATGAATCCATTCAAGTACAACTCGTTATTTAAAAATATTTCCTCGAGCGTTTCTGCTACTTTTTCATCGTAATATGTTTCTTCTGAGTTTTTACGATGCCGGAACACTATTATGTCCGAGGTATTTTCTTCAAACGCTATTCCATACTCGGAAACGCGCAAAATCGTGGCACACGCTGTGCGGCTGTATTGAGTGTGCACGAAAAACAGAGAATTAAAAGGAAGCAATTCAGCAGGAAATAAAATGTTATTTTTCACAATACTACCCGTCGTATTCAATTTCAACTGCGAAAAGGATTATCAATAAAAATAGCCTCGAAATATTTGCTAACGTTTCCTATTTACATAGGATTCATCTCTTGTTAGTGAATGCCTAATTCAGTCAGTACACCACTCTTTAGTATTCCACGTTTTCATAAGTACCAGTGAATCGAATTCCCATTTAAAAATGGTTATCTTTCTCTCAAGCACACGACAGGTAATGTATTATATTTATAATTGCTCTACACATGTCTAACGAAACCACGCCGGGGGATATTTCACTTTGCCACGAAAACGAATCGGGTTTCTGAAAAACCACAATTCCAAAGAGAAACCTGGAGAAGGCCAAATAAAACCAACCGTATCAGAAAATCTGTACTTCCCTCTCTATTTGCGTTCCGTCAAACCGAAATATATGCAGAATGGGAAAAACCAGTATACACAATTTTCATTACACATAATAATGGTGAAATGAAGAAAAATGATCAAAGAATTATTACTATCAAACAAAAACTGTTTATAAGTTTGAAAGTAGTAATTCATCAATCATTCCTTACTAGAACTATCTTCTTCATTTGACGAGTACAAATGTAGCTTAAAAATTGTGAACTTTTTTCTCATCAACTTCTTTTCGCAAAATCACCACTGTCTTTTGTACTACGTTAACAGTGCATTATCCGGACGATGCGACACGTCGCTTCGTGACGGAGCAGTCGCAGCAAATATCGCGATCCACCTTCGGGAGTCAAATTTCAGTCTCGACATCGCGCAAATACCGCCTCCGCAATTTCGATCGGCAACCGAGATTCGAATAGTAATTTCCGCGCGCCCAGCAGCACGTGATCGAATTCCCGATCGCTTAATCGCTCCGCCATAGAATTCCATTCCACCTCCCCGCTACCTTCATAATGTACCCCTTCACCATCCCCATTGCGATCGTCACTGCTGCGACGGCAGGTGATCTCATCACCGTCCCAACTTCCCCCTCCTTTTTCACCCAAATGCGCCGCAGTGCTTTCTTTCCTACGTGATTCGTGCGGCGAATTTCTACTTTACCGTAAATTGCATACATTCCCGTGTCAGCCACGTTCACAATACGGTCGGTTTCGTCAACGGCCGACCCCATTCATCCGGTAGTACACCGCCTACAAATAACCACTCATCCATATTTCAAAAAATCCTGCACTCTTCTTTCTCCTCCAGCTCCTACTCTCGGAAAACGTAATCGTGCAAGCGTGCTATCCTCGTAATTTTAAGATGACCTAGCGCAGTGCATTTTGCAAAAATTCAACTGCGGAAATGTACACGGTGTTCCCGGTAAGAAGTGAACAATCTACCTAGCGTATTTGGTATGTCAATTTGAGCAAAAAATGTTGTTTATACATCAAAGCACAATTAATTTGTCTCCCCTTTTTTCCGATGAATAGTCTTGTAATCTGACTATTAATTAGAGATATGAATATTTCTGATCGTAGCTTCAGGAGTACAACGAAACCATTTCTAGTGTATCTAACATTTTTTGCTTAGAATCATGTGCAAAATATGGTGGCACAGTTTCTCACTTCTTACTCAGAGCGCCCTGTATGCAAGTTTCCTTATGCTCTGTGTGTACATGGTTGAATCCACGGATCCGTGTGACGTTGGTGCATCTTTGTACTTTGCATATATAAGTACGTGAAACGGATTCACGAGCGAGCGAAGGGGAAAGTCTTCTAGGATCAGAGGGGCCAAGGAGCAACGAGATGAAGTGGACGAACAAATAGAGAGACGGAGGTCTGAGAGCAAATAACTGGAGGTTTCCTAGTCGAGGGAGAGAGAGAGGGGGGGGGAGAGGGTGAAGGAGCAAAGAGAGGGTTGAAGAAAGAGAGAGAAGAAGAAAAGTAGAGTCGAAGAGGGGTCGGTAACACTGAAGTGGATTGGCTGAAAGCATTATTAAGATTACTGCGCGGGTCATTCTTTTTATTTTCCCTTGCCAGTGTAATTGTTCCCCTTCTATCTGTGCCACCACAGCCTTTCCCCGCGCTGCTTTGCTCTGTGACTCCATTCTCTTTCTCCACAGAGTTATTCTGACCTCTTTTCTCCTTTCCTTTGGCTTCTTCCGCACTCCTGTCGTTTTTGGTGGCCGCACCGTGCACCTCCTTGGCGAAATATCGCAATCCATTTCCATATTACTGGAGCGGATGCCGCTGGTTCATAGTTACGGAGACCGGAACTTTAGTTCTAATATCAGTTTTGCCTTTCCCTCGGTCCCTGCCTCCAGCTGCATTTCACTTTGCTCGGCTTCGGAGGTCCATTTACATTGTTTCGGAAAAATCCAATTACATACAGCTAGCTATATCGTGAAAAAAGTCTGATATTTTTCCAATGGCTGAATATTGCTAATTTATTATGAGGAAGCAAGAATATTGCTGAGCGTTTTGTTCCGCTACGTTTCATAGCGAAGGGAACAGTAAGAAAAAGAGAATTGTCCGAAATGTTGAATTTGGTATGTGAACGAGAATAGAAGAACATGAGATCGTTCGGAGGAATGCCAGGGAGGCCCAAGCAAAACGAGATACGTAAAAGGACACCTCCGGGATAATAATTAATGTTTAACAAGTTCGGATTGTCACGCCTGGGCAGCGACTTTTGTGGCAGGTTGCCAGGGGTCTTTGTTACATTGCCGCCGACAAAAGAAAAGTGAATTTCCACGGTTCTCGTACCATTAGCCGCATTATTCGCGTTCCATACGACTCGTCGGTGTCTCCTCTTATTTACCGTGTTCCTCATCCGGTGCTGGCTCCGCGCATAAATGCTCGCTCGTTTGCAATTATTCGCTTGCTGATAAAGCGAAACCCAGCTTTCAGAGATTCAGCACGGAACACTACACCCCGGGTAAGGCATTCATTAACGACCAGGACAATTGTCGCGCGAGGAGTTGAGCTCGATTTTTTTCTTGATTCGTTGATATGCTATGCACGATGTATTTCACACTTGCCACAGTATGTATAGCGTGGGTGTAAGTACGTTCCTGATTTCTTAATCAGTAACAAGAAGCGTTTCCTGTTCTCCTCCTATTCAGTTTCCACTTGGCACAGGATAAGTTTGCGCCAACTTTCCACTTCGAGTGTTACGCTTTCGATAAGGACGAGACCACGATGATCGAATTACCATGGGATTATGCGGCAATGTACTCAACTATCCTGCAGCAAAGTAAGCACCCTTGAGAGTATATCGCTTTTGGTTACTGATTCAATAGTCAGCCATCGACTATTCACAGATAACGGCCAAGTCTTTGCCATGAGCATCATCAATATTCCACCTCCGCGAGAAGAACGAGTCTCCTGACACCAGCGTAGCTCGCGTGCCGCGCACGTGGGAGCTGCTTATCCAGTAAGTTTTGTGTAAGAAGTAGTTTGGACTTCAGTCTCTGGAAAAAGCCGGGCAGGTTTACTGGTTTCCTTCCGCAGTCCTAAAATATTTGTATGGCCGTAGCGCGTTAAGATCCGAGGGGAAAAGTTTGTGGATGAAAAGGGACCTGCCGAGGGGCATACTGGGTGGTACATGGGCGGAAGAATGCGGGTCCAGCAACTCGTAGATTTCACACACCTTGAAGAAAACGATGTCAAAGAGTTGGGAGAAGACGCGAAATTTGGTCGGTAACACGGTAACGGATTTGATCGGTTTGATTTTCTATTGCAAGTATTTCATGCGTCTTCTATCTGTAAATTAAGGCGTGGCTCGAGAAAGGGTTTCGCTTATCTTTCAGTATTAGAATAGAAACCAATAAGAATAGAAAAAGAATAGAAACCAATTAGAATAGAAAAATTAATAATAAAAAAATCGAAGAGACAAAGTGATGCACTTAAATACTTACGGAGTAGTTTAGTTAATTTAAATAACTGATATAGTAAATTTTACAACGTTTTTAGATTATCGACTCTCAGCTTTAATTCTTGAAAAGACATACTATACTACATCACTACTTCTTAACATTTGCATTCGGAAAGGATATAACTACATCCTCCGTATCAAAAGTTTTAAGAGTCCGTCCGGTTGTAACTGGCTTGTAATCAGTTCGTGTTTACTTGGGAGCACGTTGGCTCCCGTAGGAGTCGCTGTTTCGCGTTGGTTTCCACCGGAGTTTCGTGGACGTAGTTTTCTACTAATTTAATCCGGCGAACTCGTTCGTTCGCGGGCTCTCGAGTCTAATGGGCCTGCGGATTATATGGGGCCAAGAAACGAGGCCGCTAAAAAAAGGGGGGCGAAGCTCTCGTTCCGCATCGGCCCGTAATCGGAAATGAAAGTGGAAAAGACTGTGGAACGGCGTTCGCCTTCTCGGAAAAATTGAAAAGCGTCCTCGATGAATGGACCTATCGCGTTCAATTGCGCTTCTTTCTCGATTCGTGGACCCGTGCGGGGCTAACGCAATACCGATATAGCTGTCGATTCTGCTGGCAGGCCCGACAGACGTCATTTGCATCAGTAAAAAACGTTTTCACGGACCGGATGGGCAATGTACGCTACGTAACGATGCGATCACTTTGGCTGTCGATATAGATTAGCATCGATCCGCTTCCCGAATTGGGATGATTGTTTGGAAAAAAAAAATTTGAAATACTATTTGGGATGTTTTCTCCTGGATTAAAATATCCTCGACCTTTTAGTGAAATTACGCTGAGCAATGTTTAATTTCTAAATGGTGTAATTCATCAGAGCAACGCTGAGAAATAAATTTTATGAGTAAATTGCCGTGTTCTAGAGATTATACAATGCCTACTAATTTAAGATTCACTTTAATCTAACGATAAGAAGTATCTTCCGAAAGATAGAACTTTATGCGAAACTACTTACAACACGCTAAGGCCGCAAACCTTTTAGTAACAAATTTTAGAATTTTCCTACAGAGTTTCCCATTACAGAAATATTTTTTCATACGGTGCCCTGCAAAGCTGTTGAAACTGAAAGTTAGCTCTCCGTGGAGAGACGCTGCTGTTAATGCTCAGTGGAGTTCATCGTGCAGCCCCCAACTAATTATTAACCCCTTCCACGTCGAAGCAGCAAGTAACCAGAGTCTTCTCAGAATCACAGTGAGAAAAAAGCGAAGCTATTCTCGGGAATATTAGGTCCGACGAGCAGTGCGCGAAGCCAACAGTGATTGCAGAAACACGGTTACAATGAAGAGTTCAGAGAGAGAGAGAGAGAGAGAGAGGGAACTAGATGAGTGGAAAACAATCGTAGGATCATCTACATATACTAAGGGCGCATTTATGTCCCTGGCACAAATAAACACTCGTACGCGTTTTGTTTGTTTCTAGTCTCATCTTGCTTTAGTCCACCCAGTAGAAAAATTGCAAACCCAATATGTTCTCTTTTTCCCCCACGCATTTTACTTCGTTTCGTAATTTCGTTGGTTGCCTCGACGAGATCCGGCAGAGGAGACTTAACTGACGAGAAGATGAAGTTTTTCCTGCAACTCATTTCCTCGGCCGCTCTCCAACTATTACCTAAATAAACCCGCAAATTTCAAACCCCCTCTGTTTATTCTCCATTTTTGGAGGAAGTAATATTAACGAGGAACGTTTCCCCAAGTAATACACGCCGATCCTAATGAAATTTTGTGCATAACTGGGGTTTCTATACATATTAAACTGACTCGTTTTTTTTTGCAGCGCAAATGAAACTTTTCCTGAAAAAGCGAGATATAAAAATACCTAGCTTTACATCTGTGACGTTAAAAGAGATAGAAAAGAATTACACGTACAAATTCCAGGGATATCTGTAGGAAATGAATTAATGCAATTCAAATTTAATCAGTCAAACACAATTATAAGTGGCTAAAAATAGAATCAGTTTTATATTCGTACGTATATCATACACTCTATGTAATCCAGCTGTGTGAAAAATTTCATTAAAAAGGCTGATATCGTTGGGGTAACATTGTTGTACTTTACTGTAGCTAACATATGTTCGTATAATCCAAATGCATATAATGGTAATATTGTATAGAAAATATATGTATGGGTAAAATATCCGTCAATTCATATAAGTTTATAGTATGAATGCAGATGTACTTCCCCCAGGATCTGAATACACAATAGATAGAAGACTTTTCACCATAGTGAGTGCTACAGAGAAAAACAAGTCTCGGTTGGGATGTCGAAATAAAGCTGAATCCATCAGACATCCATTCAGATGCCACAAGACCGACGACAGGCGAAGCATTTATTTTATAAACCGTCAAACTTTGCTGTGAAATTCAAAGCCTGAAGGATTGCCGATGAAGACCTCTATTTTTAAGATTCCTAACAAAACTCTACATACATTAGGCAAATGTAGTACACAGAATTTTCGAACTTGCTTGTAATAGATCAATAACAAATTGTATGATGACATATTAAAGTCAGAAAAATGTTTTTTTGAAACTTGTATTTTTGTATTGGAATTATTTTATGTAGTTTCAATGTTTAACAAATGTAACCCTGTTAAACACTAAAATCCACAAAGAAAAATACTCCAACTAACTTGTTTGATTACATCGATTGTCCGTGACTAATTTTCCAGTCGTTGAAAACAAACCAACAAACAAACGAGTTTCCAGCAATTCAGAGTTCTCAATTTTCCTTTTATTGGGGCAGAAGGGACCACAGTTTCTAACTTTTTCTCAACAGTATCCAAACTCCCCATATATAACGATCGCACGGCTCAGCAAGTGAATAACATTCGCGCGTTTCTTTTTTGTCGAGAATTTTTTCTCTCCCTCGTCAATGCTTTCCTCCCTGACTTATTCATCTGCCTATGGCAGGTTCCGTTGGTTCCAAAAAGACGCGTTGAATGTGCGGAGTAAGCTGAATGTGCCACGATGAAGATACCCAGTTACGAGTCAGCCGAAAGAAAGGTCAGGGATTAAGGTAATGCGAGTGGACGATAGACTCAACGCTCATTACAGACATTTACAGTATGAACCAGTCATGTACGAAGACTCAAATCCAAATGGTTCAAATGGAATACAGTAAAGCAATAGAAAAAGCAAGATTAAGGATGTAATCTAATTGCATTCAATTTGAATTTATTTTATGAAGACGTTTGTACTTCAATTAGTTTGTATAACGAAGATTCTACATACTCCTATATTTTAGTTACGGAACGATACAAATTTTGCGAATCGCAAGTACCTCCTGGATTACTTAACACCAGTGTACTGTCTGTTTTGAGTCCATGTATGTCACGCAGTACAGCTTTAAACCATACCTTACAAGGCAAAGTATTTTCTCGCAGCGTGCAGCCCTTTTTGTTCGGCTGTCAGTGTTTTAAACAGACATTCCACTGGCTTGTCTCGCAAGCAGACAGCGAGGGGAAGCGGGGAGAAGTGGCGAGCTCGTTCTCTTCACCGCTATGGAGAAATTCTGGAATTCTCCCTTTGCGGGCTCGAGAAAGGATGCACTTAAATCACACTTTGGAATTATTTTGGGAATGGGTGCGGAATAGACGGGAAGTGTCGTGTCACTTGTCACGGGCAAAACTTGCGAGGAGTGAAAATGATGAGAGTGAATCGTTCAAGGCAAAATAACATTTAACAACATTCTCTTCTCGGAAAAATAACACTGGAAGTAGTAGTACAATACGAGACTAGTTGATCATACAAATAATAAAAAATCGCTAAACCATTATTATTAAGAATACTTTGCCCTATGGAATAACTTTTTAACGTGAAGTGACTATTTCACAGTTCGTGACAATCTGACAATATCCTGCTTCGGAACGGAAACAGGTATGATCATGTTGGGAGGTTGCTTATCGTAATGTTACCAACGCAGAATATCCGATCATCCTATTAGCAGTTATCTGAATTTCGAGCTACCCAAAACAACTAATACCGTGTACAGACTACCCGTTTATTGATCTAATACCAAGGTCGTAGAAATTGATACGCAATCGAAAGCATAGAAGTGAGTGCTCGTACGATATTCCCCATATGTGACTATAACCGAAACCATCTCCCACATGAGGTACAAACCGCAGCCGGAGGCAGGACTCATAATACCCATCTATATTAAACAAGAAATGAGAATATTGCCAAAATCTCTGAAACGAATTAATTCACTTGCAGATTGATTTTTACACTTTTTATTCGAATTAGTAGATGTAATATTAGTAGATGCAATATTTAATAATCTTTAACCTACAATGTGAAATATATTTTCTATAGAACATGCTGTGTCAAAATTACTAAAATACATTGATTTCGAGTTCGGCAATGCATAGACTACCGAAATCTCATGTAACGTGATCAATATATATAACACAGTTCCATGAAAAGTGAAAAGGAAAAAAAGAAACTGGAGAGATAAAAAATCTTCGTGCAAATCGGTCGTATATAATCTCTAAGGTGAATCAGTTGGAGTTCATCTTAAAAATATCAAAAAGAATTCTTTTCACGATGTACTCGCCCAGCAGTTCAAAACGCTAGAATGACTTCCTCATATTACCACCGGCAGGAAGATGTACTGGTAAGACGCTGAATTACAGAACCTGAATCCCTTCGCCGATTCATCTTCTCGAATTCCAGGCTCCTCTTAAATCTCGCTTGGGAGCTGTTTGCCCGTTTTCCTCGGCTCGAAATTCTTCCGCCTCGTCCCGAAATCTAGTTCCCCGAGGGACCGGAAGCGTTACACGCGCCTTACTGCCTTCGCATTTAATCAAAACAATTATGTCACATTATTCTCAAACTTTCTTCATTCTTGCGCTTAACGTCTGCGCATTAGAAGATTTACAATTTACAAAACATCAACGGTTAACGTTCAATTTAATTTAATACTAAAGATGAAATGAAGTAGAATGAGTATATTTTATTTATAAATATGTACGAAGTTATAGAACACAAGATTAAAAAGACTAAATATTCTGTAATTATTCTCCCGATAATTATATTTGGTTTAAGTTGATTTCATTAGCAAGATTTCAGTATTTCGCGCTGTAAACTTGTTACACGATCCTCGCGTTCAACTGTCTTAATTATGTCACGTTCATCCTATTGTGAGCACTACACGTTTTGCTTTATAATATTGTACACTATGTCAATTGCAAAATGACTCTATATGTATGTATTAATGAGTATCGTAATAAGAAATGTACCATTCACATAATACATAGAATGTTCACTTACAGATCTTCATATAAGGGAGGCTCTATTGCACTAGCTGTAAGCCGGTTTCACCGAGACTATACTATCTTAACTCGAGCGCGTTACAGCAAGATTCCTCCTGCAGCCTCGACGCGCAAATTATCTCATGAATAAAGTATTAAACCGAGCGAATACACGAGTAAACGGAGCATTCTTGGGCGTATTAGCTGCATGGCTGACATTTGTATCTTATACATATACATATACATATATGTATATATATATATTGTATACAATTTCTGCTGATATGTACGTATTTGTTAATCGGACTTAACGCAAACGGACACGATGTTGGTTTCGCACTGTTAGATGGAATCCAACAAGCAGCTGTCCAAGATGAGCTTGCATAAGACAACAGCAAAGCGCATTTCGTTAGGCTAACCCAACTCTATATAGCAGCACGCTCTATCCGTTGCGCTATTCTACGTTTGCATAAACGTTCATTAAAGCTGCGTCCTTTGAAGTACATCGTTCATACACCGTTTACATTTCAGTCAGCCAAACGGTCGTCAAATTATGCAACGAATTTCCATTGAGAATTTTCAAGGAAGAAAGTGGAAAGTATTAGGAAAAAATAAAGTCAGGGTTTCATGAACTTGATAGAGCAAGGTACTATATGAAATTGAATTTCCAAGAAGAAATTGTATCACTTCCTTAGTGTGCTCAATTTGGTCACCACACGTGAGAGGATTTAGAGATACATATATGCAATCTTATGATTCTCAATTTGGATTCTAGAGGAAAAAGGAGAGCTGATGGGTTTAGATTTAAATACATCACGAGCGGAGAAATGTTTTTGTGAAACACTGTAGAGTAGCAAGAATAATATTGTGGAATATAATATAGTCTGTTTGCGTTATGCTCGCGATGTGATCAGCCGCTGCCATGCAGCTCGCTAAGCGCGCAGCAAGAGAAACTCGTTTGTTTTAATATGCTTTATTAACGAGATACGCAGCACCAGTGCTACTTCCGTGGTGCTTGTAATCCGGGGCAAGATTAGCTCAGGAGTTATGACACATACGACCCTAAGCCCAATTTTCTCCCGTAAGTTACACGGACTCTAACACCGGTAAAAACCGGTGCACGTAAGACACATAAAATACCGTTGTCGTTGGGACGCTCCCTTCGAGATATCTTGAAACAAAATTACACAACTCGTACGAGACATTCGGATAATTTTACCGAAGGTTGAATTCCGCCAGAGAAAATAAACGATGCTGTTTTCGCGAGTTGAAATACAAAATTCCACCTCTGATCTTGGTTGAAATACAGAAATCTCAACTCCTATAATACACTTTATTTATTAACCTGACTAATGTTGCTGCTACATTGACTAGCACAACACTGCCAAATTACAAAATATTTATAAACTAATCTCGGGAACAATTTCCCTATCTAATAATTAATCTGTTTGAATTGCTACCCATGCGCCTGTATTTTCGCTTATATTTACGCATTGCGTACTGCGTCAACAAAACGAAACTTACGTCTTGCCACTACTCATATTTATACTTCTCACGTTTCTATATTTCAGTATGGGGCTGCAATTTAATCTGCAGCAAGCGCGCATTAATATATCATGCTCACCGACAATATGCATTGGGCTGTCGGTGGCTGTGCGAAAATGTCGAGAAATACGGCGTCGATATTTTTCGGCTTTGTGGCCGAAAAGTACGCGCTGATAAATCTTTCCCGTGGTATACTAGAATCACAGAACACCTTAATGGTGAAAATCTTGGAAGATTGCTGCAGATGAGAATTGTTTGAAGAAGAGACTTAAGATGATTTTGACTTCGCCATGACTCTGACCAAAGTAATCAATTTAGACACTACTCGTTATCAATGGCTTCTACCAGGTAGTAATACCAGGATAATTTTATGGTATTTGCCATTATTTGTCCGATATTATAGAAACACATTTGTCAACCTAATACATCCAATAATCCAGGCTCCGCCGTAGCTCTCACTGCGAAAGCAACAATGTGGCACAACATTCATACCGGAAAGTACCTAGTGAAAGGGATGAAAAAGAAGAAGAAGAAAAAACTTGAGACAAACGAACGACTGGTTTTCCCCGCAAAATCATCTTACTCGTGTTCTGATTTTCTCTCATTCTTCACCTCCATTTCACCGTGGACTTCCGATTACAGTAACACGAAGCCGGAAAATCCAGATTGTGGGAACCGACTAGTGGAATATCTTATCAGTGCGCGATCCGCGGTGGCAGCAGTCACGTGGAAAGAGAGCAAAAAGCGTCGGGGTCGCGGGACTGGAAAGGAATCCGGTAGCAGAGAAAAGGGAGAAGAAAAAAAGGGGGTCGAGGATATTTTCCTTTGATGCGGATAGTGTATCGCTGGCGGTTCTCCAAGGAAAACCAGCCGCGACCACTGCTGCCAGGCCGATAATCGGGTCGTTGCGGAATTGATATACACGTGTAGCAGGCGTAAATCACGGATTTGATTCACGGCCAAGATTCCAAGGGATAAAGGAGCCGGCGCGCGGTCGAGTGCGAATCGCTCGCTCGAGTGCAGCTAGCCCGGGCTACAACGATAAATTCGGGGGTTACAACGGACTGCCTTCACCCGAACAAATCTCCTGCCTCCATCATGCCATTTTCCCACTGTTCCTCGCTCTTACTCTCACTCCCGTCGCATTTCCTTCTTAACTGTCCTTCTCTATAAATCACCGCGGCACCTTACGCCGAGAAATCGGCACAATTTTGTTTACTGACTCTTATCTCGGTAAATCGAATATTTAGAACACTTGAATTTGAACAAAAGCAAAAGAAAAAGTATAAATACAATTATTGAAGAAACGTGGAACGGACAATAGAATAATAGAATTGTCGAAAGATCTATAAAAGGGCAAATCTAAAATTGCTGGGTAACGATTTAACCATAAATATGTTAGACAAATGAAAGCGCAATTCTTTTTTCCCAATTCAATGATACGTAAAGAACACTCAAGACATTAAAGACGTATCAATTTATTATTTGCTTCTCTGGATCTCGAGATTAAGTGCGACTTTACAACTCAACGCAGAATACGAAAAGTTCAAAGAGACGAGCCCTAAGTTGTTCTTTAACATAGTTGACTCACGATTCCTACGGCAGCTTTCAAAGGCAGCGTGAGGGGTGTCTCTCTGAGCCCATCGCATCATGCTCCTTTGTAATTCAAAGCGGTGCATGCACGAGATATGAAGAGAATATCGTCGGCGACAAACTAATGCGGCACGCATGACTCGTGTTATTAGAGCGTTTATGTATGTATGGTATTGTTGAGCTAGACTTCTGTTAGTGCCGCTTACAAGACTAATGTGAAAAGAAGAGGGAAAGGGCTGGTTGCAAGAAGTTTTAGTTCTCAACGGAAAGTATCAGATTTATAGAAGGTTTCTTCTAATTTCACAGCAACGGAACTACGCTACAAAACTACTAAAAAGTAATTAAATAACAAATAAATATTGGAATGAATTAGAGACCACTCTTAAAATTTTGTAAAGGTAATATAACAATAAGACAAATTAACGAGCTTCACTCGATAAAGGCACTCATGGAAAAGTGAAATTCTCGCATTTTCAATGGTAGCATAGTGCTTCGAGAAATAAAACTCTGGTCTTGCGAACCACGAAAGCCAAAGCTTATTACGTATATTAATGGTTACATATTTTTCCAGAGAACGTTAGTCACCGCGTGAATATCTCCGCTAACTGGGTTAAGGAATGGGTCTGTTTCCCACCGAAACGACCAAATATCTTTCTAGCGAAGAAGAAATACTGACTTCAGGCTGAAATACCGCAGGTGTGAATTTTGCGAAGTTTCCTGCTACAGTGTCGAGCTGCACTTTACTAACTTTATGAACATGAACATTTTATGTCGCTTACCTGCAAGTGGACACGTGTATGAAAATGCGAGTTTTGACAAATTTACGGTAAGTGCCTTATTTCCAGGAATAAAGATGAAAGAAAGAAATGAGATATAAATAAAAAATATAAATGCATCAGCTGATTTTTTCCAAAAGGTAAATGGCTGTTATTATAAGTTATTTTTAGCAATACCAGAATCAATTAACGAAACAGATTTACTCGAATATAATTTACATTTTGATTTTGATCAGTTCTGACAGAATGTATCGGTTTCCGGCCGACTAGCATCGAGTGTAATCCTGTTTCTCACCTGATTTACGGAGAACGAATAAGCTAGGATGAACATATACAATCTCTAGCGATCACGATTCGCCTTATTATAAAGTAATCGGTGCTTTTTCACCACAAATCCACGATCATCGGATTCATTAACACAAGCACATGCAAGCCAACGCGATTACATTTCCCAGCCGATTGAGCTGGAACGGCGTGCGGAGACCTATTAACCCTCTCCACGATAACAAATCCCTCGGCATCCGCAACGAAGAGCAGTCGATAGTTTATAAGTTCAAGCCACTCGTGCGAAGAATTCAGTGAGCATAAGATCGTAAATGTGTGAAAAGGATGCAGTAGAATCTCGTTCATCCGAAAGAATTTTCTCCTTAATTAGGATAATAGAAATGCCAAAGAAACTGATAGATTAGAAGGAGAAATATTTCCCTAATTAATTTGCACTCGCTGCATTTTTATAGATTCACGAATGCAAGTTAAAAAAAAAGAAACTTTTATGTGGAAAACTAGATCTCGTTCGTCTATTCGTGGTTCGAATAGATGAGGTCTTATTGTACTGATCGGGTAGAGGTCGGATCGCCAGAGGATTTCCAAATAAGAAACTTGAGAAATTTGAGAAAGTTCGTCGTATTGCCGTAGTGGTACTGGTAGAAAAAGGGTTTCTCGCCTTTCCAACGGAGTTTCGAGCCACTCGTAATTCGCCTAGCGTGGCAACCCATCGACTGCTCTGTATACATTTCGCGCTTTAATTGCCGAAGGAAAATATTTAGTTTCTTAGTCCGACTTTCCTTCACGCGGCGGAACCACTGGAAAGTACTTTCGGTTGGATTGCACTCCCGGAATATTTATTAATGCGACGCCAACGTGAAACTCTTCTCGAATTAGGCTAATGCGTTACGGCTTCCGATTTTCTTTAATTAAACGTGGTCGTAGCTTTGCGACTAACTTCGGTTTTACTGTATTCTTTTCTCTTTTTTTGGATCCTTTGGCTACAGTCTATCTTTCTTTACACGCTTCTTTTTTTCTCATAATAAATACTCCTTCGATTGTCGATATTTACTTATTCTAAGAATTTTTATAAAAATATTTTCAGCAATATGTATCGTCCTTTCTTAAAATGTTTGATTCATACCCGTGAACACGTTTTATAAGTTTGTCTCTCGTGAAAAACAAAATTGTGAGAGGCGAAAAATTCGCGTACATCGAGAGACCGGTGTGTTTTTAATTAAGTGATACGTACACTCGATTTACCCGTACCTTTAAAGTTTCGTAATTTGTTCTGTGTTGCACGAGGGTACACGTAGTTCACAGCGTTGTCCTTTTCCTTGCTGCGCGACTTTGACGAAGTTACGAAAAGGAGAATTTGTAGTTCATGCAGCGAACAAGATCTTCAGTCGTGATCTACTTGTAAGAAAGAAGAGGGAGAAAAACGACGGTAGGGATCCGCCGCAATTAGTCTTTCTGAGAGATTACGACGGCTCAACACGTGCGAGGAAATAGGTAATTGAACTTTCTTAGAAAAAGAAGACTCCACCTCGAAGCGTGCTTATCTTCCGTCTGGCTTTCATCGATCGGATGAACTTCGAAACTTATATCGCTCACAAGTTCGACAACCTTCCGCGAACTACATCTTTACCCGCAAAGCTCCACCGTTCTATGTGCTTCTTTAAACTACATTCTGCAGCTGGTGCATTAGAAATTTTGACGCGAGTGTTAAAGGTGCAAAGGATGCCACTTTGAAGTGACTAAATCGTGTTCAATAGCTTGCAACATACATCACAATATCTTGTCTTAACTTTTACACCTATCTTAAAATTATGACTAATATTTTCTCCTTCAGAACTGGAACTGGTTATTATCTACAGATGAAACTAGTATTTTAAATACTCACTGTTATCACTTTTTGCCAAATATTACCATACTGACACTCATAACTTTAATTACAGTGCGATCTAAGTTTTCCAAACCCATCATACCACATGTCAATCAAGTAAAACCAATTTTTCAAGTAATTGACCAATGCTTTTTACGTGGTAAAGGTTTGCTCATTTTGCAATATTGAGTAAACATTAATCTAGATGATGAATAGGACTTTCTAAATAGAAATGCAGCAAACTTTTTGCTTTAAATTTTATTCGGATAATGGATATTCCACTGTATAGAGTATGCTAAAAATCGAATAGATCGCGTCCCCATTTTCTTTAGATATAAATTCGTGTATAAAGATGTCTAAGAAATCGTGGAGTAGGTTTAAACCGGATGCGACTAATTTGAATTTTAGGACCGCCATAAACAGGATCCAGCCGCACGTCTAACGCGACCTAGCGCCAGTGAAGATGGCCGAGCATGCTCTGCTCACGGAGGCAATTAATTAGTGGCCAGCCTCTGGTGGCTGCGAAGGTGACAAAGTACCGCGAGAATGCGCGCACGCTTCCCTCACTGACTCCTGCATTGTTAATGTAAATTAAACGTTGTTAACCTTGCTCCACGAGAGTCCTTCACTTTTGATTGGCAATGCGGAAAGTTGTCCGCTCGCCTAATTTATGGTTGCTACCCTGGAAAACTTTTCGCTCAGCACCAATTGAAGGCCAACCGTGAAACTTTGTTATGTTGCTTAATGGAGAAAAGAACGACACTGTAGGACGAGCGTAATGGAACGAACGAGTACTTTATAATTGATATTACAGAAAATAAATCAAACATTTTTAATTATCCCCGATATTACTACATATGTATAGTTTTATACAGTGTTACTTGATATTTCATTTGCTTTGTCCAATATTAAAACGATTTGACTGTTAAAATTAGATTTCGAAGAGGATGTGAAAATGAACTATCAAATTAGACATTCGTAATACGTGCTAATTATGGAAAACTTGGATAAACACGAGCTTTTATAAAATTCACTTTTCTCTTGACTGGTTAGCTAACTGTGAAACAGCCTGTAGAGGTGACGTGGCTTTCGCATAGTGGCAAATTATCCTGGACCACGTCTTAAGCGGTCACGTCCTTCATAATTGTGTCAAAATTGGGGAGAGCATAGTGAAAGTAACATAGCTAGCACAAAGAGAGCGGCTATTGTTCGTGGTCGCATATGCAGCGATGCTAGAACGAACCATCCAGCGAGTTAACCCGAATGCAGAGAGAAACTCGGCCATCCACCGTTCAAGCGGAGAGTGTGGACGACACGAATGCCCGGCTTGGTGATCGATTATCGATTGCACTCCATAGGATTAACTCTTATATCATCCTCCGGCAGGACATGCCACTCGATATTGCGCCAATTAATAATCGCTTGTGCGCGCTGCTGAATTCTCCCCATTTCCATGCCTCCGCCTTTCCAAGGAAAACGCGCGCAATTCAGTACAGGAATCTAATTGCATTAAACACGTACTGTTGAAGAATGTATTTACATAGCTCTCTTGTTTTTTCGAATTTCCGTTTTACGATCGAAACGAAGTTACGAGTCCTCCATGGAAAGATTCGCGAAATCTGATAGCTATAAAAAATCACGGATACGAAATAAAAGAATATTTGTAGACGAGAAGAAGCGTGAGTTCTGGCGTGAATTATTACCACTTTTTTAATGGGTAGAAATAAAAAAATGAATCTAAATTTAATTGTGTTTTTCTAGGTTTCGCGAGTAAACAAAATTACTTGCCTTACTTTTAAATTGATCTGGTAGGTTTGAATTCAAGATCCCTTGGAAATGGTAATTGAATATTTAAGGAAACGTTTTTAATAAAAAGAAAAGAGGAACTACTTATTAGGATTATATACAATAATAGAATCGTTTATTTCTACCCTGATCAGGTTATCGAATCCAATAAGCTGATGCTTTGGCGAATCAGCAGTACGCGTATACATACAATACAATAAGTACAGTCGAGTGGTTTGGAAGTATTGTCTATTTTTGTAGATTTTGGCAGTGTTTTACAAGAAAACTGCGCCTGCGATGTGGCTCTGCTTTGGACTGGAGAGTCGAACAACGGTGAGGAATATAGTACGACACTACCAGAAGAGCAGTCGAATCTTATCTTCTTCTTTCGGTGCAGCGTGGCGAGCACAACGAGTGCGGCGAACGGAAAACGAAAAGGAAGAAAAGAACGCGAAGGACACAAAGAAAACACAGGATATCCGCCTGAGTGATCTATCGCATCCTCGACGTTCCACACACTCTCTCTCCCACTGCCGAAACTCTCTGAACTGCGGCTCGACTTTGAACCGAACTCGTAAAATTTTGCGACTTTTGTTTTCGTAGTATTATTATTATTTCAGGGAGAAACGATTTCGGCTTCTAAATTGTTGGACTGAGATCACCGCTAACTCCGGAAGTGTCCTCTTACAGTGCTTCCAGTGTTCTAGGAAATATTGAAGAGCATTAAACGATCGTAGACTTGATATCCTTGTTTCTTCTTTTCCAGTTTTTAAGACCCCTGAACAAAGTCCAACTTTATTGAATTTTTCAACACTTTGCTACTTGTTCTTTTCATTATTCTTCTCTTATGCGAAGAGAAAACATGTACACACCTCCGCGACAAAAGTATCCAGACACTTTCTTCTTTTCTAGGAAAGCTTTCTTCAATCGCTTCGGAGCTTCTAAATTTCGTGTTCTTTAGAAAATTCATCAGATAGTAATGATAATTACATTTCGTTACAATTTTTGATGTTTTTATTGTATACTGTGTATTGTATGTAGATTCGCATATGTGTATCTATATGTTGTGCTTATACGTTTCATAGGTCTCCATTGAATTATCAAACGTCGAATTTTTCCAATTTTTACACTATGTAAATGTGACGATATATGTAACAGGAATGGCAGCAGGGCAATTCCTCAAGTTTCGTGCACCACACGTTTATTAAATTTCGGGATTTAATTATGACACGGCAAGCGCGCGGATGGATAAAAGCCAAGATACGTGTAGCTTTATTTAAATTCCGATCTATACATGCTGAATTCATGACAAGAACCATCTACAGTTCGTTTCTCCTATGGAATGGAGAACAGTTGCCAATCGGTTAATTAATATTGAATAACTGTTAAGCTTTTCAATTCAAAAGAAGAAATTTAATAAAGCAAGTTATAATTAAATACGTCAAATGTTGAAAGGTAGCCAATGATTGTGCGGTTTCTACTCGAAATTCAAGTTCCTGGAGTTGGAGGAATACTGTTGATTTAAGCTGATAAGTAAATATAGAAGCTTACTACGAATGTATTAATTATACTTGAGATTGGGAATATACACTGTCTATTGGAGTTTCGAAATACACATTACACATTGACATACGTTAATCCTCTCGGCTAATTTCGCGTATCCGTCTTCAGAACCTGCAACTAATTATCTTCCTGCTTTTCGCTTGAATGCCGGAAACCCTTTGTCCGTTCTTGGTATTATAAAGGGAGACTTTAATCATGAGTTTGGATCCGGTAAGCTTTATAAAGGATAGAGATCTAACATGAACCATGCATATCGAGCCTTTGTTTCCAAAAATTAAACAAAAATAATAAACATGGAAATGAGAATTCATTTTTGCACTTTTTCAGATCGGTTTCAAATTCTTTGTTGTGCATATTCCTTGTTCCAATTACTCAACAAATTTGATCTTTTGTTTCAGGGCTCGTTTTAAAACAAATAATAAACCTTTATCGGATTTAACAAGTTTTATTAAACCAAATATATTCGTGGTAGACTTTTTTTTAAATATATCCTAGGAAATGAAATTCAGGTTACCGTGATCCACACTCACGCTACGATTCTCGAAAATTGACAGAGAGAGTATCAAAACCAGAGAAGTATTTCTCACAGAAATGGTAAAGCAGGATTCGAAGAAAATGGCAAGATGCGAAATAGGTAATGCGGTTCACGGTAAGCCTTCTTCATTGAACTGTCCGACAAGGAATAACGTACTCGAACCTAGCTGGATCAATGCTGCAAGAGCTTTCATTGAAAATAGAGTTCGTAGATAGAGAGTGAATCGTTTCTGAGAGACGGTCCATAGACAGAGATATCAGAGGATCTTGCACTATGTTTCTCAAGGAGGGTACACGAGCATCCTGCACGAAAGATATTTCTATTGTCCACGAAATCGATTCGGTTCCCTAAGCATCACATCATAGATTATCCACGAATACAACCCCTATACCACGCAATCTTTGAAATAATACCTACTGATACCATACACTGGCTAATAACATCAGTCGCTCTCGATTTACTGATCAACACCTTTAACACTAGATCGACCAAAGCACTCGAAAACTCGAATTTTATTTATAATACCTTAAAATTACTAGTCCAATTATCTTATGATTGCAAGTAGCTGTAGCTGTATATCGTAGAAAATTAATGAAACCGGAAGTTAAGGTTCAAAATTCAAATTTCAACCACTGGGAATATCGGGTTTGGCTCAGTGAAGGGTGTAATTTAATTAGGAGTTTTACAGTCGGTAAAAGCAGGTGCGAGAATGAGAAATCACAGAGGACAAAGCGTTCAGTGGAATAACAGATTCGTATTGAACATATGTTAAAGAGGAATAGGGTCGACTCGTCAGTAGTAGAGTAAAGCGAACGTCGAACAGCCATTAATCTGGAAGTTCGGAATCGCTAAACGCTACGATCTCTTTGTGCGAGGATGGCTGTTGCTTTAGCCTCGATTCCCGGCGGGTGTGGCTTTCTAACGAATCAGTCTGAACCGTTTGATTCGATCGGTAATTGGAATAGCGAGTTCGTGCGAACGGCAGTTATCGTTCCAAGCGAAGATTGATAGTTTCTCGGGGAGTGTCCCCCGGAAACCGGACGGAGTTATAGTTGCAAACGAATAAATCGTTTTTCGATCGCTCTACGGGAAGTAGCCTGCTCCAGTGATTTTCACGCTTAAAGGACTGGACTCTGTGCAACTGATTCCCAGATGGATGTTACGTAACGAAAAAAATCTCTCTGGGAAAATATAGCCAATAAAACTTCTTCGACAGCGAGACACGTGACTATGAATGGCATGCCATATTTTTGTCTGATTTCTACCTGTCACGTTCGAGAGAAACTGCGTACAGACTGTCGCGTATAGATGACTATCCAACGAAACAATGAAGATTTCTAATTCCTTTGATTTTAATTGGATTGATCAAAAATTCTCGAAAACCACAATCATTTTGTGGAAAATAATTAGGAAGTACAAAGTGGTACACAATGGTACATAAGTTATACAGCAAAATGAAAACATTCACAATTGTAAATAATTCGGTTTTTAAACAATTCATCTTTTGGACAAATATGCAGAGTATGGAGTACTGATTATGTCTGTGTACAGCACAAGAATTGTAAGATTTATTTTATTGTGCAACACGGAAATGTTGGTTTAAAGAAATGGCACAAATACATTGCTTTTGTAAACTTGGCCCACAACAACACTAAGATTAATTATTAGAACATGTCCTAGAATTTCTGAACAGCTTTAAAGCGAGCAAATCAATTGATTTGATCAATTGCAAAAATATGATTATTATTTTGAGACTATTGATTCTTTGATATAGGTTCCCTAGAAATTTTTCTCTTCGTCTGGCGAGTACTAGCCACTGAAAGCCATTGGAGCTTTTTTAATCACGTTGTATACTGGATCGTTTGCAGTAACCAATAGAAGCTTTGGTCCGGTCAGCTTGAAGTAACGATGAACTACGCGAGGCTGCGATCGGTGAGATACAAGCTTCGGACTTGGCCAGTTAATTAATTCCCTCTTAGAGCACCAAGCAAGGTTCTTCAGTTCCATCCACGACGGCGAACCCAGATTGACCCTTGGTATACTACTCGAGGACACGAAGAGGGTGGTACTCTGATCGTGCTTACGCCAAGATAGCGACGACAATGCCATTGAAATCCATTTGAGAGTGTAATCAAGCTCTATTAAAAAATTTTAATTAACATCCTGGGTTTAACGCTGTGCAAACGCAATTTAGAACTCCTTTTCCACGGGTCCTGCTCGATCGGCTGTTTGCACTGCTTCCACGACTAAGACCGAATTAAAAGCGTTCTACTGCCAGCCAACTGCTGATTGGAAATCGAGGTTCGTAAGTTAATCACTACTCAACGAGACTAGCGAGCTCTCGTTGAAGATGCTATAAGAATCGTCACGCACTACTTCGAAGCTATCTCTTCATTCCCACGATAAACTACCAGTTGTAAATTCTATTGATAGAGACATCACTTATTGAAATCCACATTGCGATTAATAACACACTGCAACGATGAATAATATTATTTATCGTAACCAGCTAACGCAGTCGATCTTATGTTAGTCAATATACTCGTCAATTGAAATGATATTCCATTGGCCATTCGATGCACCATAATTATTCCACGCATTCCATTGCATCCGATCGCACAGTTTCCAGTAGCTCATTAACATTCACCCAGAGAAGTTAATAATTCCAGAAGTTTGCGATACGGGTGTATTCTAGCCGTAAATAAAACCTCGTCCATCTATCGTTGCTCCAATACCACCGTCGATATACGACTACTTATATTTGCGATACAATAGAGAGCTTCTTTATGTGAACAGCATATTTTCTATTGTGACATTCATCGTACGATACATAGCGATACACATACTGCACTATGTAAATGTGTTAAGAGTGGTTACTTTCTTCTCTAAGGTGAAATCTAGTCGCGTAACGTTATATCGCAACATCGCCTTTATCAGTGGTTCGTGCAATTATATGTGGAAAGCGATCGATAGATTTTATTTCCTTAACTGCGTTAAAAAGAGATGTAATATGAGGTCTTGCATGCCATCAACGATATTAACTACGAACAAACTGTTCTGTTTTATTTTTCGTTTCGTTTTAACTGTTAGATCGAAGTAATTGCTGATAATGGGTGAACGCAACTGACTCCTAATTCTACTGTGTTAAAATACCTGAGACGACTGTTGGAATTTCTTTGAATAGTGAGCGATAAAGAGAAGGAGGGAGAGAGAGAGAGAGAGAGAGAGAGGGGAAGAGAAGGCGAGAGTCAATAGATGCGAATGTTTCTGGGACAAGGATTCAATGATACGTCGCCGCGTCAGATTGATTTTCCGCACCTGGAAGAAAGGCAGCGATAACAATGTCACTTCATTGCTATTCAACGTCCATCGAAGACGGTATCGACGTAGCGGAGGCAAAGCTCCTAGACATTCAACCATTCTTAGGTGATACAGCAAATCGACAGTTTCGCCTCGTACCATTGGCTTTCTTCGCTATATCTTTGTCACTTTCCCGGTAATTGCCTAAGTAAATGTTCCAATTGCGCACGCAAACTATTCTACGTCGGATATACACTGCAATCGGCAAACTGAAGATTCACAGTGTTAACGCAATCCAAGCTACCAATGAAATCCCATTCTTAAAACAATTACTTTCAATCCAAAGATGCTTTCATCAGAATTCTTACTTCAAAGGAATTTCTACTTTTAATTAACAATTGTCTCAATAAATGCGAAGACTATTTTCTTGGAAAAATAGGTCCAGAATGTAGAGTACAATTGTTTTGTTAAAATAAGATTCTATTTCGGAATAAATCAATGTTTAATATTATAATAGTGTACGATAGTATGTAGATTCTCAACTTTCACACTTACAATTTGTAAATACTTCATTAATTGGGGCATACATATACAATGAGTATATTGCCCAATGTCAGTATAGGAATTTTGCTGGTAGTATAATTAAGTACTTGACTACAATGTGATGTAGTTCATTACTGCTACGATCACATTATAGTCATGACAAGCTTTAGAAAATTTGCCTCCAATTCATTAGTGTCCAAATTGGAACGAGGTCCAATACTCCACTAACTTCCTAAATGCATTATTGAAACCAGCTCATAAAAGTGAATAACCGAGTAATCTAATTTGGAAACGAGTGTACCAGGGATGGGGAGAGGCAAGTACTCTTCGATATTAAGTACAAGTATTTGCGCCCAAGTACAAGTACTTTTACTTTAGGACAAGTACTTGTACTTTGTACTTGTACTTGCGTCCAAGTACAAGTACTTGTACTTAAGATCAAAAAGTACTTGCTTCTGCCCATCCCTGCGAAATAAACAATAATCATAAGCATGACAAAGTGATGAGATTTGCATAGTGCACGAGTCAAAAATCAGAATATTGAATATTTATGCAGATGTGCATTACTGAGAAAACAGTGGCATGAAGATAAATTAGCTAACTAGCATTTGAGAATACATACAATTGTATGAAAACAACAAACCCCCAGTTCTAGCTAAGAAAATATACATGTAGATACGATTAATGCATTGACGAACAGATTTCTCTGGTTATGGTTACGGTAATCAAAATTCAAACAATAATTACAATAATAATTACAACCAATCTCTCGCACACCTTGGACCAAATGTCCAGATGGATGGTTGAGAGACCAGAGGAACTTGAAACATGCGACTCACCGATCTGGAACTCAGCTCTCCTTCAGTGGACTCTTTCGGATCAATCTGCTTCACCAATTCACCACTCTTGGTTTGTATCCCACTGACTCTACTATTCGGATAATTCCACCAGGTATACAATTTACGCGAGCAAACACTGTCTCTAATAACTCATCGGAGTTGCACCTATAATGGAAAGAGAAAATACAAATTAGTATTTCTGCAACTAGCACAGAAAATTGTGGATCTGGGAAACTGCATATGTGTGAAAATACTTACACTCTGTCCCACTGCTCTCATCCAGTCTCTCGTCCTTGGCTCTATTATCGTTGTGATCACTGCGAGGTTAAGTCAATGCTGCGATCGAACACTGATTCTAATATCTGTGATTCCTCCTTTGTTCGACCGTAGTGAATACTTTAGTGTAGCGTTCTGCTTTAATTTGTGCTCAGCGCCACTGACTCGAATGTGCGTCAAGCACCTGTTAGAGAACGAAAGATCTCGAATAAACATGAATCGAAAGTATGGCATCGCAACCGAAGCGATGCACTCGTACAGATATAAATCCGCTAAATAAATAATTTGAGTCTCACCATCGCCCCAGGAACAGTATTGTATCCGAAATGCAGGAGAAATCGTGCCGGCAAACGGTGTGGATAGATGATGCAAGTGCGCCTTCCAAGCCGGGGTAAGAATCGGGCGATAATTATGGACGCAAGTATTTTCCGGCCACTACCTCACATTTACCGAATGCGCAAGATGTTTAAATCACTTCTAATCACATTCGCGGATCACAACACTGTTTTCTGACACTTTTATTCCAAATTTGATAGCGCGTCAACGCGGATACGTGTTCACGCGAACTTGGCGGCACTCACTGTGTGAAATCCAACATGGCGGCGGGCGGCTCTATTAGACAATCGCCAAAGATAGTATATTTGATTAGTATATTTGGCGTTGACTAGTATATACTATTCTAATAGTATATACTATTCTAATAGTATATTTGACGTTGAATAGCATATACTATTCAAATATACTATCCAAATATACTATTCAAATACACTATTTAAATTTAGCGGTTGTCTATTACAGCCCTCCGCCGCCACAATGTGTGACGTCATGCTGGATTTCACACAGTGAGTGCCGCCAAGTTCGCGTGAATACGTATCCGCCTCGACGCGCTATCAAATTTGGAATAAAAGTGTCAGAAAACAGTGTTGTGATCCGCGAATGTGATTAGAAGCGATTTAAACATCTCGCGCATCCGGGAAATGTGAGGTAGTGGTCGGAAAATACCTGCGTCCATAATTATCGGCCAATTCTTACTCCGGCTTGGAACGCGCAGTTGCATCATCCATCCACACCGTTTGCCGGCACGATTTCTCCTGCATTTCGGATACAATACTGTTCCTGGGGCGATGGTGAGACTCAAATTATTTATTTGGCGGATTTATATCTGTACGAGTGCATCGCTTCGGTTGCGATGCCATACTTTCGATTGATGTTTATTCGAGATCTTTCGTTCTCTAACAGGTGCTTGACGCACATTCGAGTCAGTGGCGCTGAGCACAAATTAAAGCAGAACGCTACGCTAAAGTATTCACTACGGTCGAACAAAGGAGGAATCACAGATATTAGAATCAGTGTTCGATCGCAGCATTGACTTAACCTCGCAATGATCACAACGATAATAGAGCCAAGGACGAGTGACTGGATGAGAGCAGTGGGACAGAGTGTAAGTATTTTCACACATATGCAGTTTCCGAGATCCACAACTTTCTGTGCTAGTTGTAGAAGTACTAATTTGTATTTTCTCTTTCTATTACAGGTGCAACTCCGTTGAGTTATTAAAGACAGTGTTGCTTCGAACGAAATAAAAGCAGAGCTCCGCGACGTTTTGCCCCGGTCGAACTGTAGTATTCACGGTCGCGATATTCTAGAGTCAGTGTTTGCTCGCGGAAATTGTACACCTACTAGATTTTTTTCGAATAGTAGAGTCAGTGAGAGACAAACCAAGAGCGGTGAATTGGTGAAGCAGATTGATCCGAAAGAGTCCATTGAAGGAGAGCTGAGTTCCAGATCGGTGAGTCGCATGTTTTCAAGTTCCTCTGGTCTCTCAACCATCCATCTGGACATTTCGTCTAAGGTGTGCGAGAGATTGGTTGTAATTATTATTGTAATTATTGTTTGAATTTTGGTTATCGTAACCATGACCAGAGAAATCTGCTCGTCAATCGTATGTGTTTTCGAATGGTAATTACCTAATTCATCTTGATGCCACTGTTTTCTTAGTAATGCACATCCGCATAAATATTCAATATTCTGATTTTCGACTCGTGTACCTTGCAAATCTCATCACTTTATCGTCCTTATGACTATTGTTTATTTCGCAGGGATGGACAGATGCAAGTACTAGTACTTGTACTTAATATCGAAAAGTACTTTCCTCTGTCCATCCCTGGAGTGTACTGTGATGAGTGGGAGATCGATACTATACTTTGTAGAGAATACATCTAGCGATCGTTATCCTTTGGAGGACTAGACTCGATAAAAAATAGGTCCAATGTACACGTTAACAGTATTTAAGTGAGATGAGATGTTACCTGGAATAACTTTTAAGATGAAGGTTGATAAAGAAAGTTCATATGAGAAAGTAAGGAAGAGAATGATTGAGGATGAATCTTTCAATTGAGGACGTACTAATGTGAATATGAGGATTCCTATCTGGATAAGGAAGCGATGGAGATCTAGATAGAAGCAAAAGACGAAAACTAGTCACAGGCAAGTCGAAACGTAAATCAGGCTAAACGCCTTAGACTCTTGGGGTCGTTCCTCGTCTCGGGCAACGCGCTACTGAGAATGGGAGCGGAGGGAAACGATAATCCCGGTATAATGGACTTTAAACTTTCCGGGTTAAGTGACCGCGGTTATCTACTGAGATGCTCCGGCGCACTGCTATTATGTTTTGCCATTAACTATGATCATTTCGAATGCCATCTGAAGATAGAACCTCGATAGTGAACGTCGGAGCTGTGAGACTTTGGATTAAAACGACTGAACAGTGTCTCATCAAATTTAATCACAATTCCTCCATCTAACTTTTTAATATTATAAAGAAACTACAGGATAGGACCTCGATTATCAGAATGGCCGATTATTGGCATTAACGCAAAATGAGTTACGTGTCTAAACTCTATCATAATAATATATACAGCTTCTTATTTTCCTGTATTTTGTTTGTAAGAATTCTACCTACTGTAAAACAATTCCATCTGAGAAAATGCGTTGCATACGCAGTTATGTAAAATGAAGAAAAGGCCAATAAGACTAGCATGACAAGAAGATCTACAATTGTCCCTTGACAATCGAGTGGCCACCGGCAAAGTAACAAGTGGAACTGACAATAGCTCGAGCTTTTATTTTCCAGCTCAAGTGTATCGGAGCCGCCAATGACAAGCTTTACGATTTTTTTTACTGCGACGAATACACCAAGAGTACCGCGTGCGCGATGGTTTACGAGATCGTTAAAACGATCTCCATCTTGTGGAAAGCCGCATGCAAGCGGCGAAGAAATATCGAAGCCCATAGGATTTCGGACGTTTATAGTGACAATCGCCACTTCCGTTTAGCTAAAGCAACCGAAATCGACTGGCGCGCTTCATTCTTCGTCACTTTCGACAATTATCGCACGCGAGAGAGAATTCTGCCGAATTTTCGGAAATTCGACCTTCCGCGGGATACAGTTCCGCTTGCGTCGCGGAAATTAGATCGTAATGAATACCATTGTCACAGTGTTCGTTAGCGAAATGTCTTGTTTAATAATTTTTATTGACGTTTCTATTATATGCAAATGTTTGACACCTCACGCTCACAAATATAATACTATGACACAGTCAATCGAAACGAGTCATTTCACGCGATGACTGCTGGTGGAAAGACAAGTAAAAATGAACGATTTCACGATTTCAAGCTGACGTGGTATTATCGATGATATGCCGGTATCATAAACTCATTGATCGAGCCAATATGCTTTTTAATGGTCATCGATTATGTATTCGTAGCTGCTGGTAGCTGTCAGAATGATCTGAAGGACTTTGCTGACCTTAATGGAGTCATATCTATCACCTGCACTATTTCTATATATTAGTTTTTAATTTAAGCTCTTAAACAATTGATTTTCAAAGATATTTTATTCACAATCAGTTTAAACTCAAATCGAAGAAACCTAGTTAGACAGAAAGGATTATGTTTGCTAGGAGTGTCAGGATTTTTACTGTCGATAGACTAATATTCTTTGTTAATATTTATTGTCAATAGTCTTCGTGTAAAGCAACCAAGCTATTGTGTACGTATAATATCGAAAAAGTTTTGAAAGACCATTGGGGAAAAATTACGGAGTCTCGTTACGGAGATTTCTATATTCCATTCGTAGCTTTTCTGCAAACTAACAGTGTCCCAAAGGGGGTGCACAATCCAGTTCTCTTCGTTCCATTTTCTATAGACTAGCCTTTCCCCGTTAGCCAGAGTTTCTCGGTCCTCCCCGTCGCTTTTCGGCCAAGAAAATTCTCAGTTTATACGAGGAGTCCAGTCGCAATGGGAGGAGCACGCTCGAGCAAGCCGATTCTACCGAGTAATAAACGAGCAGCGCATTTTATTCCCTTCGCGTGGAGTCCGCAAGGGAAGTAGTCGCGCGACCGACTTTCTCGCGCGAGCATTCGAAAGTTGCAAGTGAAATCAGTTTTGGTCTCGTGCCAGAATCTCACCCATCGTCTTTAACTCGAACTTCAACTCTATTTTGTATATCGCGATTCGAATATTGTTTCGAGATGCTTTTCCTTATTGCTAGTGGTACGTTTCCCTTTTGACCTTAGGATTAGCGAGCAACAGCTTACGCACAATGATAACGTCGGAATAACGAGCACCAGACACCAGGTGTGGGGTGATGAATGCACAGGGGAAACTACTTATCTTATGACGACTGAATTTTCCCGGCCGTTTAATTCGCCGTGAAAGCACCGGGCTTTAATGTTTACGAGCGAGTGAGCCAACTCTTGGCGAGAGGACTTAATACTTAAGAGCGTCTTGCTCGGAAAAATTAATGTACCGGAAAGGATTAGGATTTCACTGGGAAGCACATACAGTTCCTGCCAATAATATTATCAATAAATATTGATAAATTTACGAAGCTACAACTATCGAGTATTATCGATATTATCGTTTTGATATCGATAAAATAATAAACATCAAAATGCAAAATAATATTTGTTATTGTTATACATTTTAATTTTTAACTAAAGAGTGTTGCATTCAGAATGTTATAAACAGTCAATCTTCTAGTACATAACAAATGTTTTTACTCTCCATGATTTGGTTAAATGAAAAGGGGTATAGATTGTATTTAATGAATTTGAGTAACAGAATAATTTTACTTTTATTAGTCATTCAAAATAACGCCATTGCACTAATAACTTTTAATACATGAATAAGCTTGTTATATTGTACTGAAGTAAATGTAACCACATTGGATACTACGTTATCGCACTTGATTATACAACCTTGTATTCTATCGATAAAGGAAATCGGAAACGGGTTGACAAATATTATCCTCGATGTCTAATTGACGAGCTTTGATTTGAAGGATTCGTATTTGCCAGGATATTCCGGAGATATGGTCTCTGTTTGACCATTAGCTCGTCATGCGAGAGACCGCACGACAACCCCTAAGGGACGGCGCTCTCTGAGAAGAGCTTTCTCCTTTGCGGATGATCCTGCTCAATAAACGATAAAGTCACTGAACCGCGGGGCGCGTCTCAAGCCAAATACCACTGGGTTTCGTGACATGACAGTTTTCAAACCCACGTCGACCGCGCGGAAGTCCGAGAACAAACCGAACGCGACATCCAGCTGCGTTTACTCAAAAATTCGATTTTGCATACTGCATATTGCATCGTCGGCTGCCTCGGGAAAATCTTACGAAGAACTCAGTCGAATCGAATATTTTAGTGGAGAGAAAGAAACAGATTCCGTGACATAACGGGGATTTTATGGTAAAAAGTTATCGGAGTTCCTCGATTCCATTTACTTCTATTACATAACAAAGAGCAATGTATAACAACACAATAAAGAACTATATTTACGCAACAAACACTGGTATCGAATAAGAATGTTTAATAATATTGTCAATTGTTTATTTATGAAATTTATAGATTATAACTATCTGTTTTCGTTAGCTAAATGTTTGTTAAGAACAATGAAGGTTATTTCGGCATAACGATTTGGGAAAAGCGAACTATGTGTATACAGGATCTGTATAGATCTGATACTTGTTTTGCATAAAACTGATTGTGAGTGTTCGAACTTGTTCGACAGTATTATTGACTTCGACGACGGAATGTTCAAGAGCAGTTGAAGCTTCATCGAATTGATTTGATATTCAGGCGGCATATATTATCGAAAAGAACAATAAATTGAATAATCCGAGTAAGAGAAAAGCGCGAAAGTCCAGTGTTTTCCTCGTGGAAAGAGGAATCTTGAAGAGCGCGAAGAAGATGAACTTTGTTCACGCGTACCGAGCCAGGGGAGCAAAGCAAGCGCGCGCGAATGGAGATGAAAGAGCCCGGATAAAAAAAAGGAGTGTCCCGCGTACTCCAGAGACAACGAAACGAGAAGAATGTCTTTCGCATCCCCGAGTAGTTGGCTAGGCGCTCGGGTGGACTTCGAAATTCTGCGAGTTTCTGCGAACTGTTCTCTGCAATGCGGCGGAAGAAAGACTTGACCTGTGAGTTCTTTACGAGTAGAAAATAGAATTCGCGATAAAAATGTTTATTTAAAGATTGCTCGAACGACCGATGTTTTATTAATTCCATTTCGTCAAAATTACGTAGTTCCCTTTACTTTTGACTCAAGAACTGTTTTCCTGATACGAAAACTCACACTGTGAACATAATCCAAGTTTCTCAAGAACTTCGTGGACAAGAATCGCCACTATTATTCTGTTTCGCGAACGTTGTCAACTTCAAAATGATCGGCGATCTTGCGGAAGATACAACAAGCAGTTTCCACTTCAAAGAAAACTCGTGCACTACGATATAGAGATCGCAATTACTGGGACAGACGGATCTGCCAGGACAGTAGCGACCCAATCGGCTTCCAGTTGCACCCTGGACTCTTTGACCGCGGTCGCGAGCTCTTTCTAAACTTGCAAGCGTATTCAACCGGTACAAACATCCGCGTTTATTCCAGTCGGTTGCATAAAGTGCAGTCTGTACCGGTAGGAGCCGAGGCAGAACTAGCGTGGCACGAAGCACACTGGCAACCACGTTTCATCTCGAAGGATCGCCCAAAGCCCTCGGGAGAGTACGCAGCGATATCCCATGGAATATACTATACCGTATGTATATATGCACCAACATCCTTCGTCTGACCACCATGTTTCGTGGTTTCTCTCAGTCTCTCGCTCGCAGAGAAATACCTCAAGAGTCAACTTGTTTCGCCAACTCCAAGTTTACTGATTCAAACTTCTGTTCGGATGAGTCACCTGTGTACCTTTCAATTTGTAATGAGAAGCCGAGTATACAACTAGCTCGACGTACCGTGTGTTTTTCTGTTTTTCCACGGAGCTGAGTATATTTACATTGCTTCTTCCAAGTGTCTCAAGAAGTAGATTGATCAAAAAGAGACAGTGAGCTTCGATTTACCGCACTGTAGTAAACTCGATTCGCAAGTCCCTATCTAATTTAAAAGATTACTCGTTCAAATCGGAATTCGTTCGATCAGTAATGCAATTGGGTATTTGACTTCGTTCGGTTCCAGTGATTCCTTAATTCTAAATAAAAAGTTCAACTTGTTCGTAAATAGTATTCTTACGTACAGTCTTGGCATTCTTGACACTGACCATAGAAGGTCTAGAGAAAGGTATAGGGTTGCGTATTATATTGCCATAGAGAGAGAGAGAGAGAGAGAGAGCTAGAGAATTCTAAACTTCCCACTGTAGAAACGGAGGTGATAGAATTCAGAGTTAATCCACCGTAGGAAAGTAAAATACAATGGAGTGTTAGAAACGACAGAGGTTCAGCTACGTGAACAGGTTAACACAGTAATATTATGGAACACGTGCAAATCCTATCTCGGATATCGTTTGGGGAGATTCCCCTACTTCAAGCCTCGGATCTATCGTAAGCTATTATACGTAAAAACACTCATACTAGTCAGTCGCAAAACTCACCTACAAGATGGATAAATAATTTTAATTGGAAGGACACCGCTTAATTCTCTATAATCACAATTTTGAAATTACATGTTCATGTACTGAACCTAGGTAAATATCTCATTATATAATAGGAAACATATTGTATGGCTCTTGAGTTCGCTTGATGAGAATACGATGTGACAAAATGATTTGTGCCGAAATAATTGCCGAGATGAACTATGACAGAAGCTGACATCCAATTGACTCGAAAGCCGTTCAAAAATGGATTGAATCGAGGCACGTATTTTTCAGCGATTCAATTCATGCCAAGTTGCAATATATCGGTTAAATCATGGTGAAAATGTGCTACGAACTATTTCGATGACCAACGGAAAGAAGTACCGTGAAACTAAAACAGAGCTTTGGAAAATGTTGTGTATGGACGAAACAGAAGAATTCCAGCGAAATAGTCGAAACGTCTGTTCTAACGAACCATAAAACGTTATTTAAGAACCACTGAACACTGGGCTACATTTTGCCAAAATTGTATCGCGCACGCATTGCTCTTCCACGAGTTCGCACGCTCGCTCGTGAGCTATAAGAATGGAAACATTCCAGACTTTCTTGCACAGTTATCCCTGGCTCGACATCAAGCTTTATATTCCCCATTGGGAGCTTTCCCTCGGCGCATCCTCTCGGCCATATACCAACGTTTCCATGGTTCGTTCTGAACCCTTATATTTCACTTTAGTATTCCGCGCGACAAGACCGTCAAGTCGAATGCATGAATGCCAAACAAATTTGAAATCGCGTAGCAACTGGTTCCGTTCGGTCTGCTGCTTTGATAGCAGTACCATCGCAATCTGATTCTATGGCTGTGCAATTTCCTATTTAATTGAAGCGTTCGTCCACCTTCTTCAAGAACTCTCATACCGTGCATCCTTTAATTCGGCTGCTCGCATCGATTGCACCTGGACCTCCATACTAATGCGTTGTACTTCCCCTGTCGAAGGAAGTCCTACCGCTATCACTGTCCCACCATCCATTAAATAATGCAAAACTTTCCCATTGGCCACGTTAACTAGCTAAGGCACATCCAGGATGAATTAGCATAAACCGCTGGAATCGAGTTACCAACGAAACGAAATTCAAGAGGGAAAGAGGCTGCTAGTCCAAGCAAAGGAAGGTTACTGTGTGCCGCGCCCGTTTGCCCGCGACAGCGACTTTAATTGTGTTTCATTATCATTCCTACGTGGAAACGAACCTCCGAGAGAAACTTTCGCTTCGACTGCAACGCAAAGACCTAGCTCGCTGGTTGGTACTCGAAAAGGCGGAATGCATTGTCTGCGAGAAGAAGAAGAAGGTCTACGAGAGTCTACGCGAAAGAGAGGAAACGAGGAAGAACACCGCTAGAGGTGGCTTCATAATCGACTTTAGCCCACTTGCCTGGCTGTCTTCGTTGTTGCGACCGACAGGTAGATAAGGTTGAACTGGACGCATTTGCAAAGTTAATTCGAGAAATTTCACGGGCAACGAGTGGTTGGTGGGTTGAGTTGGATCGAGTGCCAAAGTATGAACAGATTGAAGAACTTTTGAAATTTGCAAACATGCAGTCTTGAGTTGTGCTTACTTGCACAAGTGTAATTATGTTTGATGGAATATCGCATTTGATTCTATTGGTTCATAAGAGCTTGATTCGATTCTATACGTGAACGTTTAATAGTCTACATGTTACACTCATTTTACTGCTGAATTTCAAGATTTCCCAATTCGAATCTTTGATTGCTCTGACTCATGATTATTCGCGTAAACCCGGATATAGAGAAACCCATGACTATCACGATAGTGCTGACTTGTCAGGAAGGATTATATGACGATGCAAACGCAGGATTCAGTTCCAGCACAAGTATCAAAGAATTTCGAATACCTCGTATTACGAAATCGATTTACATTGAAATTGGCTGCTATTAGAAGCTTCTTTCAGTAAACTGCAAAAGATTGCACTCGCGCTAATGTCCAGTAATATTCAGAAACGTTCTGCTGGACGCCACTGATCGGAAGGAGGAAGTCTTCCGAGTCGAATGTTGGGTGTAACCTCTGTCCAACTGTAAACATGGTATTAGTATCGATTGGTCATTAGTAGCAAGTATCTGTCATCTTCCTTCAGCAGTACACCAGGACCAATCATTGATTGGAACAATCTGACGCGTGATATGTCAGCACAGATGACATTGATTACAATCCAGTAACGAGTAGGTTCCGTTTACCAATCAAACTATTTGAACTATGCTTCAGTGAGTTTGAAACAAGTTTCAACAGCGCAAACAAGTACAGTACAGTACATAGTGAAACATTTGGAATAATTAATACTCGATTACATTTTGATTTCCCACGGTTAATAGAAGTACGTTTTTTGTGTAAAACGAACAAGTGTTTCCGAAAGATCATTCTATTTTGTTAATGAAAGATAAAGCGGAAAGAATAATTGGTTTTTGCAAAGGTATAACGCTTGTTCCGGGAGCTTAAACCGATTGTTGGCTCTTTAAGGAGAGCATGCTCTTATCCAATGCGGATACCCACGACCAATTAAATTTCACTGGTCACGTAACGCGGTAATAGACAATCCGCTGTATTTAATTCTCGGAAATCCTCGTTGCGAGCCGCGTTTCAATTTCTCGGCACAGAACTCCCATTGAATATACATATATGTATAAGGGAGATATGTATGCGTCGCGTCGGTCGCGCGCCGACGTATACATGCATACGTCTCGGGATCTAATTCCATTCGGGGTCCACCGCAACCGCGGCGCATCCATACAATCCGATGCGATGGAGCAGTCGATATTCGCGGCTATGCAAATCGTCGCCGCCGCACTGACTTCCGTCGCAGAACTGTTAGGATCGCTTTGTTGCGCGGTGTCTGAACTTTCTTCGACATAATCAGGCGAGTTGCTACGGTTCAGTTTGCCCAGTAGTTAGACGAGAATCCTTGTCTGGACATATTGCTCGCGGCCGGCTTCTTAATACAAAGATATAGCTCAATTTATCAAACTTCCATGAAATGCATCTCGTTTCTGAAAGATTTAGTTAACTGTAAAAGAGATGGGGATGTATTAAGGCTATACAAATGCTCTTTTATTCTGCACCACTGTAATTCAATATGCATATTTCTAAAGATATTGTATATAGATATAGTTCATTGCATTTGTGTATTCAACTATACAGTTTCGTCAAAATTGGAATGCCTTGTGAATTTCACATTATTGAATAGTAAACCAATACTACTACTCATTAATTTTCATCCGACTTAGGTTGTTTGTGACAAGAAACGATGATAAGGTATGATAACACTATTGAAATAGTAATAGGATTGTTCTAAGCATACTTGAGCTAAGAGAAGATCCAAAATCGGATGCTTTAAAGTTCGAAACTTTGTTAATGGTAAGACTAGAACTTTGAACAATAATGCAAACTCAGAAGAACCCACTATTTTGTTTAAGTTATAAGCAAGAAACATTACACCCAAGTGCACTGCTCGTTTTGCTCACGCGAAATAATCACGTAACAACAAACTATCCTGAAGCAGATAAAATGAATCTACGAAAACGGTAACTAAAGCTACGTCTATCAAAAACGCCTATCAAGCGCGCCACCCTGTACCAAGCGGCGACTTTCATTTATTCGAGCCGTTCATGATATAAAATAGATTCGACGATCTCCACTTTGAAGCGAGAGTTCGAAAGATAATTGAATCTGAAGCGTGGAGGTTGATCGTTTATCCGACAAATAAGTAATCAGAACCCCAGGCAACACACACCCACACACACAAACATACACATACAGCGAGGGTGGTAAACGGAAAAATCAATCAAACTCACGATTTTAGCCGCACTTCCGCATTCGAATTTCCACCGTGAACTGGAACATTGATTCTACGGTCACTCGTTTGACCGGTACCTTTCAGTCTACTTCTATCGTGTCGCGTTAGATCACGCCAGCGTAGCTCTCAATTATTGAAATTCGCACCAAGGAGGTTAAATATTTGCAGTAGAATCTGCATTGAGCTTGGTAACCATTCCGCCAAACCATTCAACAATCGACCCTCGACAAACTCGAATCTGACACTGCTAGCTCCTCTTGTTAATTACACGCATCGTCTACATTGCGATCTGGTTGACACGCCTATTTTTTGCGGCTGTAAATAACTGTTAATATTTGATCATAAAAAAGAGGCTAACAGGAAATCAATGATACTGGTAAACCGCTTGTAAAACGTGCATTGCTTCACACGAAATTCAGCGTGACCGGACAAGCTTTCAAAATGAGCAAATTATTCAATTTGTCAAGCCAAATACCAGTCGTAAGCTGTGTCTGCTTGCAATCGGTGTAATTCAGCTCGATATTTGTGAGTCAAACAGCACGATATTTGTAGGTCGGCTCGGTATCATCCGCGAGTAAGTTCTACGATCGGGATTCCCCGGTGAACTTTGGATAAAGCGACAGCGCAACGTTACGCTACTCTTTGGCACGTTCGCGAAATACTCTGTCATTAATTATCCCTTAACCAGATTCATCGCCAAACATTGCCTAAGGATCCATTATGGAAGTTCTGATGTGATGGAAACGCGGATGCCGCGACGCTTGTTCTATACAGTGACTGATTTATCAGAGTTTCCTTTGGAAACTGAGAGAAATCGAATAGTTGACGCACGAAAGGGTCGAATCTAGGAACAAAATAATCCTCGACGATTCAATTTAACTTAGCGGCCCAATCTTTGTTGACTATGCGAACCAGTTAAGGTTTCAGCATCGTCAAAGCCTGGCCTGATTACTAACTGAACCTCTATCCGTGAATTCGAGGGCAGCTCGTTCGAGATCCATAGCACAAATTGGGCGAGTTTTTCAAGTAAAACCTGATGAGGAAAAGCAGAAATCACGTGAAAAATGTTCATAACCAATTGAAGGTATTCGCGTGGAAGGATCAAGGAAAAATTTTCCGCGGTAACACCTTCGCTTTCTCCATATTCATTAAGCACTTGCTCTATGGCACGTTCATCGGACTAGCCGCATCGCGTGGTACCAGTAGTAGCCGTGATATTTTTTTCCGTTAAGCTCGTTTTTCACAGGTGCGCGTAATATTTGCCTTCAACTTTTCCGAACTCGTGCTCGGAGCACGATATCTCCCGCGCAACCTGTTCCCCGCGTGTGGTCCCCGTAGTTTTCTTTTTTTATCGCGGCTGCCAGCAATTTATTTGGCTGATCGTTCTTCCGAGAGTTGCCCATAAAAGTCGTTACGCCGAGCAATCGCGTCCATCGGATCGCGGGATGGAAGTCATCAGAAGCCTCTGGGAGAACCGAGCATGACGCGAGAACGAAAAATGAACCTGCCTGTCCTGCCTAGCCTGCTTGCCAACCAGCCTGACAATTTACCATCCGACACACGATACGTGAGCGATGGTGTATTTTGTATGCCCGCTGTGAGAAACATTGTCGTTCGTTTCAAACAACACTTGTAAGGTTAGGTTTTGTAAGGTTGGGTTTGGTGAGGTTAGGTTTTCATTCTTCCCTTCTTCGTACAGGTATAAAATAATAAAATTCTTGATATCACGAACACTGAATGGTTCGTTGCACTGAGCGGGGATTCTTTGCCAAGGGGGAGGGTCTATTTCACGGCGAAATTAGGTTCCGCGATGAAAACGCTGTCGCTATTTCGCGGAAATCCCGACGCGCCTCGTGGTAACGAGCAATCTTGTTCACGACGAGGCACTTCGATCGCGATCGTGAGGCGAATCGGGACGACAGTTTCCCAATACTCTAGGTGTAAGGGTGTAATTGGCGGCAACTCGGATGCGAAGGTTGTTTATAAATATTTCAGGCTGCACCGTCTCACAGCATCCTCCGGATCTTAATAGCTATTACCGAAAAGTGAATATCGTGAAAGATGTATTGGCTCCAGGGCGTTTCAACAGGTCCTTCATTTTGATGTGCCGAAATTCCTGGAAGTTTATACGCGCGACAAGCCACCTCTCTGAAATATCTCCCGAGAAGACTTAACGAGATGCGCCATTGTCATAGCAATTTTTTTCGCTGATATTGGATCCACCATACGGTTTTTAAATCTCTTCCATTTTATATGGTAGTTTTATCGCACCCGATAACTGCTTCCAGGCACCCTAGCAATAGCCTCGATTTTTCGGAAATTTCAAATATTCGCCCATACCCTCAGAAAACCGTTATATTTTGCCTCAAACGCCGCAGATTTGGCCTTTACCATTTTTCACCTCACACTTTCCAATTTCTCCTTGCAAACCTAGGTGCCGTGCACAGAACTCGGCGCTTTTTGCAATTTTTTAAACTTGGTACTGTCGTCGTTGCCAACTACCGTCTGTCTAACTAACCTTGAGAATTCTTTGACAATTTGTATCAGATTCTTGCTAGATCCTCGATCCGTAAAAATCGCAAGGGCATGCAACATATAAATATCAAATAGTGCATAAAGTATTTAGGAAATACTTCGGTAATTCCCACGATTTATTATATCGTCATAATATTAGAAAAAAACCCTGTAAAATAAATAATACTTTAGTAAGTACTAAATAGATAAATTATTATCTCGAAGTTTGTATTGTGCTAGGACCGAGGGATTTAGCATGAAACTCTAGCATTTTACAACGACCTACAGAAGATTGCAGTGTCATCTTTTCAGGCATGTCAGCATAAAACACTTTTAGCCGCATGTCAGGTACCCCATCGACGTTGAAAAAACATGCTGCCAGTGGCATTCGACCGCTAGCACCATATCGTCCCGAAGAAACTCGATGGACTATGCTGCTGCATCCGCGAAAGTTTTCATTATCCAACGGGAGCGAGGAGCCGCGATTCTTCCGGCAGGAAATGAAAGCTCCCACTTATTCCGCATTTCGTGAACTCGGCTTTTGAAGTGGCTCTAAAGGCCGCTGTTACTGCCACCGCCGCGACTGCCACCTCCAACGCGCTAGGAGTTATTTGAAAGTCTTGGAGATACCACGAGGAGAAATCTCCTCGAGTTACGGATGCCGGCGAAAATCACTTCAAAACGCGAGACGAGGCAGAAACGATTGCACTTCGAACTGACCATAGAAATGTTCAATTGCATTCTTTTATTAAAACTTGGCGTATTGGATCACTGAGCCAAGTGCATAAATATTAACTGTTTAATAAAACTGATTAAATATTTAATAAAACTGTTCGAAAGAGGAAGAACTGAGCCTCTGATTTCGCTATTTCCTTCCTTCCCCTTATTATTCCAGCAGATTTACTTAACGGCTCTGCTGCAGCGTCTCGCGATTCTCCGCGCGGAAATGAAAGTTTCCGCTTATCCTACTCTACGCGCGGGCTGTTTAATGCCAACTATTATTATGACAGCAGAAACAAAGCGGCTGTGAGGAGAACGCGCACAAAAACACCCGCATTTGTGCTTTCGAGGAATCTGCGACACACAGTCTTATCCTGATTGTTCTTTTGCTTTTAGGGATTTAGCCTGTACAATAGCTAATCCTTTAAACTCTAACATGTGTTGCAATATTCGTCGTGTTTTGAGGGGATTCTTTTGATACTCAGAGAAAGCATATTTAACCTGTCTGCTTCATTAATTTCCGTGATATTCGATTGCCTTAGGTTTGACTGTCAAGCGAGAGGTAATGTCAATAGTATACAATAGCCTGCTAGTAACGTGGTAGTAAGGCCTTAACAGGTACTTCGGCTCCACAGAATTCAGCCACGATTGTTAATTGCTCCCATAATTCTACTAATACATATCTATATGCGTACTGGCAGTATAATTCGAGGGAAAGTACAGCGCTGCCAAACCGCTGACAAAGGGAATATTCGCAGGAAGACAATTTCCCCTAAAATTTCTCGAGCATCGCGAACGAGTACTCGAGTCTAGGCGTTAAAGTCAAACGTAATTCCATTTGGTCCATCGCTAAATCCTACCGACGCGTTTTTCCCTGCTAATTCTATTATCCCGAAAAAATAGTAGATCCGGGCCGGAATTCAGGAGTGCCAGCAGCTTTAGTGCACTGGTGAGATCGACAATCGCTCAGGGGTGCTCTCTTTCATGAAATATGTGCACGCGTGGCCGCGTATGACTGGGCGCTACGCTCTTTTCCAACGACCAAGGAAAAATTTCCCCCGCACTCTACTTCCGCAACCACGTTACCTTCTTCCTTTCCGGGTGCTTCTCTTCTCATTCAGGGCGCTTGCGTTCGGGTGAACTCGCCTCTCGCACACTAAACACCACGATCGTTGCACGAACAATGTGCTCTTGGATCATTATCCAAAGGGCAAAGACCACAAGTGCACCATCATTATCACAGGAACGGATCTCTTTCCGGCTTCGCTCTTTTCTCCTCTTTCGAATGGAGAAAGAAAGAGCGTGACACACTCGCCGGAAGAGCTTCGGACCAGAGTTCCTGTTCCTCCCGAAATTCAAGAGGACACACTTCGACACCTCGCAATCGTTGACAGGATAATTCTCTCCAGATTGACGGGTCACTTAGAAGGTTCTTAAATTCATCGCAACCTGATTGCGGACTTCCATGATGCCGACGTCGAAATCACACACTGCAAATCTCCGGTACACCTGAAATGCAACATTATGCTCGACGGAATTCACTCGCGTTGCTGTCGTTCGACAGGGAATCAACGTCACGGCATTGTCATGGTTAACGTTTGCGAAGTGGAATGAAAAGTGTCACGTCGCGTCGTCGTCGAGGAAATTCTGTCGGGTGTGTCGTCGCGATGAAAGCTCAGATTTTTGTTTTCTTTTGGACTATTTATCAACGAGAGTTATTTATCGGTGTAAGTTAAAGGGGAGACGTTCGAGTTGCCAGCGGCATAAAGGAGATCCCAGGAATGACGAATGTCGGAGGAATGAATTTTTGAGGTAGCGCGTTGCGCTTTCCTGGCGCCGATACACCACTGTTTTTACACTATGAAAAGGCACACTATTCTATCGCGACGGTGGTAATGCGAAAGAGGTGGTTGAGTCTAAGAGCATCCTATAAAATAAAAATAAAAGAAGAACTAAAGTTTTCCTCGCGTTACGATAATAATGCACAAAATGATGTTGTATACACTGGTAGAAGTGTCATAGAATTTTAACAAAGTAAACGTAGTACACCTGGGACGAAATTACATTGATCGTTTTAAAAAGTGAACGTGCCGGGTTACAACACCGGTGGAGTTCTCTCGTCAATTACTCGTTGAGTCAAACTATGTCCGTAGTTCCGCACACCCACTTTTTCCGAGGAACGTGAGATATCGTGGTGCTCCGTACGTTGTCAGAATTCATTCCGCAAAGTGATTCTAAACTGCTTGCGCGTCACATGATTTTAACGGGCAAAAAAATGTCGGTAAAGTACCGCGCGGCATTAAATTTTGTGAGAAACTTAACGCGAGGGATCCTTGGATAATAGTTCTGGGAAACTTAATTTTGCATAGAATTAGCATTCATAGGATGAGAAACGTGTGGACAGCTTCATAAATGAAACCAAACGTTAAGAGAGCACTATCAAAAGCAGGACGAAGAAGAGGGAAGTTCAGTCTCGTCCGGGTCATCGTCTCGTAAAAATATCACACGTCACTATAGTGACATTCGTTCACCAGATTTTCACTAGTCAAGAATCCTGTTTCCACCAAAAGAGGTCACATTTAACGAAAGTGTCGCATTCCAATGGATTCATCGAAGAAACGAAACAGTATCGCGACAAGTAAAGAAGATGATCACGATGAGAGGGTTCGCGATGTTAACAAGTGGAAAAAGTCGCCGGCTGAGTCCGCCGTGGTCGTTGTGGCGCGCGGCGAGCCACTGACTGCTCGGCCGATTCCACGCCTCACCCTACCTCCCTCCGGACCCACTATCCCCCGGAAAACCCTCACCTAGAAGCCGCACCGCGCCACCTACCCGCCACGCGCCGATCATCCCTCCAGCACTCTCCAGCACCCTCTGCTGCCCGCCACCGCCCTCCGGCGCCCTCCGACACCCTCCAGCAACCTCTTCCACTCTTCCTTCTTCTCAGCTCTTCTCGCGCGCCCTGTCGCCAAAGCGAGCTCCGGCGCAAACGCCACTGTGAATGCGACTGCTGCACTTCTTCGTCTTTCCTCATGTTCCTCAGTCTTTAACTTTCTCTTAGCTCTTTTAGGATGTTCCAAGTCTTTCTCGCTTATTGCTGCTCGCCGCGGGAACCACCTTCACCATGAGATTCGTCAGTTTCTTTAGAGATATCTGAATACTATATACGTATATATCCGATTCCGAGACGTTCCGTCTTTGGAGGCTTGATAGAGTTCGGTATGATGAAATTTGATTTACCCTGAGAAGTTGGTGATCGAGTCTCCCCATCAGCCTGATTCTTGGTTTTGATCTGCTGGGCGTTACTTCCAGAGTTTCACGGTAGATTCGATTATCAGCCACGAAGAGATCGAGATTTCATATCTGGGGGACGTGGTCTCTTGGAAATCCAATTTTTTTCCTTGAACTCGGGAAAGTTTTCGAAAGGTCTTCGAGTCTTGAATAATCAGATTTTTATGTTTGGCCGGAGAGATTATTTGGTTTGATGATTCAATTACAATTCGCAATCGTTTTGCCGACTGCAATAGTTGATGTTCTCTGATTAAATTTCGACATGCTAAGTGTCTGTTAAAATCCCGTCAGCATGCCTTCAGTTTTCCTGAATACCTTGTTCGTTACCCCGAAGTCATAATAGTATTCCCTGAGCTGGTATTGCTCTACGAACCAGGTTCGGAATCAGCGGACCAGGTAATAGATAAAATTGTGGACAGGATTACAAAATGCTATCAAAAGCTAATAGTAACGTTTATACAATACTTCTGAACCTGTTGATCTTGAAAACAAGGGAGAAATATAATTCAAATCCACTCGTTACAATATTTGTAAATCAGCAAAAAATTAACTGTGATTTTGAATATTTGAGTATTGAATATGTCTCATTTCATACTATAAACTACTTAACACGTTTTTTTTCAGAAATAATTTAATGAATATTGATGTGGGAATCGTTGTAGAGCTTGTTATTTGTTCTATCAGACCTCATCTCCGTTTCTCCCGTGTACGAACGTAGTTTCATTTTTGCACGATTGAACTTTCGACTTGGCTCGAAGCGATCTTCAAGTATATTTCTTGTACCACTGGAAAACCGGTTATAACGCCACTGAAACTTCCCGATAAAAAACTTTATCTCATCCTCCAAATTCGTCAGATTTATCGTAGACTGATTTTCAGCGTTTCAAGTATCCACAACTCTTTCAGCGCGAGAAAACGTTTCGTAATCAAGAGTCCGTCGAAAACACTTTCGGGGACTTCATGAATTCCGGAAAACGGAATTCGAAAACTTTTAACGTATCGAAAAATTAAAAATTCGTATATTGCATATATGTGACTTACTTAATACCCAATTAAATCGCCATTAGTTTTGTACATAGTTTTGTACTGACTCATCAAACACAATGACAGACTAACGGCGATTATCTCCAAGCTTTCGTCGGTACACAAAGTTGCAGGAAAATGGTGCGCGGCCGTAGCTCTTCTACGCAATAAAGCACTCTCTTTCCTGACAACCCTATACTATATATACGTTGCGTTCGTTCGTTCTTCCCTCGCTCCATTTTCGCGTTTCTACCTTCGTTTGTAATCTCCTCTCCGTCTTTCCCTCTTCCCGATTCTACCTTCCACGTTGAATCTACCGGTGATTCTTGACTGTTCCAGATCACATTCCACGCCAAATTCTCTTAAGTGATTAGTGCATTAACATTACCGCCGTCGAAAGAGGCTCTCGCGTTCGCGTTTCTGCGATCGATTCCACCTCGAATGCGAGAGCACTCCTCGTAAATCACTCTACATACCCGACTGCTTTCTGACCTCGTTTTTAATTGTTCGATATTTCTAGCCCGGCACTCGCGCTTCTCCTTCGCATTCCAGTCTAGATCGAAGTGCGTTTAAATCTACGATTCTCCGTGTTTTCTAATTTCGCAATCGAGTCACATTAGCTCTGTTATTCGCTAGAAACGCGATCAATGACAATCTACATCAAGAAACCTACTGGTCCAGAATTCCAAGCGAAAGAGCTAACAGAGTTTTGCACGATCACAGAACGAATACAGAATACGTTTACAGCTATTAGATAGCAGGCGTAGTTTCCGCGAACCGATACCGATAAAACTGCAAAGCAAATGAAACTGTACTTTCAAATGAATTGGCAACGCGAAGGTGGCACGCTCGAGATTGAAATTGAATTGTCTAGCGGGATATCGTGCGCACAAAGAACAAAACAACGATTGTACATTGATTTATAAAATATTCAGTCGATCGATTCGCCAAGAGGCAACTGTTTAAACGTATTACGATATTTCTGAAGCTAAAGGAAAACGGGGGATTTAAAAGGGCGTATTGTTAAAGAAACACAACAGTTTGCTGGAACGAATAATCGTTGTAAATCATTCGACTCATCGCGTGACAGCAAGCAGGAAGAGTACATAAATAAAAGCCAACCTCATCCACTTCCAGAGCCAACAAACTGCGGCTCGGTCTGTTGTATTTAATCGCGTTTAACAGGGTTTGTCGGAAAGTGTCGGGCAGCGGCTCGGATTTATTTCATATTAAGCGTGGAAAATTATTTCACGTGTCGCCTCGGTGGACGCCGTAATCCTACAACAAATTGTCGTCGAATGCTTGCACCCGGAATTCCGCCTTTTCTTCCGGGTCCGGGCACTGCACCCGGCTCTGTCACGTACAAACACTACACCGACTCGCCCGCAGCGGGACAGCAGAAAATGCTCGGTTAATACCGCAGCTAATTGTTCGCGACTAAACTTTGCAAATGGCACTAGCTCTCCGCGAATAGCAAAAATCCGCTCTACGTGACATTTCTCCTCTATAATACGTGTGATTTTCTTCACCGATAAACAGCTGGATAATAATCCATTGCAAACGAGAGAATATGTGGTTGATGTTAAAAAAAAAAAGAAGGAAAATCGAATGAATTAACAGTACATCATTAATAACACGTTGTAATATTGCATAAGATAAATAGATTCGAATTGCCGTCTACTGCATTTAATGAACATTCTGTTTTTATAATTGTATTACAATTAGTTATTCCTCTCGATGCAACGCATTTACAAGGCACAGAGAAAACTGGACTCACTCTTCGATGGTAATAACTGCTTTTGGGAAAACTCGGCGGGTTTGAAGGTGCAATAAATCGAAAATATATGTCGCATTCCAGGGGGAATTAGGTTGTAGCGGCATATAAGACTACCCCATGAGTTGTTGAGGTAAGATCCAGAACCCAAGGGTCTCCAAGGTCACCCAACCCTCGATCTCTCCTATCTTCAGATTAGCGCGCCCGATCGGCTCCATTTTTATCCTCATTTTTTCCACCCAGCTCCACGCAATTCCCGCATCGGTGACAAGTCAGCCGCCGTAAATCAAAGCGCTAACCAACGGCGGATCCGATCGACTCGTGTGTCTACGTTTTCCGAATCAAATCCGCAACAGAAGTTGCCCGAAACAAGCCCCCTCTACGCAAATCCCAACAGACTAAAGTTTTGCGTATAAATTGCGTCACGTTAGCCGACTTCAAAAACTATCAGCAAGAAGGAATATGCTAATAAAATGAATTGCAAAACCTGTTGGCATAAAATAAATAATAAATCGTAACAAATAAATTCTTTTCGTCATATAATTTTCATCATCTTTATAACGTAAAACATTTATTTATGTAACATGCTGTAGTTAGATTTGTGAGATACAAATAAACAGAAGCAATTAAGAAATTCGTGATAAATTTCCCTGAAATAATTTGAGTTGCTAATATAATTAATATAAATAAATAAAAGTATAAGGATGGTTAATGAATTTCAAGAATTCCATGATACTTTAATTTGCAAACGTAGGGTAGAATAGTTATGAAATAAAGCGAAGACATACTGCGGAAATTTCACTGATTGGTACTAACATGTTCTCTCCCCTAAGCGCAACGAGGAACAAGATCTAATTGTGTTCCAGCGACTCGAGTGTTGAACCAGCCCCACTTTAGTCCTAGAGGCTCCCCTCGACTAACCTCTCCTGATCAGTGATGCTTAATACTTCCCTCTGGCATGACCGTGGGCAGCGCTAACTCCCCAATTACTTCTTCCTAGCCTGCAGCCTTTTAACCTTTCACCATCGCAATCCTTACCACTTTACACACCGACGCGGCACCAGGAATGGCATCACCATTACCTTACCATTCCAAGTGCTTCCTCTGCATGAATTAGAAACGCGGCAGCCATTGAAAACCTCTTTACGATTGATCGCTTTGGTGGCCAATGGTCCAGCCTCCTGCTTACTACCCACGAAGGTAGAAAAATTGGCGTGTGAGTTCCGCTCTCCTGGTTACGGGTTGCTTCGATATACCGTAGTCAGTGATTTATCTTTGACTCGAACGTCTTTTCGACACGGAACGCGTTTATTAACCTCTTACACAAAATGTATTTTGCTTTCTTTGAACCTACTCCACTTTTCTTATGAATCCTCTCACGATCTTACGACTTATACGAAAAAAAAAATTAGAGAGAATAAAAGAAAACGAGGTTTTTTAATACATATTGGAACATTTATAAATATCATTTAGGGAGAATAATTGGGTGATAAGAATGTGGTTTCCAATGATGCAAATGAGTTAAAATTCAGGAATACTGATGGTAACGCTTCCTTCATTTTTACCGAATACCCAGCGTCTTGGAAACTATCTTAATCGGCGTCGCTTAATGTAGCCTCAAGGGAAGACCGTGGTAATTCCGCGAATACCCTTTTAGAGCTTTACTCTTTAACTAGACATGCTCTTAGAGGAGCTCTTTCAGAGTCTGGTGTCCTACTTTATAAATTAATACCTAGTAGCACCTTTTTAAAAATGCGAAATGATGCAACCTTCCTACTCAATCTTAGGATGGTCATCTATTCAAGAAGAGGATCATCCAATGCATAGATGAACATGTTGAAAAACACTCTTCAGACCCTAGGTTAACGAACCTCTATAGTCTTTATATACACAGCTCTGCTAAATTTTCACGCATCATTACCAACGTGTTACCTCTCCCCCAACTGACCTTTCCGTTGAACCTTGCAACTATGTGCAACGATTACGACCCGGAATGCATACACCTTGAATGCATCGGGTACATTCATAGGTAACAAGCGCGACTTCTTCCTTTTCCCTTTCGCAAAATCATGCGAGTCTGGGGACAGGCATTTACATAGGTAAAAAGAGCGTAGCGAACCGTACGTTAGCTAGACTTACATGCATTAGCGTCAATGTTTTATCAGGCATCTACGTGCGGCCACCAGTTGGCAAGGAAGAACGTACGGCTTAGTTGAGCCGCCCAATTTATCGGTGTTGCTCGTAACCCCTCTCACACATGCTCTCTCACATGGCCTCTTTCACCCTCACGTTTCGCGGAATTCGACGAGCTCATTCCGCTAGCTCCATTTCAAAGTGCCGCTCTCGGGTCCCCGCTGAATTCACAGTCCCTCGAAAAAGGATATTGCGAAGTTGCACTTTCCAAATAATCGTGCTCCTGACCGTGACGATCCTAGTGCACTGCATGCGAATTTCAAACATTTTTTTTTCTTCCTGCACCGATTTCAATATTCAATAAAAAATATCAGATTCTAATCTATTGCATTGGTCGGAATCTTCTGTAAGAATTTTCGGTGTCTGCGTTAATTGATGCGTGATCGATATTTCAATAAAACACACTTAGATTTTAAACACTTCCGGTGATCATGAGTGAAATAGACCCAGTTCGTGCAAATTTTATTCGCGTAGAGTGTGACACGACGGTATTAGAAATGCATTATTGCAAGATTGGAGTGTAATGCTAGCGATAGGGTCTATCGTCACGTGCCGCAATCGCCTGCTTTATTAATCTATGGAGACTGCTTTTACCTCCTGTGATATTCACAACACTATTAAAGCGGACATTTTAATTCGCACCTCGTCTCCGATTAAAACAAACACGCGCGGCTTCCGATTTGCCTTGCAAACAACAACGTGGACCAGTTTATTCCCGTATGAATCATGAAAGCGTGATATTTCGCCCGTGAAAAAATTCATTTCTCTTTGCTGCGAACCTTTTTTTCTGTCGCTTTAATTTTCGTTCATATCAAAGTGACATGTTTCAAAAAATGTAGAATATTTCTCCAGAGGAGAAAAGGGCCAATAGAAGATTCATTAAAAGGAGAATCGTTTTATTCTGTGATGTAATTAAAAATTCCTGACTTTTCTTTGACAAACTGTCAACGCGATAGGAAATTTCGGTCGATGACAGCGACACAAGACAGCGGTAGCTGCCGAACACGCGGTCAAGCTAGTTAGCTGGAATATTATGGTAAGTGCATTTGTGCATTACGCGTTCGTGCGAAGGTTTCATTATTAGTCGAGGGTAATCGACGATAAGTAACGTTAATACTGAGGGCTATTTCATATTATTAAGTTGGCAGTTTGCACCAAGGTGATAATTTTGTAGAGAATTTCATTCTGTGGTGGCACACTGTACCGGTAATTTTAAACAAATACCAATTAGATTAATGCACGTGTTTAGTAACGTAGACATTTATAGATTTTCGCCTGCAAATGCACTATATGTATATTATAATGTCTCTAACAACAAGTTCTTGTTATTAATACGGTAGAATATCAAAAGTTCCAATGTATAATTATACATATAGTATACAAATTCTACAAATATCTTGATAACGTGAACGCATAGTGACATAGTGGGTCAAAGAAATTTTTGCAAAGATTTCGATGAAAATCGATGAATTAACACGTGAAGTATTAATACGGTTACATAAAATTTTTCACCGAAATGGGAATAAATACCTGCTTACCCATTATTGCATACCAACAGGATCGCGTCTGCGTAATCGGCTGTAAATTGATACTCACCTGAAACAAGAAGAGAACAAGCAGTTTAGTGGGTGGAAATACCGACACTGTGAAACTTTAACCGAAACTGAGCTGGACTCGCAGGTGGATAATGAAAAGGTATGCATTGGCAACCAGCCGCGGTGATCGTCGATCGGATAGCATAGGAACCGCGCATTTTTCGCGACAGGCTTGCTCTGTTTATTTCGAGAGCGAAAACGTTCGACATCACACGATCGCCGTGTCGAATTTCCAATCGCAATAGGCAACTGCGTATTTGACCGAATGCGAGTTCGCAGATATGATTGCGGATTTACGCGAACGCGAGACACAGACCGATAAAGGGTGAGATAGACAGACAAAGAATAACAGGGCATATGTGTTTGGGTACATGTATGTGTGTATGTAAAGGTGAAAAAGAAAAAGAGAAAGAGGTTCGAAAACGTGGACGATTTGCGAGGATTCACCAGAGTGAGTTACAAATCCCTACACCCGCTGAAAAATTTATTTTAAATCACTGGACGATGAATTTCTGTGCCAAATATATATCCAAATCGTTACATTGAAAATTTGAGGAACATCCAATAATCCTTTGAAACGTGTTATAGAATTATTTATAAGAATTAATCATCTCATTTGATATCGACGCCACAAAAGGGTTTATAAGAAAATAAAAAATCTTATACATATAGATGGACGAAGTATATCGAAGAGCGAAGATATTAATTCGCGAAATGACGTATTCCTCTTCTTCAAATGTTGATTAAAACAAATTCCACAGTCAGTATGCGAATAATTATTCCATGTACATTTCCACGTGTACTCACTCTAGTACATGCAGAAGTGCTTTGTGGGAATAGCGCGATATTGAGTTTCCAGCGCCAGGAGCGTTCCTTTACTGCACCGAGCGCGTAATGTAAACACGGAAACGTTGATTGGAATAATTAGTCAGGAGGAAAAACACTCGCGCAGCGAGGAAGTAAACCGCGGATTTTTTCGGTTTTTTTCCCGCGAACGTAGTTGGGTTGGGGATACCGCAGAGAATCGTGTGGCTTAATGGAACTTCAATTCCATTGTAATTAATCCATGGATAATGCGGCTGATTAATATTTATATAAGCGGCTTAATTCCAATACCACGCAGCGATAATTCCAAAATGAATTTTAATTTCAACCGAGCGTGGGAATCGTAACAGAAATTCACCAACTTTTTCCGGATTATTCGACCAATGTGCATAATATAGTAGTTGTACACCTTGATTACGCTAGTGAGAATGTCCATTTTTGGACAATGCCTAGGCATATCGATTAAAAATGCAATATTCTTTGCATCCTCGTGCAAACGAGCAGCACGGATATAATTATCCGTGGCTTTATGTGACGGTATCTTAATTAAGCAATTATTATGTAGAACACAGGTACCGTAGCCGCGAAAGAAATCTGATACCTCATTAACACGAAAAATGCTCTTCGAAGATTGGAAAGAAGATCATTCAACGGGAAAGTGTTCGGTCATTCAAGAAAAATCTGTATTGAAAGCTTCGAACAATGAAACAATATTAGATGTAATTACAAGGTAGATATAACTACAAGTACCAGACTTTTTCTTCAAAAGGTCTGCAATGTCACAAATTTTTCTTCACCATTATAAATTATTCACTCATACACGTTTGTCTAAAATTGCGATAATTGAGATCCTATTCTATAATAACATTGATGTACAAATATTCCTACACCGACTATGAAAAAGATATTTCACTTTTAAACATTAGAAATAAAAATAATCTATAATTTAGTGTTCGAAATCAATTTCTGCTTGTATTTCTTCGAGCTGTGCCACTTCTTGGTACAAAGTTCGTTTATATTTATGATAATTGTGTATATTTATGATAATTGTGTATATTTATACATTCAATGTTGTAGGAGATGTGATATAAGATTCTAGAGTTTGTCACGCAAGGAAAGTCGCGAAATCAATCGAGCATCCACCCTCCTTCGAGGTTCCGGACTTACTATTGGGCAATTCACGGTCCTCTTGCCAGAAGGCATTTCTGTCAATCCCACTTGCTGACCAATTCTCTGGATATAAGGTCCCATTTTGTAAGCAATGCAACGTCAAGATACTTGATTTTTCTTCTAAATTCGTCTGCAAATTTTCAATGAATTGAAAGATTCATATCGGGTCACTAACCACCTTTTATCTTGAATTCTATTGCATGATACATTTCCATTCCTGCAAGTGATCATGCTTAACGAATTACAAACAATAGATTATAATACAACCTAACGAAGGCCATGAAAAGTTACTTGTCTCTCATATAAAATGTTTATATATTTAGCCAATAGTCTAACTGATTCTCAAACAATACTAACGTCAAATTAAAAAACTGGAAAAACTCATTTCCTTTATGACTGCGCGGTATTAAATTGAATTTATTACCCAGTGTGCCCCGGGATTTTCGCTCTAAATGTCAGATCTAAATTTATAGGCAAAGGGTGTTACTTAAAGTTTGGTAATAAATGCTTTATTGCAAAAGAATATTACCATATTCCACGTGAGACAATTTTTCTGACAGTATGATACATGATACCAGTCCGTGTGACACTTAATGACCGATTGTAATTAAGAATAACAACCATTGGAACAGCTGAGGAAATTAAAAAACTATGAGATACATTGTGGAAAGTGTAAAATCACAATAAACCAAGAATTCAGGAAGTGATTTTCTGGGCCAAATTAAGCTAAAAATCAAGAATTAATTATCAAGTTAACAAATCATTAAAAAAAAAAAAACACTTTTCTGATATTATCGGTGAGAATAAAATTGGTAATTTTGCAACCTTTGGTTCGGAGTGACTAATCGAAAGTATCTCCTGGTTTCCGTGCCAACATAAATCCGCCACTAGTTATTTGCGACAGTTTTTAAGCAAGGGAACTTCCGTTTACCGCGTCGGCGGTAATACCCATGGTCTTAGCGCAGTTTTTCCACTGGGTACACAAGCCGCGCGGCGATAAATGTGTCGTTAGTCGGTGATAAAAGACACTCAGGCTAGGTCGGTGGCTTGATTTTCCTCCTGGCAAAAGGGGGGCAAGTACACCGCGGTGCGAATACCACGGAATTACGAGATCTAAAACTTTCACGAGGTCTTCGGAGTATCCCTGCGTGCGCGCTCGGCCACGCGAAGTAAGCTCTACGTGTACTCAGGCAAACTGGGTGACACACTTCCCGGCAAAACCTTGCCCAACCTCAGCACGCCGCCTCGCAGCCCTATCAACAGGGTAATTACAAAATCCGGAAACGAATCTCGTTATTGTTCTGTCTATCTGCCATCGCAGCACTACTCTTTGTAAGCCACTTTACGAGATTGAGGTTCAACGAGTAAAAAACAAATTTCACTTTGTGTCCAAAGTTCTCTGGGTTTTTTACAACATTCCACGTTGCTGTTTGCATTAATAAATGGCAGAGTGGACAAAATAGTAGCATTGTTAAAGGTTTTATTATAATATTTCAGAGGAAACCGTCGCCAGGAGTGTAATGCATATATTGATTCCTTTCTGGTCCTCTCGGGCAAGATATTGTGTTCTCTCTGTCTGACTTTTCCTTCTGCTCTGTAGAAGACGTTTCGCGAGGCATGCTTCAACTTTTGCTGTGCATATCCGGGGAAAGAGATATGCGAAAAATCGATATCGTCACATTCTTAACGTTGAACCTGGCAAAAGGGTCAAATCGTCTTGCTTGATCACATTCCATTGGAATAGAACGTAGTTAATACCTAAAAGACATTTTCGCATCTTCTATTTAGAGTGTGTTCAGTTTTTTTGTTAAAATACTTAATCCCGGGGAATCTATGCAAATTACTCTGATAATTTTTCGCCCCAGAAGAATTAGCCTTTTTTAGCTTTAACCATAATAAGGTCACAGATATTTTCTTCCATTAGAATGGGAAAATTATGTTTATTATCAGATCTAGGTACGCATCGAGCTCCACATTGTGAGCCAGACATCGAGATAAAACTCTTCTTCTCTCGTTTTCTGTCCTTCTGTCAACACGGAGTCGCGATTTCGCAATGAAACTGACGTATCTAATGTGTTCTTCAATATATTGGGCTGGCAACTATTTGTTTTTTGGTGGAGTGCATTGGAAACCACATACCCGGTGACTTCTCGTGACACTTTATTATCCATAACTCACTGTGGGATAGACAATGTCACGAGGAGATTGCCGATTAACCCCGACGATTCCATTTCCAGCGTCCGCCTTCCTGTCGGCTTTCAATTCCGAGGAAGGATTAAGGTCAACTAATTTTTAAACGATCGCCAGCAGCTTCCCTCCAATTTCGCTTGGCGTCCCAACTCGAGAAGGTTCCAAGTTCGAGTTTCCGTTAGTGCAGAGAGGAGAGTGGAAATGTTGAGGATCGACCAAAAGAGAGAGAGAGAGAGAGAGAGACTCCGGAGTCGAGTGGACTCATTGTTACAAGTGGAGCGTGAGACAGTTTTCGAGATGCAGACTTTTGTGACTTCGGACCAAGCGGCGGCTCGAAAATCGACCCACATGACCGGTTTTGACCCCGAGACGATTAATTCCAGAAATTATGTCCAATAGCTTTGAGTGGTGCAATTTTCCGTTGGTTAAGTTTTCTAGGGGAAAAAAGTTGATGGAGACTATGGGAGTTCGTTATCGTGGACGAAGAGAATTTTCAGTTGTCGCGGCAGACATTTCTCAAAATTGTTTCTGCCCGAGTGAACTGGAAAGATTCAATTAAACCAGTCTAACTTATAATAGTAGATGGCAGACTTGGTATCAATTTTCTACTCGAACTGAACTAGTTCGTTTTCCCAGTGGATATTGGTTCACAAACTATTTTCTAATAAATAAATCTGTGCAGTTTGATAAACTGTAAGTGTATCACGGATACCCATCTACCACCAATACTTCGTTCTCACTTTATAAAACTAAAGGGTTATGCTGTCTATCGAATAAATCAATTAATCAATAAAAAACCGTTTCAGTAAATTTATCACTGAATTGGCCTTTAAAGCAGCATAGCTTTCAAAAACCGTGTGTATCGATTTCGATAGTCAGAACGGATGATTTGAGCCAAACTGAATGGTACTATTACCGTAAAATTTCCGAATTCAAAATCTGCTGCGAATAAACCGACCATTTTTCCATTTCACCCCGATGACATAAACCGACTAAATCTCCATTAGCGATGTTTTTTCTGCTTCTCGAGAGCGATTGAAAAATGAACTTGAAATAGGGAGGTCTTAATCATCGATGAAGAGTAACACGAAACAGAAAGCTCGAGTGGAAAGAGCTGCGGGCCATAGGGAAAATCGAAATGCGCGAGAGCGGCACGTTACAGAGAGAAACTCGTCAAGCATGCTAGTCGGGTGGAGAGGCTGAATTCCAATTGGGCTCGATTCCATCCCCCCACGGAGTTTTACGGGCCACGCGAGCTCGCGAAAGTGCAATTTATCTCTTCAAGTATTTCGTGCATAATACAAACGAGAAGGGACGGGAATTATGAGTCGCGCGCAAAGGAAAACGCGCGATGGAACGGTAAGGGAAGGGGGTAGTCGTGACGGGGTGGAAAAGAGTAGGGGGAAACGAGAACGCTCGTACAGGCACACGATGAGAGTATAAAGCACAGCAGTTAGAATTGAGAGATCGACATAAGCGTTTTAAACGAGTAGAGACCCGCATTGCGTTCGTGCTTCACGGGCCATTATATCGCTGTTTCACATTGTACCTTCCAGCAGCATTGTTCACGACATCAGGCAAGAGTTGACGGGCTTGTCAACCACGATCGCAACTGTTTTCAAAGGGATAATGCGATATGTGTGGCTCCGCGTAATGCTATAAACGCATCGTCGATTCCTCGTTAATTATTTATCCGATCAAGCGTATTTTGCGTAATTTCGAATGCGACGCTGCAGCTTCCCCTGTTGCTGCTGAAGAACTCGCTGTACTAATTTAAGTACACCGATTAACGACGGCCATTCCGATAATCGATCTGTCGATCGACGGTACAACCGACGGGATAAAACCAGGGAAAAGGGTATCGCGACACTTGGAGTTCTCTAGTGACTCGATGTGACGTCCATAATTGCTGCTGCGAAACAGTTTCACGATGGACAGTATTTCAAAACTTTATCGAAATTCGCGAAATATTTTTGCAAACATTTTTACTGTAAAGTGGCATTCGATATTATATATTTTTCATCTGTTTCCTAGAATATAATATGTCGTCTGGGAAAATGAAAATTTGTTGCGAGGTAGAAAATAATAAATAACGTTCCAGCGAAAATAAAGATAGTAGTTATATTTGCGATTTGGGCCAGAGAACGATTTTGAATATCGATAAAAAAATTGACTGTCTGAATATTCAGTATCTTTTACTGTATTTTTCAGAATGCCAAGAAAATTTATATATTCACTCGATCGAAAGCATTTTGGTTGGGTCTTTCAATAGACTTAAATGATTGTAGCTGTAGTATCAATACGAACGATCACCGATAGTGCCAGGAAAGTTTGGTGTCATTTGTTGACCCGCAACAACAAAACACGGAGTCGCTTAAGGAACAGAGAAAGTTTCCGCTCTGCCGGATACAAAGGGATATTTTTCTTTCACAGGAGAAAAAGTGGCTTACGATAAGACGCAGAATTACCTCGATGTAGTAACGACTACTGCCATTGTTACAGCATTATACTCTGCGGGGGAAAAAAACTGGATTGCGCCTTCGCTGCAGCGGTGTGCTCGATGAAATATCGTCCTGGTGGAGTTTCTATGGTAATAATGGCCAAGATGATACTCCAACCCTTTTGATGCCAGGAAGTGCTCGCATAAAGCTAAGGTAAACATTTTCAAGTGGCTCCTAGATATATTTGCCAACGATACACCCGTGATATAGATAAAGTTTTACCAGCCACACGAAGAACAATAGCCACATTTAATTCGGTATCACGTATTACCATAGTTTATGAGTCTCAGGAATTCTTGAAAATTTGTGACATGAGATAAAAGAATTGCATTGAAGTACAGCTCTTCTGGTTGACTTCTCTGCTACAATTACCGTACTATATATTTACATGACTGTATTAGATTAATTAGACTGTCATTATTCAATACTAATCCTTAAAGGATTTCATAGGTGACATTCCACTAAAGAATAATTGTTTTGCTTAAATTAATAGAGAAACCTCGTGACTAGCGATACTGATTTCTTTGGATTTATTTACAATTTCAATGGAAACAGTATTGTCATACAAGAATCATTTTTGTTCCGTGCATTCTTATATATACAATAGGGAAAGTTGGTAACCGCGACCATGATACTCTTCCCTTTAAGGATAAAGTGCATAGTACAATAGTATATTGTAGTGCATTGGACACATTTGCAACTTTAATAGATGAAATGCAGATGTATAAATATATTCCTAAAATCTTGCAAAATAAAGATTCGTTACTAATTCTTCTGTATTCCTCGCAAGAGCTACATTACAATAAGAAACACAAGAGAAACTTATCATTCAGGTACATTTTTCTTCCGATTATAACAAATGCCATAAAAATCTACGAGGTCTGTCTTCGTTAATATTTTCACTCATCTAAACGGTTCGAGCAATTAAAATTCTACTGTAGGTAGCGTAACGCGAATAAAGCGAATGCGAATCGCAGACGAGATTTTCATGAAATAAAGCTCCATTTGAATTGTCCAGTAGGGTGGAGTGACTAATTGGCGCTATGCTGCGCGTGTAGGTTTGCGCTTAACTTTTCAACGACCCTCGCGAGTGCTCTACCCCTCACCTCCAACGCCTTCGGCCCTTCACAGATCTATGCGCGACTCGGCCAACATCGATTCGAATACCGGAAACTCATCTAGTCTGCGTCGCGTCGAGTCGTAGCTGGCGAATTCGATTCTCGTGGCCTCATTCCCCTTTGTTGCGATCAGCCAATCCGAGTTTCCAAGATTTATGAAATGAATTTATGGCGGACGCTAGCGATGAAAAACTGCCCCCTGCGAACTAACAACTATCGTGTCAGACACGAGCAATCAACCCTATCGGTTCAATAGGAGGACTTAATTCTGATATGGGTTGTAGCATAAAACTTGAAATTATTCTCGTTACTCCTATCTGCTCTTATAGTGAATCTTTATGAATGGGGAGTCTCTATTTTTTCTATAAGCCACAATTCGATCGTATAAAGTATAAACTACGTACATCTAAATCAACAGTAAAAAAATATCTATGATTTATAATTGCAATCTTAATTGAAAACTGAGAGAACACACCTTGTGCTGCACTCTCTATATGTTGAAACGGTACGATAAGTAGAAAAAAGAATTCAAAGGATACTACCACAGAAAATATCTTTTTTAGCTCGTGATTTTAAATCAAATCTCCGTTGCCTTTATACAAGTCTGGACAAGATAGAAATGCGTTTAAAGGTAGAAATAGAGCAATTCGAGTGCTACGTGTATCGTAGCAAAAGTGACAACAAAGACTGGTACCTATGCGTACAGCAATATTATATTCTTCTGTAGGTTCAATGTTAAAAGATTTTTTGTACAAAAGTAATTTTGGTATAGCACATTTTTAAAGTTACAAAAGCTTCTTCATTTTATCCGTGTAGTTTACAATCTATTAGCTTCACTTTGTACAATTTCTTTTCTTTTCTATTTGCGAAAGAAACACGGGTTGCGAAGAGTTCATCAGCACAAACGACAGAGATCAAAGTTCTCTCGAGGGTATTCTGGTGGAAAAAGAAAGTGGTCGAAGTTAAAGTTATGAATTTCTTGCAGAGAAGAGCATTGTACAGTACGGAGAAAGGAAGAAAACAGAGAGATAAAGAAGACACCTGAAGACAGAAATGAATTTGCAAGGAAGAAATGAATTTGGAGAAGCGCAGATGTCATGGGAGTGGGTTGAAAAATAAGAATGAGTTTCCTGAAGCCGATTCACATTATTAACGTAAGATTTTGCATGAGCAAGTGCTACGGCTACACGAGAAATGTGAAAGACCTTAGACCCAGCGCGACAATTCAACCCTGCGGCGAGACAGGAGAAACTATTCGTGAATCTGGCGGGTTACGACTGGAAAGAACGTACGATGACCCAGTATGCTCACGGTCGGATGATTTACGTATCCTTACGACGCCAAACACTTGCACAATCGCTACCGAATGGCGGATTTATACCAGAAATATTCTCTAGAAACGTATGATTGCTTGAGAATTTTTTAAAATAAAAAGACTTATAAGTAAAAATCCTAAATTAACTTAAGAAAAATAATTATCTTAAATTAGGAAGCAAGAATAATATTTATAGCAGCATCGTTAATGCAATCCCTAATTCAGATTGATAACAGGCTACGTGTCAAGACATTGAAACAGGGGAATCTCTGGAAAAGTGTCATTCCAGTACCACGGACTGATCTCCAGGTACGCCAATATATCAGCGGAGGTAAGACGCAGCGAAGATCCAGCGTCGATTTCGCCGTCAGATATCAGCGAGTCCAAGAGAAACGATCTTCCGGATAAATATGAGAATAGCGGAAAGAAAATGGCCAAAAGAGACCGGAAGCCTGGAGGACCAAAAGGGCCTGGAAAGGAAGATAGTCGAGGGATTGATGGATAGGTGGATAGATAACAGGAGAAAAGAAGCAGTAACCAACGGAGAGAATGGAACGAACGAAGAGAGGCAAGGATAGAAACGCGATTCACGATCGTGAGATTTATCCTCTTGCGAATGCTGCTTGATTGATTCATGAACCCTATCGATTCCTAGAGCCAGACGCGCGCGGCGGCCTGTTTACTTCACGCGACGAGCTTGCAAGGTCAACACTAATAGACGAACAATCGTTAGCTTCTTCCAGTTTTTCTTACGATCCTAGATCAGAATTACCGATCTGCTATTACGCTCGTGGAATCGATACGTCACGCTACTGAATTGTGTTGCTACCTCTCTACCCAGTGTGTAGAGCTACAGTATTTGGAAGCTTTTTAAAACGTGCTGCGCAAGACGATTCGTTTGCAGAATGCTGATGCACCGTTTCCACTGGCGCTTGGATCAACATTCGCACACTGGAGCATGTAAACACAAACTGGTGTTTCTAATTTTGGTTTCACTATGTTTTCTGCCATTGTTTATAGAACGAGGGATTCTTTCGATTTCCTTGAAACTCTGAACAAATGTTCGCCAAGCGAACAATAATAATTGAGTTCCTGCTTGTCACCGACAATCCTCGCCAAAAATAAGTTGAAGGATATAATTGTTGTAGTATAATTGAAATTCATTCTAGGTATCGTTACTAGTTATCGTTACTTCAAATCACGATTGTACCAGTCGTAGTATTAAACCAAATAATTATCCGACTGTCAAAGTTGTATTGCTGTTGAGAGAGAAACTGAGCAGTAGATAATCAACGTAATGTGCTTCGTGAGTTACATCCCAAGCATTGTTTCCTCGGGTTTCGAAACTGGCGCGTTCAAGTACTAGTTATTTATTTTCTGCGTTATCCAAACACTAATACGATTTCCAAGGCTGAAAATAATACTGAATCTCGGTACGCAGTCCGTGAAGCCTGGTAAAATACCACGGATCAGCAGCATCTGTATTATAAACACCGAAATACAGTAACATTGTATGAAAACGGATTTTGAGATTATTTCGAACTCTAAAGCCGAGTAACTGTTGCATGTATAGTGTAAAATTATTGTAAATGTACGTCCTGGCGGTATACATATACGCATATATTTTATCCCTTGATATAATATAATTTTTCCTCCAAACTTTGTAATTTTGCGGGTATTTAAGGTAGTAAATTTTCGCGCTTCGTGAGGTCAGTGACCTACGATGACCTTCCGCCACATTTTGTTGTATTCGTCCGAAACTCAGTACTCCAAGTGTCGAAATTAAAATATATTGACGTTTTTTAAAGAATTACAAACCAGACTCAACGTTCCATAAAATTATAGGCGTAGTTGTGATCCAAACAATTTTCGCGTATGTTGAAAAATAAACAACTTCATTAATGCCTCTTGTTCGCGAATAGTTTTTCCCATTTTTTTAGTGAATTGGAACGTTAGTGAAATCGTTCAATCACTTAAAGCAGTTAACAAGGCACGGAAATAGTTTATTGAAATACTTTAAGACTACCAAATAAAATAACAAGCTTTTAGTTCGGAAAAAGTTTCAATTTGCTGGGTAGCCAGTAGAGAACAGTTTTCGCGAGAGCGTCTGCCTCTTTTCTTCGCTCTGACAAAAAATCACTGACGATACTAGCGAAAGTTTAGTTGTCGTGAGGATAAGCCGTACGCTCGGCGCCGGATTGCGCGTCGACAGATATCCGGCCGGCCACTTTTTAAGCACGAATTATAGTGAGTGACCGGTGCCCGTATACGACTTCTTCACCTGCATCGAGCGACTCCCCTCGCAGAGATATTTTTTAATCTCGGTAATACTGCTCGGCTGCAGTGACATTTAATCAAGTTAATGTTCGCGAATTTCCCCAGCTAAGGACCCACTGCTTCAAAAAGTCGTGCACATAATTAATATAGGGTGAGTTTCTGACTCCATTCGACACTTCTGATCTTACGCCTCGAAACTTTTCGAGCACTGTCGAATAAAAAACGCTTTATCTTTCTGAAACTTCTGAGCACAGTCAACTTTTTATAACCGTACTTTCGACATATTTTGGCATGACGATATACTCTGGTTTATACTATATTTTGGCCGGACAGAAATAGTTCTTGAAACAAATTCAAATTTTCTCTTTAACGAAAATCTTTATTTTGAAATATTGTATTTTAAAAAGTTGATGAATAGATCGTATTACAATCTGTGTAATAATAATAGGAATTTTAAATAACTTGAATATTATATTGACAAGTTAAAAATATTATAATAGAATGTAAGTACAGGTTATGAATTCAGTGATTAATGGGTCATTATTCGTAATGACTGGCTAGCGTGTATAATAACTGATTGTGAAACGATCAAACAGCCAGCGTAATGATAATTATTACTAATGATAAAAAGTGCTGCATAATTTAATGAAGCTCTTTGATTGAATAATTAATTGGTTCGATTTATTTGACGAAGTCTCAGGCTTATATTAAAAAAATCGAAAATAACCCAGTGGGTTCGCGACAAATAAACATAAACAGTAAGTGAAGCATACTCTCGAATAAAATATTTAATATTGATTACGGACAGTAATAACTCGATGCTTCAAAGCTTCAGAATCCAATTAATTTTAGTTCCGTCAGCGTTACAGTGACACGGCGAATTTCCATAACATACATAAAAATGCAATTCTACATTGCATGTCTGAAAAACTGTTTTGTAAATACTGTGCTATAGTTTAATTATTTGTTTAGTTTATTAGGTTTACCAATACAATCGTCAGATTTAAAGCTTACTGCGATCTAGAGTATTGAATATTGAAATCAGGTTTACTACAGCAATAAATTGTGATTACAAATTTGCATGAATCGAGTTGGGTAAATAAATTAAACTCTATTTTACAGAGAATTCAAGCGGGTGCATAAAGCACACTAATTATGCAAAACTTAAATTTCATGCGATGTATGTTTCTCGTAAAGATCAAATTTCATTTTGTGAAGGTAGAGACAGAAATAATGAGAAGAATTAATAATTACGACATAGGAAAGTCTATAAAATATTTGTGCCTCGGATAAATTCGAATACGTGATAATATATATAGTTGCTCCACACGAAAAGTAATTCACTAAAATAGCATGAATCGCTTTATTCGCAGATAATCTTGGACAGTAGAGGAAATCCGTAATTAAGCCAACATGCTGTCGCGATTGCCAGCCATTTGCTAGTGAAATCGAGTGCGTCGGACGTCATGTCGCACCATTACGTTATTAAATTTATCGCATTAATCTCGAGCACCCAAATGGGAGATTTAAATGCTATTGTATCCGGATCAGCATCGAATCCGATTGGAACGAGAGCTATCTCAATTAAGGGTAATCTAGCGCTTACTTTGATCGTCGACGATCAGCATGGAACGAACACTCACACTCAACTCTTTCGGCGAGAATAACAATTATCGCCGGGAATCTGTTAATCAAGTCCTTTCAATAGTCAATTCATTCTGAGTCGGAATAGAGTCTTTCGACATTGCCCAATGATTAAGCAGCACGTGAAGGGTCGATAATAGATAGCAATTTTATAATAATCTAAGCAGTTGAATTGTCCCTCTTTATCAATTATATCATATCGAATTCAATTTTTAATCAAATATAAAGTATGGATTAAATTATTAATAAGTATAAAATATCTCATTTAGTACTTATTTTTGCACTGGGTGTCCCCACCACGTCTCTCGACCGTCATAAAACATTTTCAGTGTGTGTTTTGTCATCGGATCGTTACCCTAAGTAATTGTAATAAGTGTAAAGTACGACTGCTATCGAAACACCAAATAACAAATGAAATTTCGCGTTACTCATTGTCAGGGTGAGTTAGAAACCACAGGCCATAAACCATCATATAGTACTTCAGCTGAACGCATAGTACGAAACAAATAGGACAGGGGCTTGCTATGCGTGTCTTGGACCGGTCCAGCAGTAACACGAACAGCGGTGGATTGAAAGTTTGCTTCGAAAGAATCGCGGGTCGGACGTCAGGGACTCTGGGCAGCGTGGCAAAACAAGCGAACAGCAAAATAAACGTGCAGGCCGCTCGACTGCGCTGCTGAAAATACATTGTGTCCGCTCCAAGGACAGGCTTAGCGGAATCGAAACGAGAGCTACGAAATCCCACGCGACTCCAGGGTACAAAACAAAGAAACTTAGCTCTCCCAAATCGGAAGAGATCACGGAAATAGATTAAACTTGCCGTATAAGTTGCATCAACAGGACCACTGATAGATAATACAAGTTCGATTAAATACTTATAAGTATTTAAGTGGATGCACGAGGTGCGCGAGAACCTTTTCTCCGAAGAACAGAGATGAATAAAGAAGATGAAAGTGAACAAAGAACGACCGAACAGCTTGAAGGGAAGCTTGCACAAAGTACCAGGACAAAATAAAGAGTTGGTCGAGCTCGAAGTTCTGACATAGAATCAGTGAACAAATAGCTGAGATTACAAGCAATTACACCGGGAAGAAGGAAGGAGAAAGAGAAAAAAAGATGGAAAACATCCGGATAAGACGATCCGGAAATAAAATGGCTGGGATAGCAAGAGGTCCAGAAAGGTTGCTTTGTCCCTTTACAACTCGAAAACCCCTGCGAGAGGTGGCTGCAATGAAAATGAAGGCTAAGGAAGTTTTGCACGTAATGGAGAAGGAAACCGCGTAAGATATTCGTTGCAGAAGCGATGCGCGGCGGAGGCAGATGAACGAGTGTCGTCAGGAAACATCTAAAATGGATCATATTCTCGCCAAACTGCAAGAGGAAGATTGCAAGGAAACTTGCAGTGAAACTCTCAGAGGAAGTGACTTACGTATTTTGCTTGGGATATATGGGGTACCAAGAAAATTTGCTTTATCCCCTTATTTCTCCTAAAACATGACCCCGCTATAACTTCGCGTCGCGTTTGCTCGACAACGTAGTGCCCGGTATGTGCTGTTCCGTGCTTAAAACAAACGCCGTGTCGCATTTAACGAGATTCGCGTCTCTCATGCTTCAGCCACTCTCCTCCATGTTTTCTCAGCTGCCAAGAAAACCTCCTGTCACTTTTTGCACATCCTTCCATCAACAAATGCGTAACGCAACCGTCAATTTTTAAGCTTGAAACAAGCAAAACAGGCAGTGGTGGACCCTCGTGATGCGATTCTTACTGATTTCATATTTGCGGAAAGCGGTAACTTGTTTTCCTTTTCCACTCTGGATTCATATGACAACTGTTCAATTATCCAAAAACACTGATTTACTCGGGTTTAAGAGTATCGTGTTACGTTCGCATAATCCAGACTCCACTGTGATTATTTTCATAATGAGAACCACAACCAAGAGCTGATTTGATAACAACCATTAACATCAGTTCTTTGGCAAAAGAGACTTGGCGAGCAAACCAACACGAGTTGTTTTCCGGGGTCATTGATTCCACTCGGTCAGAGAAAACAGGTACCACGCAAGAGCGACAAGATGAACACAGGCAGTATCACCAGCGCAAGTAAGCTGGTCAGATTAAGGGAAAAAGTGGGATACAGTCTGCTCCACCCAGGAGACCACATGCAATTCCACGGTTGATTGTGCAAAGTTTTACAAGTTCATCTGGTATCGTACTCGGGGCTTGCTAGATATACAACACTGTTGGAAGCCATTTGTTGCTGTTGTTTTGGGTCCGATTTTGCTTAGATCGTATGATCTAGGACGTACAATTTTTAAGTGGAATCCAAACCGCTTTTAATGCGCACAATTTGGTCATCATGGAAATTATGAAAATCATTTTCACGATAATGGGGATTTGAACCTACCTGCGAACTCCATGTTAGAAATCTGAACCCTTCCCCACTGTGCCAAGCAATTTGTCGATTTACTGGTTCATTGTCGCACTCGATATAGATTCGTACTACTGGCACATATTAATAAGAGTAGTATTCGACAAGAGACTCAAAAGATATTGATAATTAAATATAGCAATTTTGCCGTTTACATTAATTAAGTTATTAATCTTGATTGTATACAATGAATAAGGGTATCGCTTAAAATTTAAATGTTATTTAAGTATTAGACACATTTTTGCTTTCGTCATAATTTCAAAAGAGAAACCTTTCCAAGCAAATGATTCGTTTTAATGGTAAGAGAATTGGTACCTAAAATACTACAATTACACCAATTAATACAGATTTCTCTTGTTCGGACTACTATATTTCTCTTTTTCGACGAAGTTCGAGTATTTCCGAGCACAGTGTCCGATGAGCTTAATCCTTTTTGGCGCTCATTTTTGGCCAGGCGGCCAGTGGTGCTTTTTGCGTGCTCGCATAAGGTACGAGATTAAACTCCGGGAATGATAAGGGTATTAAGCAGGCAGGGTAATATGCGGCGGGAATTAAGTGCCTCTTGCGTTACGGATAATAACGGGGCCGAACATAAATAACTGATTCTAATTTCGCACCGTTTGTGGCCAGGTACTCTCGATATTGTACGCTATGCATCACCACTGACAATTATGCCACTATCTGAAGGTGGAATTATATTGAGAATAGAAAATTCAATATTCTATGGACAATCGAAGGAATGATACCGACGTCTATTATTTTTCAAATCTATCTTAACTCATTGTTAGCTAACCTTGAATAGACAGGATACAGCAAAAGATATAAAGATCTTATTTTTCGGATAGATCCTACGCTCAGATACAATGAAACACAATGACGGTCATTTTCTTTTCAATACTGATTTGAAATTATTGAATCTAATCGATTTCACATATTTTCATCTACACATAAAAATGTTGCTATGTATAAAGAATTCGAAAATCTTGTTGCATTCCATTTAAATGGAACTATGCTCTTATGTTATTGATTTTAGAAGAATTTTACAAATTCTACGAGTATCAAGTTTACAAAAAATCTAAATCTATTTAGAAAAATTCTTCCTAATTATTTTAAATCCCGTAATTGAAAATATTTTTGAATAAACGATTTCACAACGAGTTGTGAAAGCTCCAGCTGCAGATGCAACACATATAAATATAGATACAGGAATAAAACTTTTAAATCGTTTTCAAATAGTGAACTCGTTCTTAAAACGAAGCAGAGATATTTCTAGCGATTCTGTATACGAATCCCGATACGGTTTCAAGTACATCAAAGGAAACGGGCTCTTACAAAGTGCTGTTAATACATCCAAAATGGTAGTTGAACTTTTCAGGTCCACGCACGATTAAATTCTGCTCACTCAATTTCTCTCTCTCTCTCTCTCTCTCTCTCCGTCTCTGTCCGAGCAAATGGCATAGGGGCATTTCGTTTTCCGGTCGAGGGTGAAACGCTTCATTTCGTTCTCTCATCTGCCGTTTCAATCGAAAGGATCGTGCTACATTTCGATAGTCGATCCGGATTCTGCGATTCCCGCTAGAGATTCGTGAAACTCCTCTCCTCTTGCTAATCGACAGTTTCGATTGAGAGACCGCTTAATCTAAGGTCCTCCGCATTCAAATCGGATTTGCATCGTTAATTCATTCTAATCTTCTTGATACTCCTAATTCTCTTACTCTAACATAAGATCATAAGTAATTAAATCTCTCGAAATTTCCACGAGCATTAGTTCATATCGCGGTTTCAGTTGAAAAATGTCACAGAATAAAAAAACCTTTTCAAACATTCCTCCAGATCGCATTACTTTTTCACTGGAGAACCAGAATGATCAGCAGAGTGGAATGTGAAAACGCTCGACATTCCCGTTTGCAGTTCCTTTCTTGAAATTTGAATGCGAGTCTTCGCGTGGTCTAATAGTAGCATCAAACCATATTCTCCGGACCACAAATAACGAAGATTTCTTGCGATTTTAATCATAGAGGAACGAATTCGTGGAACGTGCCATGGATCCACCAGGCGATATCTCACGAGTAATTTCCGCATCATCGTCCACAGTGGTCGAGAGAGAAAGCAAAACCTTCCAAATGCCAAACTCAACCGTGATAACGCATTATACATTCCAACCGCGTCGGCCACAAAATTGAAGCCACGTCCAACTCGACTAGCACGGAAGAAAAAAAAACTCTCTCGGGGAGTTCCGATTGAAAACGATGAAGTGGCTATTAATTTGGAGAGGAGCCGTTCCACGCTCCCTGAAACATGTCTCCGGCAGCAAATCGAAAAATTGCGGGAAACGAGAAAATTCGCCGGGCGAATGCGCGACATACATAGATCCAGGCTCAGCGGAGCGCCAACAGCAATAATAGCTGGGAAAATATGCTTCAAATCCATTCGGCCAGATACCAGAGCAATTTCCGCTTGACCGTCTTCCGCGATCCTATCAAGACTGAACTCTCCAGCTTCAGCTGGAGAGGGAGTGAATTCGAGAGAGCAAGAGAGACAGACAAGGGGCAGGAGAGACAGGTCGAGCAAGAGGAATTTCTAAGGGCCGAAGTGCCTGGTCACGACAGCACGTCGATTATTCCATACACGTTTTCTCAAAAATGGAGAATCTGTTAACTGGCCTGAGACCGGGTAGCTTGAAAATCCTTCCCGAGCGAAATCGACTTCATTAAAACTGGAATTAAGGCTTCCGATAATGACCTTTCATTGCGACACGACTGAGAATTTAATGAAACGGGAGGGAAAAGGCTCACTGTAAGAAATATTTTAAATTAGAATTGAGTTTCTCTAGGGAGGTTTCTACCCTCTATTTCGAGGAATTTGCGGTGCAATTTCCATTGATCCGATGACACTTGTAATCGTAATTAAGAGTACTTTTGGTAGGACTTTATCGGTTCTTAGTAATAGACTTTATATTAATGGACTGCCAGGTGTTGTGTAAATATGACCTTTAGTGTCAGGTACAAAATTGCATTGGATAATTTTTAAAATATTAAATATATCCATTTGAGTATCATAATTGAATATCAGTAATTTTTCTTATAAAGAATTTTTAATATTTGTGGAAATGAAGTAAATTGAGAATCTAACAGAATGAAATTATCACATACCTTACACTGCACTGTTTAATCTTGCATTAATAACATTTACAAAGTTGCAGAAACTGAACTGGCAGGTGACGTTGATTATTTTGTCGTTAAATTGTGTAGAGTTCATATTCAGTTCAACCATACTGTAATTGAGTTGGTGCGGTAGTGAGCCAAGTGACGGAGACCATTGCCAAAATAAACATAAATTAAATCCAATTTCACGACAAAACAATTAACTCAATTTGCCAGTTCAGTTTCTACAACGTTGCAAAAATTGTTTCAAATTATTACACGAAATAAGTATTAAATAAATTCTTTTAAAACATTGATTTATATCGCTTTTATAATGTCCGACCCAATTATTTGTATTATGTTGAGACTTATAAAATTTGAGATGTTTCGCAGAAAAATTCACAATCTAGTTATTAATGTCGTTTATAATGGCGCATACTGCCACGAATACTTCTTCCGCGGATTTTTCAGCATTAATCACGATTGCGGTCTCTTTGTATGGTCCAATTGCACCGGGTACCGTCTCGAAATATGTCTTTAAACGTTTGCATATAATTTCCGGAAGATCGTCGAATCTCTCGTTCGCCATCATGCGATCCATCAATCGTTCTTCTAAAACTGCTCTTCTGGCTGATAGGAGCAATACTAAAGTTGGCTGTTTAACTTCTGCATTGAACATCGCAGCCTGTTGATTGATCAAACATTCGCGAATGTTTGAATTAAATTTGCAATTCAGATCGAAAGACATTCTCGTAATGCGATTACTCTTTACTTAATTAAAGCATACTTTATTTCGACGTCGTCGATCTTATTGTCAGTCGAACCGTTCGTTCGGTAGCCCACGTCAACAAGATTAAATGAGAATATGTTAAAACAGTGATTCTTTAGGTCCTCAACAAAATTAAGTGGATTTTGAACAATTTTTCAGGATGAGAAAAAAAAATATATAACAGTAACTCAATGGAAGCAAACTCCAATTATTGGAAAGTCCCTAAGGTATAATGTGAGGTGTAAATGAAATTACATTGTGAGATATAATTCGATGGGACGCAATTCGGACAGTCCAACAATCAGAGAATATTGCATAAATCGTCACCTGTTTACTATCCCTAGGGAAACCAGCCAATAGATAACCAGAGGCATTCGGTTGAATTAGCATCGTTTGTTCCACCAGTTCAACGATTAGATCGGCTGGGACGTTTCGACCTTGTTTCATAATTTCCTCGAAATACTGACCCTTTGTCGAGCCCGTCTCGACTTCTGCACGAAGCAAATCTGACACTGACACCAGGAAGAAGCCATACTTCGAGGACAATTGGCGACTCAGCGGCAATTTTCCAGCCCCTGGTGCACCCAAGACGAATATAATAGGGGCTGGATTCTCTTTGAGTATCTTGGTGTCCACTCGCCCAGCTCGGAGGATCCTATCACCCTTGCACTTGTCGCAACAAGGCCCCATCACCCGAGGCTCTCTTCCGCCGATCGATTCGAGTAATTTAACTTATTCCTTCGAAGAATCTAGCCAACTTCACTCGAGAGCTTCTGCTGGAAGATCGGCGACCCTTTTTCCAACTTTTTCCTCGACTGATGAGACTGATGAGAAGGTGGGAAGGGGTCTTCAACCACCACTTGCAAACAATTTTTTCCCCCAATGTTCGATCGATTATGCTAAATTGGAGCACAAGGTGGTTGTCGAATCGCAAGATACTATCGAGTCTCGTTACTCGAAACGTCAATTCGATATGTCCGCTGACAGTTAACTCTGAGTGACACACAGTCAGTGTAGGAATTCCAAGAGAATTCGTCGACTCTCGGTGAACTTAGTTATCAGTAGAATACGGATGGTGGCAAGAACATTCTTTCGCAGCTGTTCACGCTTTTCCCGCGGAAGCTAGAGGTTCGAGTAGACGAGCATACGTTCGCATGCCCGCACGTGTAAGGAGACCGCGAAAGTTTGCAGTGTCACTCGAGGCGTCTCCTCCTCAGATGACAGCCACGAGTACCGGTGGACTTCCTGACTCCCTGCTGGAATCCTGAGTTATTTTCTCCGACGAAGTTTATTCCGCCTACTTCGTGGAACATAGATCAAACTGGCCTTGCTGGAATCGCGGCGACTCCAACTTCCTAACCCCGATGTCGATTTAACTTTTCGGACCGCGAAAACCGAATCGCATCGATCGCGGTACTCGCCTCTTCTTCACCCTCCTCTGCAATTCCATCCTCACTTGCACCTCCACTAGTACGCTTTCTCCCTCTTTTTCTCTCTGTCTTTGTTTCGTGTCAGAAGCAACTTCGCGGTTATCCAGCAGCCGCGGCTCGAGCATGCTCTCTTTTCGATTCTTTGACACCGTCTTTCAAGCTTTGCAAGGAAATTTCTGCGTGATGGATGTACTCCTCTGGTTCCTGTTTTTGAGATAATGGTTTTGATGGCGCGATGGCGAGACAGGAAATATAACCGGAAATGACTGTGACGACGTTGCGAAGCGAATGATTTCAACGCGTAACCTTAAACCTTTAAATAAATGTCAAACGAAAATTGTTCTGTTTTCTAAAGTCTGACGTCATGGCAAGATAATGAAGGAAAGTCGCGGTAACCCGTAGATGCAGTATAATATACATATTATAGTATACATTGTATTTGTAATGGAAAATGTTCAAACGCATTCCTGCTACATTATTGCATTCAATAAGAGGGCCAACTATCTGCGTAAGTACGAAATGTCGGTGAGAATTAAACTTATCAGAAAATGTAATCAAACATAGACAAACCGTTCTCTTATCTCTAATGCTTATAGAGCACATATCCTAAACAAACCGGGAGGTTTCACTTATCCACACAAATCGTTAGACTAAGTGGCCAGGACGTGAAACAAACGAGCATGGACGTTGATATGAAAATTAAGGAACTAATGATTCTATTTGGAAAGACCGAGAACGAAATTCGAGAAATTACTAAGAGAAATGCTCAACTGGTTCTCGAGCAACTGGAAATAGTGGAGTCCGAAGCCCGAGGAAAAGCCGAAGTAATTCTCTTTCTTGTCTCTTAATTACCCGGTGCAAATGCATCCCCTAAAAAACATCGTGAAACCCTTTTTCTCCTTAAGTGCTCCAAAATAAGAAAGTGTCAAAGCGACAATATCACGAACGTCCCGCCGTATAGAAATAGCAGAACGTTAATTTTAATTACGCTTAACAAAAATTTTCATAAAAACATTTAAGTTATTATCGTAAGAATGGCGAACAAATATTCGAAAATAATTTTTAACGGCTTTCCCTCAAAACACTTTTTTTGAGTCGTGCAACTTGTGACTAGGCAGTGCAAAATATGGCGAAATTTAAAGAATGTGACTTAAATGGTAAAACGGAAGTTTAAGAGCGAAAGGCGAAATGTGTATGCAAATATATTACAGGCGTGTGTCAAGCCACAAATGGACCGTCTACGAGACGTCACCAACACGTACGAGGCGAGAATAAAGATCTGCAACGAGAAGTCAGTCGCTGCGTTACGCGCTCTTAAGACGAACTACAGCAACAAGATGCAGACAGCGAAAGGCTTGAGGAACATCGTACAGCAGCTCCTGAAGGAATGCTCCGGTCACAGGAACGAATACGTCTCTTGCATAATGCAACGAACGAAAGCGGCGCTTAACCAACGCGATCATGTCACCAAGACTCTCAATGAAGCGTTGCGCGAAGCGAAAAATTCCTCGAGTAATCAGCTGAAAGAATCCGTTAAATGCCACGCTAGAGCACGAGAAGATGCTTTAAAAGAGCTGAAGAAGATCTTAGGACAGATTAAAGACTGTTTATAAAATATCCTAGTGAGCATATACTTCAATACGTTAACGCTATCATCAGTCCATGCTCAGATATTGTGTATATCCGTACACTTAACTGTAATCCTTTTAAAAAACGATTAGAATTGACTCTCGTTGCAAGTCTGATTTGATTTTATAAGAATATTAAACGCAAAAGAACTCTCGATATTTTGGATTCGATTACGTTCGCTTCAAATTGAACAATAATATTTTTAAAGTAGCTTAAGTCAAACGGAAGCCCGAGAAGAGCAAGTAAATGAGTTTTCCTTAGGTTGGTAAGAATTTTGTCTAATGCATCGAGGAGACGCGGAGGTAAATTACACGGTTACTCTCGTTAACCTCCTACCACAGAGATCTATCGGGCATTATTACTCTCCGTTTTACAGTTCTGAAAATATACGAGCTCAGGAGCAGGCCCAGTCCAACCGAGCAAAGTACCCTGTTTATTCGGTTGGTCGCAAGGAGAAAAAGCATTCCTCGGAGCATTGAGTACCATCTCTCACAGGCTTGCCGCAAATTGCTAGTTTTCGGAGTATTCGATGGGTAATCGGTTCTTGGAATCAGGAACAATTTTCAGCAGATGCGACACGAATAGGTGGATGGGGAGAGAGGATGCAGAGTCTCATTAATCAGGGGGCAATCGATCATCTCGCCTGAATATTCAACAGCTGGACAAGGAGCGGAAGCGGAGTGGAAGATTTGAGGCCAGTGATGCGAAGAACAGGACTAAACCGTGAAAGATCGTCGCAGTAATGCACGCGACACGGGAGAGCAATTAACGTAACAAACGACTTGATCCTGTTGTGACAGGTGAGTCGAGCAACGGTCGAGCGCGTCCTCCTGGATACGTCCTGTCGACCCCATCGCCACAATACCCCTTTAATGAGCAATACCACGGCACGTTTCACGACTTCGGGCAATAGCGGTTTGCGGATAAGCGAGCGAGCGAGCTACACCTACGTATACGTATATACGATTCCATTTACAGGAGCAATCGAACCAATTGAACCGCATCGTTCAGCGATCAATTAGGAAAAAATCTATGAAAAATCTTGTTGTTACACCACCACGCCATTTGTATGCTGCAGGCATAATATTGTTACAATCCGCAGGATTTCTCCCCTTGGCGAGACCAATTGCACTCGTGTACATAGAAATTATTATTCATCGAGTATTATTACCAATCCCGGGAACAGAAATTGAAAATCAATTATTCGACCAATTAATCCGCCCAAATTTGTCGTGAAAATTACTTCCACCTGGAGTCGTGGGAGAGGACGAGGGTCAATGTTTATGCGAAGAATTAAATAACTACGGTTCGCTCCCATCAGCATCAATATTGCAAGCTCGTTAATTGATCGGCCACTGTGAGTTATTTACCGTCAAGCAACGCGAGAACGCGCATAATTGCAGTACCGCGACCCAGTACTCATCATCCAGGAGGAAATATGATTGCCGAATGATGGGTTTAAACGTTGTTAACATCAACGACAACATAGCACATGATAATTACGAGCAATTAATGTTGATTCTGAGTATATTACTCAACGCAAGATTGTCTGTTATATCGATTCCGCGACACGACGCTGCCACTTTCTCACGTTAAACTTCCTAGCAGAACGAGAAATTACCGTTCAACGCGATTGGCAATGCTAAGCGGGCACGCATCAGTTCACAGACACGGACCGCCAATGCACTTGATTACGCGCTATTCGCACTGTTCACGCGATAACGATAATGGCACAAGTTCCAGTCGACGAGACAGTGTAGACCTGAATAAAGTGGACAGTAGTCCGCGACACCGTCCGAGAACGACATTCCCTAGAACAAAGCGTGCGCGACCTCCTTTCAGGACAATCTAACAGCGTTATTCAGTCTTCTTTCGCGCGCGCTCGCGTGCGTCAAACTAACTTCAGCATTGTTCGAGCGGCGAGTAATTGACGCTCAAGTGGCGCGAGCTGTCTACCGAGTAGTGGCCCCAACACTGTTGAAAAGAGTTACGGGTTACGGGGACACAAAGTGTGCGAGGGATGTGCCGAGGGTGTTAAAGTATCACGGAGTGTAGACGAAAAACATCCTACTTTACTTGCGATAATACTATTCTTCTAAACAACTAGTAGATAAAATACATGTTTTAAGTTAGCAGATTATAGAAATTGCCGGAACTTCAAAAAGGTAGTAAAGAGCAAGTTATTCTTGAAATACAATCATATTTAAGTACGTTCAAGAATTGTTTTTTGCTTTACCCGGGAAACATATTGTTCGAGTTAGGGTTGAGTAGTTTGATTATTAGATTTTTAAAGAAGAGTACAATCTGCAACTACGAACTGGAGTAGTATCTGGAGCAAATAAGCAGTAAAAGGTTCGGTCTAGTTCTCCCGATCTAACTAGGATCGGGTATACGCAATAACGGTACCGGTGATCGACGGCGATTGCAAATACCCAAAGGCCACATTTCCCAGAGGATCTTCAATTTGGAGCTCCTGAAGACGCAGTGTTTATGGGATCAAGACAAATATTGCGCGAGGATGCTTGCTGTAGCGTAATAGAAAGCATCGATTCCTGCAAGAAAGGCTGATGTTTACCCTGCAGTATATGTACCTTGTTATTCCCTAGAAACCTCATTTTCCCTTCGATCACGCAACAACCCTCGTTCAGGATTATTTCTAAATAAGATACAATAAGTCGTAATTCAATGTGGAAAAATCATTAATGCATATGAAAGAAAACTGGCGATTAAGCAGTGTTTCCTTGTGGGACAAACAAACCTCTAAACTTTGAGATTATTCTGAGAATCAGTCGGATCCAGTGGGTCGAATAGCAGATATCTAACTATGCCGCGGAAAGGGTTCAAACTACTCCTGCGAATACGGAGGACGTTGGGTTCGATATTTAATTGATTTAGGTCCGTGGAAGCTAGGGACGACTTTCCCAGAGGAGAGTGGGAATCAACCACCGAATGGAATTCCTAGGACATCTGCCGGTGTCGGTTGCGGTCCCTGGGAATCGTTCGCAGGATATCGGTATTCGAGCAACTGCCATCCAAGGATTCGAATCCTTCTCCAAATGCGCAAACTTCTAGTACACCAATCTTTGGGGATTATACGGCGACCCTGCTTTCGTCTTACTCAACGTTTCGTATTTCTAACAGTTTTTGCGTTGTTTGATCCTAGTGAAAGTTCAAATAACCTTCGCGATTACTCTAAGCCCAAACACACGTACTATCTGTTAAGTTACAAAACCACCTAATACAAAAATTTCAATATTTCACTTATGAATATGATCCACTGTTATCACTTCATTTATTTATTTATAATTCATTTGGTATGCCTCCACAGAATCATAGGAGAGTTAATACGATGAGACCTCGAGTAATGATAATGACGCGATCCATCACTGATTTGACACTTCGTTCGCCGCTTTCAGGAAGTTAATTGTTATTGCGGAACAGGCAAGTTAGTGCTTAAGTATTACGGCAAGTGTTGCAAAGGCGGAGTTTCCCAACTAACAAGTCGCGCCACGAAATAACTCAGCAGCATCGTCCCCGAGTCGGAATGATATCCCAATAATTAGAGGAACTCGGCTACGCGGGAAGTTTAGTCCGACTCCTTCCTGTAATTCTAGAAGCATGCAGTGTCGCGTAGAAATTTCCTCTTCCGGCCCATTAACGGGCTTATACATAAAGCCTCTGCAAATCCATAAATTACAGAATTCAGATCTATGAATTCCCTATTTCAGAATTAATCTTATCTCTTTGATATCAGGTTCTATCCGCTTCATTCGAAACGCATATCATATTTACAACTTCGGATGTGATGCACGTTACTTTGATCACCGTCTCATCCGAATAGCTCCTGCGATTGCACATAGTGTTGACAAATTATTACTACAGTCCAAAAATGTAGTGAAGCTTTAAATGTGTAAAAGATGGAACAATAATTATAATATTGTTAATATTATTAGTAAAAGAATGTCGTGTAACATTGTGGAGAGTGCAATTTTTAAGAAAGACTCTATTTCATCTTGTAGGAATTTCCTAGACTCGAACATACTTTGAATAAGTGGATCCATTTAACAAAAGAAATATTAATTAAAGAAATAAAAGAGGGGGGCTGACTCCAGCAGACAAGTGCTACTCCATGGATTAAATTTAATATACAATTATCTTTGAGAGGAATCGATTTCAAGGGTAAACTTATTATTGTAAGTAGTTCTATTCTCTTCAGACGCGCCTTTCATAATACAACATTTTATGGAACACAGTTCTCTCGTTGTATAAACATTACTTTGAAATGTTTCCAAAAAAGGAACAACGCTAATCAAACACGGAATAAAATTTATTTCCATTTTACAGAATAATGGAATTTTATGATAATCCTTTCTGCTATAATCGTTAAATATGTACAATTTGTCAACTGACCGCTAATAAATTTGTGTAATAATTAGTTCGGAGAAGAAAAGATGCAGTTGAAGGAAAACGTAATGATGGATGAAATTACGATTGGCAGATGCAGTTGATGTGTCGGTTGCATCGAGCCAAATGCAGGCCACGCTCGATCATTCTCCCGCGTCTCAAGCTGCAGAATAATGCGCTACCAGTACCGAGTCGCCGTTTCCCTGTCTCCTGCCAATTGGCCGCGTAATCAGTAATTGCCACGTCGCACTGGCCACAAACATCCCTTATGCAGATAGTGAGCCTCTGATGCGCTCACTGCCACCGTGACATTCTCCGCAGTGAAATATTCAACTGTCTTTGCTCCAGTGACAGTATCATCGTCAGCTCGAAAGAACACAGTCAAAGTTACTGAATAATCTGAATTGAAATTTCATCTCATCACGAAATCATTATCACTTGTATTTGTGAATTCTGTTATTTGTCTGGTGTCAATAGGAATAGATACAGAGCATTATTTTTGGTTTTGATGCAAAAATAAACCTGAGACTCTACTATCAATGGAAAATTATTGAATAGTCATTAATTAATTTATTTGGGTGAGCATATAATTTCAGAAGAAGAAGAAGAAGAAGAAGAAGAAGAAGAAGAAGAAGAAGAAGAAGAAGAAGAAGAAGAAGTCGGAGATACAGAGCGAAGAAAGTTGAAGACGGAAGCTTAAACCAAAGTGTCTGGTCAATCTAAAGAAAGTCTTAGGTAAGTTTGAACTCGTGGATTCGTTATTCATGAAAGTTATTAGAGGGATGTAGAAAATCCGTGCTGAAGATCCTGTTGCGGCTATATTCAAAGGTGGAACTTACGCGATATTCCAAGACAAAAATTTTAGTCGCAGTGCGTATGCAGCGGCATGGTTGGCTATTGGCTTAGAGTTTATTAGCTCGTTAAGGACTTCTTTCTCGAACATTCTCCGCGGCGGAAAAGTTTTTTAGATACGCCATTAACGAGTTCCCTTACCGACCGATGCGATGCTTAGTCGCTCGCTCTTACCTCTGGATTCCGCGGGGAATTTCATTTCCCAGGAGTGCAAGTTTTAAGAGTCTTTCGTTTAGAGACGAAAAAGGATACTGTCTAGCTCCTACGGCCGCTGAACTTTATTAATATCCTACAAGTTTGCTCGCGTCCGCGGAAACCGAGCCCATCCTTCGAGCTTATCGAATCCACAACCTTAGTTTACATCGTATAGACTCTCAATTTCACCTTTAAAATTAGCTAATTAACTGTTTAACCCTAATCGAATGTCTCACAAGTTTCTAAAGACGCGATTCGCTTGAGGCTAATTTGTAAAAGTTACACTTTCTCTTGTAGAAAGCGTGGTTCTAAACACAATGGAAGAGAAGAAGCTTGTTAAGATCAAAACAATATCCCCAGGGAAATTCTAGTAAATACATATACATACTATGTATTTCTTTTAAATTAATCATTCGTATTGATTAAAAATAGAAATACATCAATATTTAATGGATCTAATATTAAAAGAATAATGAGGAAAATCAATGAAATTAATTAGTTCCATTTAAGAAGTAGCTAAGTTATAGGGAACAGTTCGCAAAGTTCGCGCGAAAGTTGCGTATATTTCCGAATCTTCCCGGAGGGAGAAGAGGGAAGTGAGAACGAAACGAGTTAGTTCCGAGGTATGAAGAATATATCCAAGTGACGGATATCCAAGAGGTAAGCTGTAGGGTGTGACGAGGAAGTCTGAAGGTTTTCGTAATTTATGTCATGTCGCTGAGTTCACTCGGGTCAAGGAGTGGCAGTCACAACGTAGAAACGGAAATGGAAGCTGGTTAGAAGCCACTCGTCTTGGGTTTATTTGACGAAAGTCTGCCCCACTGGAAGGTGCAGCCACTCGAAACACGAGAGAGTGATACGGACGAAGTGAGCCGAAGTTTTTTCGGAGACGTGCAGAGATTCCCGCTAGCGAGCTGAATAACTAAATTTATAAAAAACTAACTGCCTTTAAAATGCTGAATTCATAATTCTGAGAGACTCACGATTCCTTTTAAAAGTTTGGAGAAGTTCCGCGTTGTAGCGAAACGAATGTCATCTTCGACAGAGAGCTTCACTCGTGAAGAAAAATACAATTTTATGCGAATAGCTTTAAACCGTTGAAAGGAAGAAATAAATTATATATATGCTATAATGCATCGTCTATTCTGTATTAGTCCATTTGCATCATATGAAATAATAAAGCATGTGTCCTCGTCACTGAATTGTTTTGAATTCTTCATTAGATTTTAAACATTGAAACATTTCCCAAAAATATTGAAAAATTCGTTTTCCTATTATTTGTGAAAAATAAATAAAAGATAGGACTTGAGAATCCCTGTTGTATCATAAAAGGATGAAAGATTGAATTTTCTTTTTCCCGGTCTGTCATTCACATTTTCGTTGATATTCGTACCATGTGTATCAGATATTATTAGAATATTGCATTTTCGCTTCGCACGTCCCTAATAAATTCCACACTGCTATCAGAAAAGCTGTATCCAACGTCCTTGTATATTTTCCGTTTTATTTTTTATTTCTAACAATCGAAGAATTTGTATGGACAGTAATATCTGAACAATGAAACACATTCGACCAGTACAGCGCAGCAATCGAACTAATAACGAGAAGACAAATATTCTAGTTATTGCACAGTGAAAAACTTTTTTGATTCGTTTCGTTGGGTACCACATAACGCACGTCCACCAGTCTGAACGCGCATATAGGTGCACATATACATACATACATACATACATAGAGACAGGACACGTGTATAGATTGGTGATAACGACTAGGAAAATTGCGCTATACGTTAATGCTGTGAACGGATCAATTCTGAAGAATAATTGGAAGTGTGAAAAGGGTACTTTTTCCATCCACGTCGAATACAGTGTATGCTGTTCGTTTTTAAGAAAAGTAATCCGAAGAAGAAGAATAGTGAGAATTTCTAAAATTCGTAAGCATTCTCCCGATGGCAAATTCAACGGCTATGGTTTCTGGTACCGTAGTAAACGACGTTTACGCACGTGGCTAACGTGGATCCACCACGGTTTGTACGTGATTCAGTAATTGCAATTTCGCGCACGCTGCTATAGACAAACTGGATGCACCCGGCAACGCCGTGGAATTAGGCGACGATGCAAATTGGTTTCCCGAATTAGTTTCACCAACGGGAATAAGTTTGTCTGGCGATTAATCTATCTTGTTTGCCATTTGGGACTCAAACCGCCAACCAGTATTCCACTTTTCCAGATTCTCAATTATATATATGTCAATTTTGATTAAAAATTTCAATAATGGATGTCTCCCAGTGTTCTCGGTTTCATAACTGACGCATCTTGTCGCAGTAGTGAAAAATTTAATAACGGGTTAGTCAGTAAGAAAAGAGAATTTGCCGCATCGAGAATCGTTCGATGATGCGGTAAACAAAAAGTTTGTACGAGTGGACTTCGTTATAAAGCCGTAGCAGAAATGCTAAGTCAACGAGGACGCGCAATATCCTGAATTCCGATGGGTATTGAATAGGATGAGGGGATATTTGAGATCATTCAAGGCTCTCGGTTGGCTGAAGTTCGCTGAGGAAAAGGAATGATAGAGCAGAGATTGGCGCACTTCGAAACGTCTTGCTCCTAAAAATCAGTGAAAAAGTTCCACCTCTCAGTATTATACCGAATAAACTGGAAAGATGCCTATATTCCTACGTATCCCGATACCAGACATTAAGTTTCATGAGTTATTCTCGCAAGAAGTTCGATACTACCGGTCTGTTTTATTTATCATGGGAAATTCATCGTTCGTTCGCGAATCCTTCAGTTGTTAACGGAAAAGGAATCGATCAACAGTAGTTGATATTCGTAATTCCGTTCAATTTATCATCCTGACATGAACAGGAAATGCGAATAGAGTGAGAGAGTGTTTTTGAATTATGCAAAATTACACTGTTCCTTACTTCAAAAGCAATTAATTGGAAAAGAGAAATTTTTAACTGAAACTTCAATCAAAAATTCAGTGAACGGAAAGTTTTAAACGAGTTGTCTTGACCTGTTTCCCAGTTGAAGTATTAAAAGGTGATTTCTAAAAATTCTGTGCAGACCTTTCGTAGCTAGTATTTAATACAAGAAATTCAAATTATCACTGAAACATCTGTATCGTTCGAATTTCTATCAGAATCTGTCGATGAAAGCACTAAAAAAGTACAATTTCGATCGAAATATAACATGTATCAGGATTCCAAGTTTCATCGATTTAGTCGTTTAGTGGATATTATTCAGGTCGAGCGCAGCGCAGCACGGTGCGGTTCAGAGGCCCCCATGCGAATATCCCGTAAGTTCTGAACAGTGACACGGTGCGCTCACTCCCATCGGAAGGTGCACAATAGAGCATTTGCATAAAGTGGAGATTCATCCGCGGATTTCCGTCGCGATCACCGACAAATTTTATTGTAGTAGGGTGTGCCGTGACTCGCGGGTCGCGTCCTTCACGGTGTGCGATGTGGGGTGTATGGTGTGTAGTGTGTGGTGTGTGGCATATGTGTCCGAGTTCGCGAACCCAAGCTAATCCAGCGGGGATTTCGAGAAAATTAAGGGCTCGTTAGTTGGCAGTCTCGTAAAATCTGGAAAGCAGCGGCGCGTGTTTTATTGCCGACCCTGACGTACGATTCTCTGCGTCCTTGTTGCAGAATCCTCGAATCTCAAATAAACTTTGCACCCGGCGCAACGGGCTTGAAATCCTGCTGGCCGTGACTGGAAAGTTACGCTATTCCTCTACCATCAGTGAATGGATCTGTGATTGTAGAATTTGCGGTTTTAGACTCGGGCTTTAAGGCTCTCGACAAGATTTGTTTTTGAATTTTTAATTATGTACACATTTTTATTTAGACTTGAAAGCACTGAAAAAAGGTTTAACGTTTTAATACAACTTATTTAGAAAGAATGATAAAAAAATTTGGATTACTATATTGATAATTGCGAAATGGATCAGTGACCATTTATCAGTAAGCGTGTAGTCTTAATTTTTCGTGTAAAGGCCAGACAGCTCGTTATACCGTAATACAGCATTTCCCGGACAACGATGACCTGTAGCTGTGCGGAAACAATGTTTAAACTTCTGACTGCTTATGGAGTTCATAGTGATTCTGGACATCGTACTCGGCGGAGTATTATATGTACGTGCTTCCATAAGTACAAGTTCCAACTCTGGGCAGCATTTCAACATACTTGCAGTACGTCATTACAGATAAAATTTCCCCGACATATGTATGGTAGACCTTTGTTACCTTCCGTTTTTGTAAGTAGGAGTATTCCAAAGCATGCAAAAAGCAAAGAAATAAAGAAAATAAACGGACTAATATATACATAAATATATCCAATTAGATCATGATTTCCAATTATTATTAAGTCATTAATAATTTCAAAATACTCGATAAAAGGAATAATTGGCTATTGGTTATAACTAACAATAAAACATTCTGTTTACAATGTTGTAATAGTTATTTTGAATTCTACCGACCAGTGTAAATTCTTTTGATTCAGAATCCCTATTGGATCATTTTTGTCAATGACGATTATAGGAAGAAAATAATTGTATGCATTCGATTATCCTTCTCCGAATGTCGTATGTAAAACGATCGAAGTTCATTAGTATGACACACACCAGTGATAATAATACGGTACGTGCAGACAAAGAGCATACACCACAATATCCTCCTCCTCTTACTTTTCGAGGGTTGCTAGATTTGAGCGTGAGAGGAACGATAAATCATCAGTATTACGTCGCAAATTCACGCGTCGCGTTTCCACGGAAACTCGGGACACAATTTCGTCCAAGTTCTTGCTGTCGGGGTTGTTTCTATCCAGCGACTGGGAGTTCGAATGCGATAACCCCAATGAAAAAGCATCCAACGCGAACTCGAGATCCGAGTCGAGACCGAGAAAACGATTGTTTACAATTTCCACTGAAATTAAATCGAACTCGAAACAGACAGGCTGCTCAGGAAGGACGATAGGTACTTGCAAAAACGAATTAACAGATCTCCAATGAGAAGGAAATTCGATATAGAGTCGAATCGCACAAGTGACGTGCAAAATCGAGAAGCACACTTCTTGCTGTACATTAAAATTCTGTGCTTTGACGGAATATCGAGTTTTTCCACGCTTAGCAACATCGGTAGTGAAAGGTACTTAATGCGTTCCTAGAAACAAATAATTATAAAAAAGCGATTGAATAAATTAAAAAATACTGTGGTATACAGACATTAAAAAAACTAATTGTCAAACGAATACAGATATTGATTAATTTAATATAAACAGAAACATAGACATTTTACCATTTTGGGAATATGTAAACGTTTAAACTCAAGTGTCCGAGAACGTAAAACATCAAATTTTACATCTACATACATTAACCATACTGCATCTCGTTACCATGGCATTACCGCTAGTACCAGCACTGTCTGCTGATTTTTCGCAGGAATAATTGGAGGCGTCGGTACGATCACGTTGAATAATTTGATGGAAGAATCATTCAGAATGTCAGCGGCTTAAGCGCGATAATCAAAACGGAAAATAAACTACACCTATTACGACCGTGTTATTGGTCAATGGACTGATCGCAAGCAAATGGTGAGTAGCGATACCGAAGTGCTAGTCTATGCTACGTACATCTGTCAGAGGAAATTCAAGTGAATTCGTAGTGCGCACACAGAAATTCATTATAACCAGGTAGCTGACTGAACGGTGACTCATACACATACACAATCGTTCGTAGCAACTATATCGCAGAACAGAAAATGCAGCTGGCTGAACGTGACCAGTACTACGTCAAAGTGGAAAATCAATAGCTGCGGCTTTTCGCTGATCATCTCCCACTTTATCGAAGCTGGTCCTCGTGCAATTATTCCTGGCCTTTCGCCACTCGCTCTCTCGACTTCGGCCTTTTCTCTTACATAGTATCAATGGATTTTTTCCTGCCATCATTTCCAAAGCACCGCGTTGCACAAAAGGTCAAATATATAGTCTTACTGAAAATTACTCTAAATTCTATTCTGCACAGATATATCTACATATTATTGGATAGTAGCTATATAACTACATAGACTTGTAAAATCCAAATAGTAATTTTTCGACAATTTCTATAATTTAATAATATCTTTATTGTATTTAACAACGAGTGCAAAACTTTTTTCTACATAGCATTTCAACTGTTACGAATGTTTGCGTTAAGTTGGCTCACTGTGCTCCACACCACGAATTGGCGAGACAAATTAAATCGTCCGGCCAACCACCAACTATCAATCTCCCACGAGCTATTACCAGACGCTTAATCCACGAAAAGCTTATCGAAATTGAATTACCGGGTGAAAATGAAGAATCTTCGAGCGGCGAGGAAAACAGTCGGCGACTAAACTAGATTGATGGTAAACACAGGGTATACCAGGAATTTTTGACCTGTTCCGTTGAAGCAGATCAATTGGAGAAGCGAACAGAACTGAAACTTTCATCAATTTGCCTTCGACAAAATTGCACGGGAACAGTTTTACTGCTAGAGGCGCTAAGTGCTACGCTTCGGCGAAACTGAAAACATAATCTCGCGAAAAAAGTTATACAAATTGCTAGCATAAAGAGATTAAATTACCTTTAAAGGACGGGGGAAATAGGAGCATCGTCAAAGGTACTAGAAGTCTGTTGACTCGCCTTCGTGAAATTATAGGGGAACTATTTTACAAAGGATCTAATGAATTCCAAGCTCGACCGAGAGATTGCGCTAAACTCGCAGTTGCGAAAGAACGACAAAATCTGAGTTGACGAATCTAGAAATCATAACTGCGCCTGGCGTTTTTAGTTAACAAAATATCCCCAGGGTTTTTTAGCTGCTTTCTCGCGCGACCTTTTCTCTGCTAGTTATTGCACGCGAAGCTGGACAAACAACCCGGGAAAACGGAAAATGGAACGCAAAAACAAGTAGGGTTGGAAAAATGATTGATTATTTCCCCTACCAGTAATATATAAAAAATATTTTTACTGGCTCTATTTCTCGGTAATATTGATAACACACATTTTCATTTTTAGATTTTTCGCACGATTCGAAAGAATATTCATATTTCATGAAATACATGATCGGAGTTCTCTTTGATAGTATTTTTACCAAACGAAAATTAAGTTGTATAAGCTGCGCTAGAAGTACGTCGTATGTAATCGTTTAAAAACTGTTAAAATGTACTCAAAGGATGCATAAATTGTTCAATGTCATGTTATCTGGATAGATTGAAATATTTCGCTGCAAAAGAGGCCTGTGAAACAAGACGCTTTTACGAGATAAACCATTCTAACGTTGAGACAACTATTGTTGAGAGAGTCGGATAGTAATAATAATAAGTAACAAAGGAATAGTTAAAGCGATAGCATCAAAACCACTGATATACATAATTATCAAATATAAAAACTACAAAGAAATTCTAAACTTGTGAAATTTCAACAATTCTGTGAAATTTAGAAAGATACAACCGATAACTAAATTTATATTCACCCGGCAAACGCATTGAAAAAATGAGCACAATTAGAAGATGCTCGGACTCCGTGCTAGATTATGAAAAACATCAAAGGCAAAAGTTTCAGCTTTAGCATTGAAGCCTTCTAAAAATTCTATGCATCTAAAATACCGGAAGTTTCGAAGTAGCGGCACGCCGTAGTGGTCGTCCCGCGAGACAAGGCTATTTCCGAAGTATAAAGTGCGTGTACCAGGTTCCCCTTGACTGGCTAGCGTTGTTTCCCGCGCTTTTAATTAAATTTTGCGTTGAATTAAGCGCCTTTTATCTCATTTCCGAGAGCCGCCAAAGCTGCGCCCCAATTAATTCCGTCGTCGGCAGTTCCTTAATGAGCTAAAATTGGTAACGAGCGTGTTTATCAGTCAAGTTAACCAACGCGACCCTTGCCAATTTTCCAGTCATGCTAACCTGCGTTCCTCAAAATCCAAGCGATTCGCAACAGTATACTACTAGCGAAAACTTTCGAATCACGTCTTCTCCGAGATTTACAAGTTGGATTGGATATAAACTTGTAATAGGAAGACTCTCATCCTCACCTATATTCACGGAATTAACGATATTTTCCAACTCACTTTTCGTCCATTTCGATCCGTATAAATCAAGTGTAACTAATATACTGTGAAAAAGTTCAACGGCACCTGAAATATTTTAAATTTGTTCGATGACTTTACCATAATTCGTTCCACGCGTTAATTATTCAGGATTGAAAACGTTGGAAAAAGTTAAAGATAAAGCTGAAAGCCAGTAATAATTAACGCGATTAAGATCACTCGCATCATTTAGCTGGGTCGAATAAATGTACGCATAATGCTGTAGTGCACCGAGCCGTTATTAAATGACAATACCATTTTAATGCAGGCCAAGCATTATAAATTTTTGTGGTAATAAAACAGCGTATTTACTGAATGGAGGGAATCAATATTGAAAAAGTGAATATCAGGAATAAAAGAGAAAATCTGCTGACACATCGTTAAAAGATATTAAAATGAAGGATAATCGGATTAATGCAGTGTTACAAAGAGGATAAACAAACATGAATTTTTATTTTGAATATTATTGAACCATACTTTTGTAAATTAATTATGATTTAATTTGATCTTCTTACGAGGCTTAAACTTGATAACTAAAAAAGGGTTGTGTTCAAAGTAGCATCTTCCAAATATTGTTTCAAATGTAAAATTTGCAGAAGAACTTTATCATCTACGTAAATGCAGCGGTATAATTTATAGATTCGATCCAACTACAAGTTTACGTTAGCACACGGTATTCCTGGAAATTCCCCAAGATACATGAAATAGGAAAACAGAACAACTAATACTTTCATATTTCGCGTAATTCAGCTGGAGCACTGTAGTAAAGCAAATTCCGAGAAATAACGAGCAAGAGGAAGAGTAAGAGAAAGGGAGAAAAATAGAAATGTATTTCGTCAACGGAAATAATGAATATGAGCAGAGGAGAGGAGTAAGAAGAGGTAGCAGGAGCAGCTAGGGAACGCGCGATGCCAGTGGTAGCCATGAAAAATGAGGAACGGAGCAGCCGGAAGAGCCGAAGGAAACGCGTCCTTCCTTTCTTCCTAGCTGCAAGCAAAAAGAATCGGAGGCACCAGTCAGAGGTAGAAACAGGAGCTGAACAATTACCATATAAATTGCCACGGCCTGATTTTTCCAAGTAGGCACGTAGAATGCGAATCAGCTGCATCGGTTTTCAACGTTTTGTCTGTTAATCGTGCCATGTCCTCGGCCCATCAGCTACAGAAATATACCGTGAAATCTTTTTCTTTTCTCTCCCATTACACTTTCTTCCGTCGCACAAAAATATCTCGCCTCGTCGTTCCATTTTTTATGCATCGCGTTTTCACGGCAATTCTTCCTAAATCCTCGTGGAAATCGCTTTACACCCTCTGTCACGGTTCTCGCGATATACTACGCGAAGGTCGACTTTTTACTTCGAAATATAGTCTACCGTTGGCACACTGTAATACGGCGTCGAATAATAGAGTGTGAAATTCATAAGGTGTGCTCGTTCAAATTAAACTGCAGCAATGCCATTACCGAGTCCGACTGACAATGAGTGAATATAAAAAGGTTCGCCTGGATTCGAATTGTTCTGTTTCACCGATTTCAGTTTTCGCAGAAGATGAAAGAGTGACTTGTGTATGCATACTCACTGTCAGTGCAAAGGTTCACTGGCAGTAACTTGTAAAGTTTGACACACTTATCCAGAAGAAATTAAATACAACAGACGTTTCTATTAAATATTGTAGGTAGAAATGAATTTCTACAAATTAAAAGTTCTACAATTTTCATATAGATAAAAAATGTGCAGAGAAAAAATTGATATAGAAAAATGTAGGTTGATAAAAATTAAGAACTGCATAGGAAGTTCTGCCTTTTGGAATGCATGTAAAAGAAGAAAAATTTTAAATGGGTATGATAGTTGCCGATGTAAAAGTACAATGTCATCACTATATTGTATATGTATATGTTATACATAAAACCAGAAATAATAAGTTTATTACATATCACACATTTATGACAGGGAACTTCAGTAAAAATGAAACTCTAATAAATCACTGTTTTAAAAAACATTTCACTTATGTGTTTAGCAACTGTCAGCCCCATTGAAACCATCGTCCCAGTGCTCTATATCCCAGAATACTTCATATTACCTAAGGATTATGATATAAAGTCGAGAAAGATAAAAGCGCTCTTTTACCTTTGCCGTTTCGTTTCGTTATATTGTCAGGCAAAGAGCGTGATTTATTCCCCATCACGTCCTCGCGCGTACGTGAAATATCGTCGGAACAAATGTGCTTGCGTGAAGTACAGTGGTGCGCGGGCAACCACCGCCACGCCGCGGCACAGTTTCCAATAATGTCGGCATTCTCGGTACGTGAGCACGTGAGCCCTCGAACATGTGAACACGTGAACGTAGGAACGCGTGAACAGGTGAGAATCTGGGACACGTGACTAGGTGAACATACGTATACACGAAAACATTGACAGCTGGATACAAGTAGGTGAACATGTAAACACGTAATCGTCAAAGAATAACAATCGCTGTTAGAAGAAAATTCGGAGACGCGCGAATAAAGGATTGGATCTTGCGAGAGACGGTTTTTTCGGTCGAATGGCGCATTGGTCGGATTTTATCGGCCGATTTCTTTACCGACGCTCTGACCGCGATATTCAGTGGCCCGGTGCGAATCCAGTCCGTCGAGCACGAAAATTTCACGGCACTTACGATCGATGAGAGTTCGAAGCTCGGGTTTTAAGCGATGGCGGTAGCGGTAGCAGCAGTGGTGGCAGCAGTAGCGGTCGCCCTTTCGCGCGCGCGACTCCCGGGCCATTCTCGTTCGTGATGGTTCACCATCCTCTGGGCAACCTGCCGCACCCACACCAACCCTTTTCCAACCGTGATCACCCCTTTTCCGGCCACTCTAGCTGCCACCCAGCGAGCTCTTGTGCACGTCCGATGAATAGCGGTTCACGGAATTGATGGACCCTCGACGCTCGACGTACGCCAAAATGCGGCCAAAAAAATTCCCTCCACAAAAGCGGCGGCCTGCCGCCTGCATCGACCGATTTTATATTGCTCGATCGTCCTTGCCTCGATACGCCACTCTTTTTTTCGCCAAAGGTGCAGGGATATTGATGTTAGGTCGCCGTAGGGCTGTGGAGCTTCTATGGAGTGCCTGTTCGCGAGGAACCTCTCTTTACCAGCTGGTGAATAATGGCTTGCAAAGGATCCGTTACCCTTTCCACGGCGTACTCATTACCTATATCGAACATATTCTGACTTAAAGGGTTCATTGCCGGAGGACAAATTTTCTTCGGCTTAAAGTATGTGAGATCGATCAATGCCGCGTTCGATATAAACCTATAATTACTCTTGTACTCATTAAATTATGGGAAATATGGAACGATGGTTGAATCCCTCACAATGAGTAATATGAGTAAAGTGATGAAAAATATAATCAAGAAATCAATGTTTTGACAGATTTAACAAAGCACCTTATATGTTAGTTCCACTGTTTCAAAATTGTAATTAAAACTCGAATTCAATCGCCAGTGACCTCTGTGTTAAGCTAAAAATGTGTGAATTGATTTCAACGTTATTCAATGTCACGTCGTCCTTCTTCCTGTGCAGCTGAAACTCGAGTAAAATCAGGAAGGATGAGAATGCTAAAGTGGATTATTCCGCTTCCGGAGTATTGAAAAGTATCTGAACGAGGCCAAATTCTGAATGCGGCTAATAACATGCGCCTGCATACGACGAGGAATGTGGAAGAAGCTGGAGCCACTATCGGATCTCCCGATATATCTTCGTTTGATTTCGTTGCTCATGCCTCATAAGCCTCAGCCTCATGCTGCGATAAACATGCCGATTCCGGAACTAGAAGAAATTGGCTGTTGGATCTGTGCCACTCGCGTCCCTTAAATTTATCTCAACCCACCAGAAGTTGGATGACTCAGCTCCGACTGATGCAGATCTCGTTATCAACGCAAGAATTAATGAACTGATACGAACCAATTGCGAAATGTCAATTCTACAATCGAAAAAAACGGGGGTATTTAAGGACAAACGACGAATATCAAAGAGAACTGCCAAATTATGATATTAAAAACATTCTTCGTTAATAGATATTTTATTACCGTAAGAAGAATAAATGCGATAACTTTTAATAGGAAAAGGATTTTTAAATAAGGGGCTATTTCAAAATGAGAGGAATTCAATTATCAAAGATAAGAAAATAAATTTAAATTATTTTAAAAACTCCGAATGTACATTAGGATAGATATCTCTTACTCGCAATCTTGTTATATAGTTTGACAAACATCCCGATATTTCTGTTATTTACCTTATTTCCTTCCTTTTAAACTGACGCTTAAATATTATTTAAACAATATTTGAACACCCTTGATACGCCATTCCACTTTGTGACTTTCGCAAATAATACGAAAGATGAGTTTAGCCACTATTTTCGAGGATTTAAGTACAGTTTCAGAGTAGTTTGGTAAACGACGTTTCTGATAAACTCTTGAGACTTCGTATACGGCAGCTTGTTATAAAAGCCTCTTTGAAATTATTGGAAACTTCTTCAACTGGCTCTCTCGCGCGAATGATGCGATTTTAAACTTCTATATTTTTATCCAAACGAACGCAATAGAGTTTTGGAACTTGACTCTCGAATGAATTATGGGCGAAATATCGACATTTGAATTACCTAAATACTGATCACGCTTAATTCCCGATAAGCTTTGATTAAATGTTGATTTGGATTAGTTTCAATTAAACTTGAATTTGGTTTAACACCTCTCTCCCCCACCACAAACACTACATGCTCCAACTAATTGTAAGTATAATCCCTAGTTATTCGAATTAAACTTTTCCCTAATAAATAATTACACGTGCGCAAAATTCAGTGCCTCGTACGAGCAGCTTAAAATTATTCTCTTCTTGTCGTGTATATTCAATAATACTATCATTAGTTAATGAACATGAAAATCGCTTTAATTGTGATTAAGTGATTTTAGCGTTTTTGTGAGTTCGTTAATAGAAAGTACAATACTTTTTTGCACTTTTAGCTTCTTAACAAATTCTGTTCGAATTAGCTAACTGCCGATCCACCGTATCAATAGTCTTGAAATTTATGGTTCCCCCAAAATGATACTTGAAATTTTTCACTACAGAATATGGTTTACAACTAATTTTGTCTGCGTGTTCAGACCTTCGTTAATTTCCCGAAATGAACAATATCTTCTGATGAAAATATTTCGAAGTGAATATTCTAAGAAAATGAAGTATAAAGAATAAATTGTCTAAATGGTCTAGACGAGAATATCCCCTTAAATATAGTAACATCATTTTCTATATTTCAGGTGCGACGAATTTTTAATTAAAACTCTGCTGGGTGCTGAAAATCCTGGAAGAGAAAAGTCTCGAGGACAATAGAGGAACCTGAAAAAGGAGACTCTCAATCCATTGACGCTTTGACTCTATCGTAGTTTTGCGACCGCGTCCTCACCGCGTACAGCATGAACAAATACCTGAACAAATTGCCATGCCACTTTTGTCCTTTCGCGCGTGCGAACTAGAGCGTTTTCCATGAAGATTTAATTTCCTGATTCAATTGCTCGCGTTGCGATCAATTTGCGCTATTTGTCGGCCTGGCTGCCAACAATTTTTGGTGGCAGGCTCCACGTTGCGAGTTGAACGCGAAATAGCTCGACGCGTTGTGCCGGAAATTCGAAGGGTAAATAGTATCCCCAAAGGGTACATCTCTTACCACATGCTACTCACGAACGGAAAAAGACATTTCGAATGCCATGAGCATTTCCCAACGTTCAAAGATAAAATTAATACTTCCCTACAGACTACAAAAAAGTCGAAAAAAGCCATTTTACAATGGGGAACAAAATTCTCGAGTTTATGAAGAGTCTATGATCCAGCCAGGATTCATGGGAAATTTGTTTAAAATTCATAATTTGGCAATAATCCAGCTACAATAGCTTATTGACTTACAACTAGACTTTTTATTATTATTATCCAATATCGAAAAGTGTGATTTTCACTATGAACAATTGAAATCTGCGTTACCGGCAGTACCGACGGAAGAAGCATCTCTTAGGTAAGCGTTGCTCGAGCTTGCAAGCTTCATACTTACTGCTTTACCCCGAATTTCCGACAGTCGATAACGTTGGTAAAAAAGCTCGCAAGCTCTGCAAGATTTATCCTCCATCGAGGTCGCAAAGCCGCTTATCGACGTCATTAGTGTTTCCGGTCCAAGGTAAATACATAGGAATCATTCATACCATTACACTCTGGAGCGAAATTCGAATTAGAACAAATATCGATAAACAACTGATAGTTCTATGTTGGAATAACTATCGACATTCTGTGCAACTGCTTTCTAAAACCTGTACAGTAGTAAAACTCAAGCTCGATACATTTTTTATTTTACTGTACAAATTCCCAAAATAAGTTTCAGAAATTTGGAACAAATCAAAACAAAAGTATTATTCAATTGCTATATTTATAAATTTGCGTATTGTATTCTTTGAATTAAAGTCTTCGCATATCAAACGAACAAAAAATGTATTTTTGGGGTTTTAAATTAGAAAATTGTTTCAGTAAATTACTGAGATACTGAGTAAATACGGTTTCATCTGCCAAGATATAAAATAAGCATCACGGTGTATGCATGAACAAAGTGCATATACAATTGCATAATCTGAGAACTGATGCAGAACTGGCTCGAAGTCTTTTGGCCAAAAAGAATTTCGTCGGAGCATCTCGTTAGTTTGACTCTTCACCCTGTGTAGAGCGCTCTCGTTACGATTCTTGGAGCAGCTACAAGACAACAACCTTCCGAGATGGATCTTGACCTTGATTACGAAGTCGAGGAGGAACAACAGCCGCATGGTTAGCACATAAACGATTCGTTACTGTCACGCTAAAACTTATTCTTAGTCGAAAGTATGGAACGATTTTGACATAACACTTCGGATACAAATTCATTTACATTTAAACAAGCAGCATAGAATGTATCATACAATGTACTTTAACATGGTAGTTTTTACAATTAAGATTATAAATGCGGAAGAACATGATAGAATGTATTAATTCATTTATTTTCAACTAGAAGCTACGATGAGACCATCGCCCTAAAAATCCCACAGTTGAATTGCCAACTGAACATAAATTTCGAAACGCGATGCTTTCGCGTGGTCGTTCATCACTCGTACATTAGAATCGCTGGAGTATGCATAACTGTGATTTAAGATATTATTCCTCGGAAATTTATGCTTCCGAGTCATTCATTTAGTCTCTAACGACCGTCAATTATTTAGCAATTTTTTCTGATACTCCTTCCCGATTACTGCGCGAATGTGTTTTAATTTGCATGACTAATCCGTGGGATTATTATCCTCGAAAGATTTGTATGCCTGCGTGCGTTATATACGAGCATGAAATCATACTTGTCTCGAATAGCTGAACAGCACAAAACGCAAAAATAGGGACCATCGACACATGTACAATATCAGCAGAGTCGTTGATTGCACTCGCCAGTATATGTGAGCAATGACAAGGTTTTTCCGCAGCACGACGATTAGGTCAGCTTTTTCTACTGAACCTGATGCATACGACCCCTCTTAAAAAAGTGTTCAATAGCTCAACACGAGAATCGACATCGATTCCAAATTTACCTGATCCAAGGAATCGACTCTCGACATCATGGTAGCTTTGTACGCGAGATGCTGTAGAAATTCTAGATCGACTTCTCGTTATCGACACCCTTGTCGTTCGATTCTCTTCTTCACACGAAATCCTCTATCGCAAGACCTTCTGAGGTCTCTCGCACACCACTCTCAAGTTTTATTATACACATGCTTGTAACGCTTCTCGTGATTTCTTTTCACGAAGATATTTTTTCTTCTCATTAGGTAGTCAATAAAATATGAACCAATTGAATTCTTTTGATTCGGTTTGAAGTATTTAATAAATGTTCATTGATCATTTTGCATGTTCCACGAACTGTGGCACGAAAACAAATTTTTGACAATACATTATTAAAAATATCAGAGTAATGCATGGAGTAGCTTTGATGAGAGAACAAAGGCTGCAAATAGTTTGAATATTTTAGAATTGGTATCACATACTCTGGCAATCCGACCATAGTAAAACGTTTGTAATATGTACTTGGTCAAAGTTAGGATTCTGAACGTGAATCGAGACCGTAATTAATCACATTCCGATTCATTTTGCCGATATCCTCTCTCCTGTCAGCTGGCGAAAATATCGCGTGTATACCGGGATTCGTGAAAGCCGCATTAGTTATTCGCAGCTCGCTTCCCAATTCTGACAATGTTCAAATATACGGTTGCACGCGCTAAGAGTGAACGGCTCTATCAAAAATCCGAAACGTGAGCAGATCCATAAACGCAGCATAATTTCTTCAACTCTATTATACCTGGTGTTCTTACATATATTAAGTAAAAGCAGCTTCACCAATCACACGAATCGTAATATCCTTTAATGTCGCTAAAAATTGTGCAAAAACTAATAAAGTGTATATCAATTTGTTGTTAAACGATGTGAACAGAAAGAATAATAACATAATTTCAAATTGTAGTGGTGCTGGTTATTATAATGTTTAACATTAAAAAAGCATCTTTGTTTTAAGTTAACTATTAAGTTAAATTGGTTTTCATGTGTTGTTTGTATTATGTATTAACACGTCTCAAATCTCTACGACCGCAGATAAACAAGTACAAAAACCCGATCTGAATCCCCTTTTGTATGACGCCCGCAATTCGGAGACACAATGAAGTGGAGGTGAAAAAACGCGAAACAAGAACAAGAGAATGGTACACAGCAGGAAGGGAAGTATTTTTCAGAGGAAAGTCTTTAAACAGAGAAATGTATGCACGCGTTGACGAGAGAAAAGACCATTACAATTTGATTAAACCGAGTGAGGTTCTGTAACACCAGCGAAAGCGTCGAGTACACTGTTAATATTGATTGTGCGGCAGACAATTACTGGATAGCGCTGAAACACGTGCTTTTGCTTCCGTATACCTGTTTTCTGCCGCGAAGCTAAAAGTCCATTGCGGAAATTTCAAGCTAGGGAAACAACACTGGCGTACAATGTAAAGTCTGCCCACTAGCGGTCTAAATTTACTTGAAGCTAAATCGCTCTGAATCTCTTCATAATGAAAGAGTAGTACTAATCGTTTACCGTCCACCGAAAATTACGTTCACTGTCTCATGTAATGATGACATTGATTGGCATAATTTAATCAACGTATAATCATCGGAGATACTTCGTTCCCAGTGTTGTTTCGTCAATAAATAGCAAGTTCCAGGATGAACAAAAAACTCGATTTGAATTTTGCAAGTTTAACTGATAATGATCTTTTAAATACAGTGATGTGATGCGGTGAAATACAAAGAAATATTGAAAAGAAGTTAAGATATACCAAGAAAGCCTGACTGATATGTACAAATATCTTGAGGTATTTCCAAAGAAGCATAAATAATAATGATGCTGTCAGTACACTTAGCAATGCGAAAAAGCTACCTGATCCCCGATTAGCGAACCGTAAAGATGGCACTTATCCCAAGAAAATCGGCTTCAGCTAGGTCTTTAAAAGTCAAATGAAGATGCACAACAACCCGGAACGTGTCGTGGGTTCCTCGCTAAAAGAGGTTGGATAGTCTGCAAGCAGGACGATCAGGAGAGTGGCGCACGTTACGGAAAGGTGAAGGTAGTGTGAAGAAGATTTCCAATGGAGTACGGTGGTCTCCTTGAGTACGACATTCATGCTGCTAGTCTATGGAATCGGAGACTAGCAGAAATGGTCAGGTCTTTTGAGACATGGGGTTGTCGACAGAGAAGAAGAGGAACAAGAAATGTAAGGGTAGTTTCTTCACGGCGAGTCGTATCATTTTTGAATGACGTAGAATGAATAGAGGGTGTGTAGCAAGTGTATCTTCTATCGTTTGCAGCCTACTAACAAAAGAGTTAAACCGAAACTCGTGAACTCTTGAATTCTCCTTACGAAAAGGGCCAAATTAGAAATAGAATAAAGTTACACCATGCTCGAATATCTGAAAAATTGAGTGATTAAATTGAGGAGTCTATAAGAACTGTACAATAAGCTCAGTTTTCTTGTATCCAAAATATTATTTATTCCTAGTACATTTCCACATTGTAATCGGCTGCAAATGGAATTGAACTGACGGAATTCATATGTTTCACACTGACGTGTATAGCGTTAGCGTGAGCTGTTAAAAATGCTAAAACGCGTCTGGCAAGCTTCAAAGCACTGCCTTTAACATTTTTACTATTAAGTCGGAATCATTTAATCTGCAATGCTAACTGGCGTTTCTGCGGACGTTTTTACGAACGCGCACGTTTGACTTAAATTACGCAATGCTGAAATTATGACTACTGCCAGTGAAAAAATGCTCCGGGGAACACTGTCAAAGCCAAAGGTGTAATCGAGTAAAGGCGAAGCCTTATTACGTCTTGGTTCCGCTCGTTGCATAACCCCACTGGTTAATAGACCGCAAGTTTGGCAGTAGACATAAACATGGCTTAAAAAATCAATAAAAATCAATAATCAGAATTCGAAGATATTAACTTGTTTTAAAATGCGACACATTAATCAACTAGAATAAATTTACCTTAAAAAATGTCTTTTCATGTATTGAAAGCTACAATTTTTCACAATTTGAATGCGGTATAATTCGCAAAAGAAGAAAATCTGCGAATAGAAGACTTAACGGAACAAAAAGAATTTGTATGACTTAAGTAGAAAAGTAAAACGAAGAGAATGTGGTGGAATTAAGGAATTAAGCAATAGTGTAGTTGATTCAGATAATTACTAAGTTTCTTTAAAATGGTCAATTTGAGGTCACTTTTTCTTGTTTCTTAAGTGCAATAAAGCGGTGAACAAATTTAAAAGCCACTTCCTACAGTCTGATCCAATTTGCAGGAATAAAGTTTAAATGGGGCGAATGGAGGAGAGTATTATAGAAATTGGTAAAGATTTCATGATTGGCATTAGTCAGAAGTAGGAAGAGAATGCCATCGGCAATATTGAGAATATTGACGGCTCGCTTAAGGTCTATAAGGTGCCAGAATGTCCTGCTCTTAATTGCATTCCTCAGGATCTGCAAAAGGGTGGTTCGAAGAACCACGCAACCCGGCATTTCGTATACATATAAGCCAGTAAGCGAACTGCATACAAAACTGCATAATTTATCCGGTGCATTTAGGTTCGGTTATCTGGGACGACGAAACTTGGAATAACTCTGAACTTCGCCGGAAGTTCGGTCGCGTAATGAAGTCGTGAGGTTCCTCTAAACGAAAGATAATTTGCGATAGATAGGACCACCCTGTACAACCTCATATTAACTAAGTTCAGCCAGCATGGATCGCTAGTCCAACTTGTTCGTCCAGTAAAGAAAGCACCTTTATCCCTACAGCGCTGTTTACGTTCAACCGAAAAATTTCTTAGCCATAATTAATGAACGTGTTTAACTGGAATAGAAAACTCGGAACATCATTGAATATTTCGGACAGTGTTCGCAATCATGAATTATAGTAGAAGTCAATAAAATAAAAAAAAACTGAGAAGCCTGAAAAACTTGAATCTAAATGGAAATGACAAGAAGTCAGAAAAGACGATATTAATTTTAATGGTACAGTAAACAAACGTGTTCGCGGAATAACAAGCTATTGACGTTTAATGAATTTTAATACTTGAGATAAAATGAAATGTAAGCATTTCTAGAGTAGAAATTTTCGAGAATTGTCGAAACAATATGAAACTCCAATGTGAAGGACGAATTATTAATGAACAGTTTTGTTTTGTTGTTAGCTTGAAGAATTCCCTCTTAAATCATTTTAGGAGAATGAAAACGATTCATGAAATGCGATTGGGCAAGATATAACTCATAAATGCCAGTCAGAATATATTAGAGAAACCCACGGAATCCGAAGCACTCGCAATCAGTGTAGAAACGTTGCGAGGTTTCGAAGTACTGTTTAATGAAAAACTTACTGTGGCAAGGAAAGCGTTTCTGACACCTTAATTCAATTTCGAGCAAAGTTGCTTCGATCTCGTTGTCAGCACGAACTTTTGATGCAATGCGAACGATTGATTAACTTTGAAAGATATAAAGTGGAAAACTAAGGGTGACAAAAGTCAATTTATGCGGGTAAAGTATTCGTGAATAGCGAGATATCGAATCGGAGGGTTCTAAGCAGTGGCAAATGTGTACGTGTATAAAGGAAAGCGTGCACATACTCTCTCGGTAAAAATCGATCGGTCGACCTTCCGCTGAAGCTGCTCGCAATTGACGGAAAGCAAGGTCGACTAATTTTCAACTTTACTTTCAATACACTCTGCTCTATAAATAACGAGTTGTCTCGTTTCGCTGAACGCCACAAAAATCAATAAACTCTCGGGAATAGCTATCTCGAATCAGAACAATTACAAAACATTAGCCAGGCCATTTTTCTCAATAAATTTCAGTCATATGTTGCCTTACTTTTCTCAACAGTTGTAGATTTTGATATTAATATTTAATTGATTTTGTTAATTTTCTCTTGAAACACAATGATTTTCAAGATATTGGCAATTTTCGTAATAAAACTTATCACGCGGTCCACCGCGGCAACGACTTATCGTGGGAAAAGGAAATCATTGAAATTATAGTCTGACCTAGATAGCGGGAAGACCCACAATCGAGAAAAAAAGAAGGAAGGTAGACAATGACGAGAAGAGATGTCGGATAATGAAACGACGGGTACGAGTTCGAGGGACAAGAGAAGAGAGTGCCAGAAAGGAGAATGTCTGAATAATTAGAGACAGAGACGCGGTAGAGAAACGAAAAGAAATGCGATGAAAGAATAATAGCGAGTCTCTAAAGAAATACTCTGCTCGTAGCTTACTACGGCCATCAACCTAGATACGCAACTGATTACGTCAATAAATCTCTTACGAAATATACGAATAAACAACTATAAACAATATAGTTTGTACTATACTTTATTACTGTACTGATTATACTGCAAAGTTTTATTCAGAGGATTCTAAGATGTTTACATTAAAACTGTTAATAAAATATATAAAATACGGAAACCCATGTTACATGACAAGATAGATACCCTAAATTCAAATCTAACAAAGACAGTTCACCGTTGTCGCATTTGGACACAGCTGGATTAATTTTGTTCTCCAGTTTTCGAATATCGAATATTCCTTTTAATTGTTTCCTGAGACATTGACCATGAATAAACAGAATATTTCAGTCACGCACGAAGCGAGAGGGCTAAGAGCATCAGGAACAAAACAGCTCAGTATGCAAACGGAATTGCAGCGTTGGCCGCGAAAGGCAAATCAACGGCTGGGCAAAGTTCTGGGCTGCAGCAAACTGTGAAGCATGGAACCCTTTAGCTCGAAACGAGTCAACTTCTAATACCGCCATTTAGAGTCTGATATCACCATCCAGAAAAGTTGGCGAACGCCGTACCACACTGCTCGTAAATGCCAAGCCCACTCATCCCTGCTTATCCAGTCTCGCCGGCTTTTGTAGACAGACTTACTTGTTAGCTATACAGACTAGTGACATTTTTCTATATACATTAGGCCCTTATAATATCGAACTTCAATACAATTTGCAAAATATTCTGCAAGATGATTCGCAATGGGTTACGATGTGCACCATGAGAGATAGTGTCACGTCAAAGTCTTAATCTGTTGAAGCTATCATTGGAAATCTAGCTAACTTAATTCCCTGCCATATTATATCATTTTAAAACCACATATTCGTGTATCTACATTCCTTTTCCTCGTTTCTATTCATCCAAATAAAACTTCATAATGGAAAACCGTGTGGTACACGGCAGCATGCGGGAATTACATTCTACGTATTGTGATGAGAAAATTGCAAAATTTCTTTTAAAGGATTATGTTTCAATATGAATTCTTTATATCATAAATTCATGACTAATTTATCTTTCACAATCCATTGAAGATCTTTCAATACCCAATCATTTTGTTACCTAAAAATTGTTTTTTACCTGGCAAAAATTGAAGTTATAAAGGATTGGCGTTCTGTTTCATTTTTAGTTTTCATTTGTAGAATAATACGATTTACCCTACCATGCATCTCTGTGAATTTACAGCCGATTTTCCGCATGCGTTTTTTATGTGCAAATTCTGATGTCATTCACAGTTGAATTAAATTGCAGAAAAGCATTTTCGAATATTATGAACCGTGTACAAGAGTAGATGAAGATCAAAGCTCTAAAATTAGTAACACAATCAGGGATACGGTCACGTGAGAAATGTGAGATCGATTAAATCAAACTAGGAATTGAATTGAATCCTGCATGCGAAGTGTTTGCACTGATTGGTGTTACAGAGCTGATGATATTTGGATTAGCGCGTCCGAGAATGGGTTCCTCGTAACGGATGCATTGATTTTGGCGAAGTAGCTTTGCAATTATTTATTCGGAGTAAATGGTTTACGTACATATCGCAAAAGAGTATTTTCTCAGTGTATAAACTGAACGGGCGTGTTACTCATCCGTTTTAATTCGGTATGCACGTTAAAATTGACTTTATATCTACTTATACTTCAGGCAGAAACAAACAATTAATATGAATTTACGAAAACGAATAGAAAAAGCGAAAAAGAATACAATAATATATTATACAGATTCTTCTCCTGGAATTATTTCAATTTTATTTGTATAGTAAACAGAAATATGATTTTATTTAAGGTACTTATATTTGAAAAATATTTAATTTAGCGTAATATCGGGTAATATTTATATTTATACATGTACATCTATAATCTTCTCCGCCGAATGTAATATTCAACCTGAATTTTATTATTAGATTACTCTTTGTAGAGGAAATAATTGAAAATAAAATACATAATATGTGTTTACGTGGCTTTGCTACCACTGAGAATCTCCCGTCCATTAGATTAAATGTCAACGTATCTGATACTGGGAAATACGTAATATGGAGATATTGAATCACGCCATATGACATTATAATGAATGACACATTATAGCAAACATAATTCAGTGATAAACTACTGGTCACCCCATATGTCCAACTCATTGTTTAAGTAAGTATAAACAACGTGAAATTATAGTATGTTCCTACATTATTTACACAAATGAAATTAATATCTCAAATTATCGTTGGATCATCAGGCAAATACTGCCGCATATTGATCAAGCACACAAGATATGTACCTATAATTAAGCACAAATTAGAATTCTCGTTGAATACCAAGTCCGAAGTTGTTGTTTGATAAACTAATTAACATATTATCCATAATAAGGAAACATGCAGAAATCCGAATCTAAATTATTTGAAATTTGATATCACTAGACTGCGAGTATTTATACAAATATGAATTTTATTCTCATTAGTATCAAATTGCACGTTATCATTTTTCAACCATGAAATTTATAAAAATTGGATTTTGATATACTCTACAGGTATTGTTAAAGACAGAAAATAGACAATAATTTGAAGCTGTTTTGTGAAAAATGTTTTCTAATTTGTTAAAACTTACAATATAAAAGTTTCGGCATTTTTGGTCTGGTTGCAGATTTTTACAGGAAAAACATGGTTACGTAGCGAGGAATATGTTCTTTAGGTTTCCCGGGGGTCTGGTTGAGGTTAGGTACACCGTTCCATTGAAAAATGAGCAGAAAGTGGAGAGGGAAAAGGAGAGAGGGCTGTTAACTCGCAAACCGACATCGAATTACCACCGCTGAAATTGTGAAATATCGTGTCGTCGGCTTGCTAGTGCAGCTTGCACTACACGTCGTCTGCTTTAGGCGCGTAATGTTTAATTTGAAGAAAGTGACGTGTTTACCGTGAACATCGCTAGATCAGTTTCTCAAGCGCACTATGTACCGTGTTCATGGGTGGAGAAGAACATACAGCCTACAATCACGTTTTACGAGATGCGTAAAACAAACTGTTGGAACAAAATTAATCCAATAGCAACAACCCAATACCCTTCAACGTTTATACCACTTCTAGCTGGCATATTCTCATTTTTCAGTCCTCGTATAGTCGCGATGTATTATTTTTTCATTTGGCGTCCCACAGTGTGATTTTATAAATTGACAGTATCATGGCAGATTAATCAAAGATACGAACTTACGCATATTTTTATATTAGAACTAATTTTACTATTAAATCTTCAAGGAAAAATGAAACAATCATGCTCCTTCCAGGAGGTGAAAAATGGAAATACTAATAGGTAATTATTAAACGGTATTAAATTCCAGTAGCTTTAAAAAACGAAATAAGAATGCAGCATAGAAACCAAGGGCAAAATTGCAGGGGTGGTTATTAGCAAGTAATCGCGTTAGAAAAAGCATTAAAGCGCCGCTAACGGTGGTTTCTTTTTCGGAAAGATAAATGAAAGAGCAGCCTAAGAACGAAGCCGGGGAAGAAATCGCGGAATGAATTCCACAAGGTAATTAACTTTCTTCAGAGTTCGAAAAAAGCTGACAAATCGAATCTGGCTTAACGCGAGCTGAAAAGGAACAGGGAGTAGATATAGAAAGCTAGCGGTAGTAGTTTCGTTTTTAACCCCTGCAAAATAAGGTTAATCAAAAAAGAACGGTAAAGTAATACTGTGCTGACAGTAATTAGATGTCGTGGGAATTATCAGTTGCTGCAACAATATTTCACTGGTTTTAACTCGAGTCGAAAAATAAGACAGCGTTTGAACTGCGGATGCAACGAGTCGCGACAACTTTGATTAGTTCGCTATAGACCCCGAAAGACATCTACTAGCAATCTTACTCTGCCAGTACGCGCGCGCGTCCTCGCCCGTTGCGAACTTCGGGAGTTTCGCACCATCGACTTTCGATTGCCTCGTTCTCGAAGTAGTTGGAAAAGGGAAAATACCGTTCGAAGTAATTTCGTAGCGGTACTAGTCGACGATGTTTGCTCGAGACATTGTCTTTTGCAAATATTCCAAATTGTAGTCAAAGACCTATTTTTCTATTTATTATTATTATTATTGCCATTGCCATTGATTTTATATATCCCTTTGCTGTTATTAAAGTTATGTGAGAAGAGCAGAAAAAACGGAAGCGAAGACTATTCATATGTAATAATTTAATGAAACGTAATTCGATCTAGATTCTAGATCGACTGCAAAAAATATTCCGCTGCACCAAAGATATGAACTTCATAATAAGTGGAAATTGAGATTACGTTAGGGCTTCTCGTTGAAATATTATAACTGAGAGAAGCGGGTATTTTAATTGAGTGATACCAACACATTCAAGTTAAAAGTTTTAAACTAATCGAGATGGAAGTTGAGTAGTAAGAAACGGCTGTAAGCCGACCGGAAGAGAGGAAAGGGGTAATAGTGAGGGTAATCGATGAAAAATTTAGTTCTGTTAAAGCTTTTAGTCATGCTATTAACGACAATACTTCATTTGAATTTTTTGCAAGCCTCGTCGCTCGTTCTAGAAAACGATCTGGTACGCTAAATCGATTTGTCTTCGGAGACCACGACTTCGCGACAAGTGTTCACTTGGCCCAATTATTTTTACAAATCGATGGCTAGTAAAAAAAAAAGGGAGGGAATGGTACACGGTTCGAATTTCCAGTAAAACGTGACTGCGAGTAAATTGTCATGAAAAAAAAACGTGGAAAGAAATTGCTGAAATTCGAAAGAAAAATAGCAGTAAGGCCAGTGAGAAAAACGCGTTCTGCATTTAGGCTATTTGCACAAGCAAAACTGTACCAGGCATAATTAATATCCCGCGACACGATGCATTATCGCATTATCCAACCGTAAACCCAAAGGTCAACCGAGAACTGAGCAAGCTCGAAATTTAATAACGATTCGTGCTTTAACATCGTTTCACTGGGAAAATCGTATCACCAAATCGAATCGCTTACTCGTTAATGATCGCATATCGCCACATACATATATTCGAATTATAATATTCCTACTTTAACGAAACGCTACTCGCAACTGATGAACCTTGACAGCCAGATCCACATTCCGTATACCACTCGTAGAGGATAATTAGGTATTTCCGAAGAGACAAGTATCTGAGATATAGCTAGTATGGCAAAACATCTGGGAGTTCGGCAATGACATAGCTCTGAGAAATACGGCGAAACGAGAAGAACTGGACCGTCCATTTTTATCCGAAGAGTCCAAAAAAGAGAAAGAGAAAGAAGAATAATAGCTGTGAAAAATATTCGAAAACATTAGCGAGCGCAAGAAAACCCGGTGCAAAAAGAGTGGGCGAAGGACAGACGGGCCCAGAGAGGATGAGTTTGGAAGAAAAGTATCAAAAGACACTAGAGAAGAGAGGATGAACGGTAGAGAAAGAGAGAGAAAGGGAGAGTGAAAGGGAGTGCCTGGGGATAAGGGCGAGTATGTCAACGTGAAATAAACGCGCCGGCTAGGCGCACCGTTTAACTTCTGGCTGCGTCTCACGAAGGGAGGGTCAGAAGGATAGGAAAGACGCTCTCTCAAAAGGGCTAGGAAAAAGGTGGAAGCCGCTGGATGCAGAATCCGGAAGCAATATTTCACGGCCTTCCTAGGGTGTCTGGAGCCACCGTGTGGCGTTCTCCCAGAGAACCGTCACACCCCCACCTGGTATGGACCTCTACGACCGAGACCGATGGATTCGGGGCCATTTGCTTACTCAGTGCTCACCATCGACTCGACTGCCATCCACCGGAGAATCGTACCTACAATGACTGTGCACGCTTCGATAGAACGTTCGTGAGTCCAATCACTTCCAGTCTCTCGAATCTGAGATATTGAACGTTACCAATCGGAGGATAGTCGAGATTTAGTTAATCAACTCCGAGAACCAATAGTTCTAGAACATCTCTATTCGCGAAATGTCTTCAGAATCATGTTCTAATAGGAAAGGCAAGGACATTTAATAGAAACATTTGTTCTGGCGTTTGTTTTATACATTTCCGCAATTATTTATCTAAACACTATTAAACTCAAGGATAGTTCAAGGTCTGTTAAAGTCACAATGACAAGTCGATTGTGTGTGATTTAAGTAGTCCGTTTAAAATATATTCCACTTCTGATATTCGTAGAAAGAGCAAAGTCAAGTGACATCTCACAAAGTAACTGTGTCTTGCTATGATTACAATTAATGACAGACTCTATCACTACTTTACATTTCCCAGCCGATTTGCGTACATGTGAGGATTAATCAGAAGTATCCTCAGAGATCTAACTTGCACATTGGTTTAAGTTTCACCGTGGGCCGTTCCAGTAACGAATAGATTAACGTCATTGTTCCAGCACTGTCAAGGGATTAGAGCGCTTACGGTTACGCGGAACTCCCTTTGCGAGAGATTGTCCGCGTAAACCCGTTTCGAGACGAAAGACTATCCCAGATTCCGTTGCGAAGAGCCGCGCTTGCTATCTCATTACTGGATTCATCTGGTTCGGTCACTTTGACTCCGCGAGCAAAGAAGTCCGGTTTCTACTGAATCACATAATCGGCTTTGAGATCTTGATTAACAATGCATATCTCCAGAATCTGAGTCACAATGCGATCCAAATGGCGAGAACACCATAAAGGGTTAGGCGAAGCAGAAATCATTCTGACAATTCGTTTGGCAAATGGCAATTCATAATCTTGCTGAGTAAACCGTTTTCAAATGTTTGCGAATCTAATTTAGTTCTGGCAGTTTATAGATAAGGATATATTTTTCATTATTTCATATCTCAGGAACAATAGAATCCTCAAAAGTAGCTATGCTGCAGATGAAATAGGCGAGGTGTAATTTAACCGACATAGGAATGAAATCAATATCCATCGGCAATAAACAATATAGACTGTAATATTATGCGGCAAGCTATGATGCGATGTGCTATGCCGCACTGGATCCACTTGACCGTGCCGCGGCCACAGTGCTGTGTACTATGTGTAGCCAAACAATACGTAAGTAGTGGCCCTACTGCTGCAGAGGCAGCGGAAACTAGATGGTGGTCATAGCTCTATGTACCAAGACAATGCGGCACCATTCAAGCGTCAGTACCCCAGCTGCGATCAATGATACATATTACATGCCACGAGTTACTCACGTACTCTCAACTCCTCAGTCCTCCTGTACCGAGGCTCATGCTAATCGTTAAGTGTGCAAACTCAGCTTGGCACGCGCACACTTTATGCCAAGCTTCCGCTGCCCGAGTATTCCTCTTTCTATTCTCAGGGTCGTAAGATACTTCATGAAAAACGCGCCGAAATAGCTCTCGAGTTTTTTCTCCCGTAAGTGCGGTCTGCAAAAACGAGAGTTTACTGGCCGAGTTAGCCGCATTAGTGTACTTGGGAGGGAGCGCGGTACGCGGTTGTACATTAAGCTCAGTCCCGAGTACAATGTGTTTTGTTTCGTAGGAGAGAACGAACGGCGCCAAAAATTTTGTTGCGGGACAAAGCGCGCCCGCAGACTGCATTGTGAGGTCATTTCCCAGTCGAGGAAGGTGGCTCGCAATTTCACCAACGGCGACTGGTATTCATACCGCTCACTGTTGTAGACTCGTGTTTCTGCCTTACCTTCCCTGCAATTTAACTTAAAGAGGCACGGACACAATTAAAGACACTGGCCACCCTTGACAACTTTCAGCGGAAGTCGTTTACGACTCTTCGCGCTATTTTCCTAGAAAATCACTCGACTTCACCGGTCTGTTATCGACTGGCGGAATAGCGCGTGGTATATTTCGCATCGAAGAAAAAATTAATGCGAAGTTGTTAGGAACAGCTGGAGAAGAATAGGATTGAACGTGGTTCATGGAATGCGTCGGTACAGCCACCAGCGACATCGAGCTTGCCCATTACAGCTGTGATCAGAGTTCGCGAATGGTATCCGAATGGCAAGTATTCCTGCTATGGTTCGCAAGTTTCGAGTTCCGCGACAAGTTGTTAATGGTCGCCCGCGGGCCGTCGCGGTGCCGTACCACCAAACCCTGTTGGCTCGCACAACTGCTCAGGATTCCGACATCCTCTAGCAATAGGCAAATGAGACATAAATTGCGACGGCGACGCTCAATGGAAATTATTAAACAACTAAATTACTCACTAACCACTTAACCGCGATATATTCTAATTACTACTCATTGAAATATGGTCAATTAATTTCTCTACAATAAACCAGTTGAGATATTCTCAATACAGTAGGAACTTTATTAATGCGACTAATTAGGAGCAAAACAATCGAATAATCAAATTTGTTTTATAACAAAAGATTAATACAGATTTTATTATTTGCAAAACTGCAAGAAGTGTTGGAATTATTAAACTATGACAGAGCGTTCGAATGTTGTTCCGATAAGATGTGTGAAGGTAATGGAAGTCCTACTCTACTATTATCTCGGTTCGACGAACTTTTCTCAGTCAGATAAGTACAGCCGCAAGGACTCAAAGGACTCGGCGAAAGGTGCGCGCTCGAAATCCCGATAAATTTCACGCGCCGAGGGCTATCTATGGGCGGCTGTAATCTTGCATAATGACGGATAATGAGATGCAGTCAGCTTCCGGAGTCTCGAGATAAAAAGAAGGCGCGTCGAAAGCTAGTGTGTATCACGCGCTCGATACAAAAGGACCGGCATTCTCCCGTGCGACCCATAAAAAGAATCGATACGCCAGCGCATTGCAAAGGGATGCAGCAGCACTGCAGTATTGCACTCCGCACAGACACATCGGACACATATGAACGTACAATTACATTCGAAGTGGGGTGGAAAGTACAATACTTCATTTCGGAAGGCGGACCTCCATAAGAATGGTAACAACATTTCGAATAAAATGGAGTCGCCATAAATCAAAATGGAATGTTCGATCTTAGACCGAAATATTCGATAACAACATCCATTTTCGCGTTTGAATCTCCAGGATTCAAGATTGCACTTCTCTCAGGGTATTTCTTTGGACACATACATATCCGCAATATTTTTACCAGCTGCGTTCGAATCGTGGGTTTTGAATATCACCTTCGAGCTGTCGCGACATCACGGAAAACCTATGGATTCATATAGCCTCGATATATGCATTATACGCTGCTGATATTGTGAAGCGACATAGTCCATCTAGCGTAATCTACTTTTCGTCTGCAACTCTATGTATCTACAAAGATCATGCACATGTGTGAGTGTTAATTTAACCAAGGAAAATTCTTGCTTTATCTTCAAACTGATTAGAACACTTGTTTAGAATTTCTACTTTTGTATAGAAAACTAGTTAAGTAGAAGAAAGTAAATAGTAGAATAGGAATTCTAATAAAGTCTGACGAATAACTAATTGACAATTGGATTAAATAATGGGTAGTAGTCTTTAATAGTATTGCACTGTCATTATATAATGCGGATGGAGGACGAGGGGCTTGATGAAAGACGCCCGTTAACTTCGGCTGTTAAAGACCGCGCAAGGTTGGATGCATTTCCCTGGACGTCTAATTAATATCCAGAGACAACCCACCGCAAGGCAAGCTGCAATTAAATACGGACAGCTATGTGTTCGTTGAGAATAATTTCCGTGTCCTGCCTTTCCTTCTGTAAAGAGTGCTACCAAACATAAATAAGGAAGCCGTGGTGTAAAATTCCTTTGCTTCGAAAGAACCAAACAAAGTCGCGAAATGTCAACGGAAGGTAGGAAACCAAGTGTAATTATGTGGCTTTTAACGCCAACCGCAAGCAAAATGGAAAATATATATTTTCTTTGCACCTAGTATTAAAACTGCCAACAATTAATTTTATCTGACGAACTCTCTGTTACAGCAACGTGATTTTCTTATTTCTTTCGTTGTTTTAAAAATTTGTTTTAAAAAATGATGTATAGCAAGTAAATAAGTTTTTACACTGGACTTGTTTCCACGTACTTCATTTCTTACGGAATTCCATATTAGTAAAATTGCACCCTTTATATACACGAACATAACTTGAGCTGCAATGAGTAGTTTCCCAGTTCACAGAATTCTTAATGCTTTTTCTCCGAAGCAGCAAAGACAAGTTTGTACCGCGTTTCTACGTCAAAGTGCACACGCTCAAAAAGAATTAGCGAAGCTTTCAACCTAACATAACCCCCGTTCAAATTCAATGATCGAAAGCAGCCGTTGTATATAAGTTTCTACCAGCCTCGTGTATCGTCTCCAAAAGGGGATATAGAAAGAAAGAACCGAGGAAAGACACGAACGATGGTAAAATTGGTCCAATACATCTAACGAGCAGTTTTACGGCATGGTTTCTGGTTGGCGCGTGCAACACGAAGCGGAGAATCGTAGAACGGTGGAACGATTCCGGTGGAAAACGAGGAGAAATCGGCTCGACTGTCGAGCTGCTGTAGCTTCGCCAACGATCGCGGCATTCTGTTAACGATCTTACAACAGTGCCTGCTCGTGCTTTGAATTTCAAATCGAGCGGATACGACAACTGGCATTGCGCTGCCACGCGCGCACGCGTGAGCACAACTGGACCACTAGCAATTCCGTGGCACAGGCAACTCGATACTAACGATCGCGACGCGATCGGAAGTTTCCCGACGCTCTCTGAATATCACGGCCAGGTTATAGTTGTCGGAGGAGGAACTTCATAAGTCATGGCCACGGATCAAGAACTTTACCCTGGAACCATCCCACTGACACAAATCTATGAATAAAAGGGCTGCAAATAATATGAAATGAGCTGAATTCGGTATTCTTATTATACCAAATGATTTATGGCTGTCTGCGATGCAGTCCGCTAGAGCGAATTATGGCCAAAGGTTCAGGATGTTGGAAAATGAACTAATGGTCTTGATAAATTCCAGATTTCTTATGACGAAGAAATTGCAATTTTCGATCTTATTCTTTTCAAGATAAAGTAAATATTTCATATATTTACAAACGAAAGATATTTTACTCCTCAGTAAACATTTGTTACGATGTTTTTAAAAGATACTGTGCTATACTAAATACGAAATCAGTAGAATGGTGGTTTATAAAACAGCCGGCTTAAGTAGTAAAAATTTACAGAATACATATCAATATACTCAATATTATCGACCAATGCTGAGTTCCATTTCATTGAAGATATAGAAGATACCAATGTAGAAAAGTGGCAGAAATGCTCTTGACGTAAGTAAGTACTTACGAGCTTATGTATTTACTATGTAGAACATATAATTCGGATTCAAGTGTATGGTGTAATACCCTGTCCCCAACGAGTGTTACGAGATATTTGAAAGCTATAAAAATGCACTGTGGGCTTTAAAAGCAGCCAATACCTTCTACATACAGTATATGTAATGTAATACAAATGTTCATGAAACTGATCTTTCGTATGGTTCGGCAAATATCTCCTTCAAAATCGATGTACCATTCACAAGCCAATGTAAGATTATATCATCAACGGTCTATTCCCATCTCATAAGCCATGCAACTTGTCATATTGGGCATCATAAAAAGTAAAGACCAGTAGATCTATAATATATTTATAAAAGTGTATCCTAAGAAAGATGCCTGAGATAATTTGTAAAACAATAAATCGGATATTTCGATATTATAACAACTATCCTTCACTACTTGCGAATAAATGAAAGTAAATTAAATTCGATGAAATATAAGAAATAACGATAATAGACTAGAAGCATATTCTGGGAAAGGGGAAAATTGTGACACAGAGCATAAAAGCAGGCGTGGAACACGTTAAAGGAAATTTCACCTTTCTGGCACATGCGACCGGATAGCGATAAATTGGAAAGTTATCCTAAGAGGCCGGAAGTAAGAATCGAGAGTGCATTTGCAGCCACTTCGCCTAGGCTGTTTCGCGACCGTGCGAAATAAAGCTACGCGGCACAGTGTGATAATAAAGGAGCGTGGAGAATGATAATTAATGGATCCCCAGGACTTGGCGAACAAAAGTTCGCGATGGTGCGAAAGCGCGCAGTCCTGTGCAGCGGCACGATACATATTGTACATTACCACGGGTGCATAAAAGCGAGTGTACTTACTTTGTCTCGTTAAGTCGATCCATAAAAGAAATACTTCTTGGATTATAACTTTGCCGCTACCATAACTGAATTCGTACTGAACCAAACGACCGCAGGAAAAGTTTGAAAACGAAGAATGATATAACGCAGGAATCACAATTTTGCAAACATTAAATCAAGCTCAGTACTGTTTACAGTTAGTCGAATTTTAAGCATATTGAAGGGACTTGAAAGAAGTTGGTACAAGGTTTAAACTTTAAAGAAAGTCAAAGTAATTACGAGTATCATTAGAATTTTCGGATGCCACTCGAAAAGTATTAGTTAACTATACATATAAATAGAGGAAGCGAATAATGCCAGTGAGTTGAAGTACAATATTGTGTATCATAACTGAAATTTGGAAGATTCAAATTATCTGAATTTGTATAATCAACAACTGCAGGATATAATTGTGTATGCAACTTTATACCTTCCTTATACCTTTAAACCCTAAAGACTGGGAAATGAAACGTTTATTAAGTCAGTATATGTATAATTAAGAAGCGACGAAGCTTCCAAGCTCAAAGTTTTCCACTGAAATTGCTACTGATAGCTAGTTCAACTATATTAGAAAGTTTTTGAACAAGGTATTAAAAGAATTAAAGTGACTATAAGGGCTGGCAAAATGTTCACATCGCGCCAGTTGGAAATTGAAATACTTATTAATTCACTGTTCATTCGAGAAGTGTGCAGATCGTAGGGTTAAAATTCTCAAAGCTTGGGTCATACTAATTGCTACTTGTAGTTAAGCGAACAGTATTCAAAAAGTTTCAAGAGACCATGTTAACCAGAGTTTACGTGTGGCCACAAGCCTGGCTAAAATTCCTACACTATAGCAGCTGCAAAGGGAAACAGGCTTTTACTATATAGGGTGTCGAATCAAATTCGAATGTTGAATATAATCGAAAAAGAATATTGTATTTCGGTGCACATGTGTCTCCAGTCTGAAAAGTCAAGAGACGATCGAATGTCCGCGAGCTAAAAATCCAACAATAAGCGAGGTCGTCCGAAAAATTTAAAATTGAAGTGGAATATGATCGTTCATCATTGTATCTTTCGTATCTAACATATAACAAATTAATAACTAACGCAAAATTAAGATTTCTCTCAGTATAGTATTTTTGCTGCTGAGCGTGCAATTGAATTCGCATCGCGCGATAGAAAGGAAGATAAAAGGTGAAGTAGATAAAATACGTGTGCGATGCTACCATTAACGTAGGATACGTAATGTAAATATTCCCGTGAAAAGTAAAATACTCGCGTGTATCAGATATATTTGCTCGAGGTTTCATCATATATATATATATATATATATGCAAGCGTTGTTTATGCTCTGTCACGAAAATAGGAGCCTGTCCATGTTTAAAAAAAGAAGCAGAAGATGGAAAAGCAGAAAATTCAGGCCGTAAAGTGAAATACCGTTCTACGGTAACATAACATTTACATACGCGAATCAGCCGAAATACAGGGAAAAGATTTCCGATACCTCTGTCTTCGCTCGGGGACGTGATTCCCCTTTTCAATGGAGCTCCGCGTCACGAAGTTTCCTACAATTTTAAGCTAAGCCACCGTATCACACACGTCGAAGCGTATTACGTAGACGAAAACAACGTCAAGCTACCGCATATCGAGAAAGAAAATAAAGAATCTGCGAGGAAAGAATTTTTGCAAAATGCACAATGCGAACTAGGGTACAGTAGAACGTCAGATATCCGAACCTCCATTGTACGAATGACTTACTACGATTATTTCCGCATTTTACGTTAATATACGTGCCAAAACTTGTATGATATTAAAAAAGAGAGAAGAAATAGCAATGTAAAATGTAAATCTGCATCTGATTACATTTTATAACTAAATAGAAAAAAATCGGTGTATCCAATCTACAGGAATTTTTACTAATTTAAAAAATATGTATATGTGGATAAAATTTCACTCACAGTGTACTTTAAAGAATGACCGAACTTCTCGGTTATCTGTTTTATTCTTTGAACGGATCGGATGACTGAAACTCTACTTTAAACTGTATGCCCGTACTCGTTCACCCGGTATATAACATTGTAGAAGCTACTCTTCCGTGAAGGGCTTATACGGTAAATATGAATCCTTTGATAATTGTAGTTTTGACTCTGCAACGATGTTCCTTGATGAAGTGCCAGTAGAATTTATTGACTTTTAACATACGCATACTGACTAGGTCACTCGGTGCAGCGAATAATGAACAAAGGCCATTGCTTATATTTACACTTAAAACAAAACTGCAATTGCTAGTGGTCAAACCATCAAAGCACCCGACTCCAATGAACGCACGAACTGTCGAGAGCTACGGGTTGATTTTACCAGGGATATTTTCCGATTTCTCCGAGTAAATTTCGCCCTGCCTGTATCAAACTGTTTTTGATAAAACGTGCGGAAATATTTTGATACATTTCCCGTATTTTGAATTGATTACGATACCCATTACGATAGGCTGTATGTGACGAAAACAAAATGTCATGGAACCGTATTTCCCTCGAAAAGTTTAGATTTACTCGAGCAAATTTTAACGTGAAAAACAAGAATTCGCGTTAATATACGATATTTCAAAAATTGCATGCAAATAGATCTTTTATTTCGTAATTGTTTGACCGAAATGTTTAATCGATGTTCGCCAATAACAATTTTTATAATTCATCTAAGTAATTCAGAGACGGTAAGAATTATTGTTTTAATTTATTATAGAATTGTCGACTTACGTTAGTGCAATAATTTCGCTCTATTGAACACTCATTAATTTGATACATTTTAATCTCTGAGAAATCAGAATCTCAGTTTATTTTGAGGCAAGGATTTTTCAGTAATTCCTTAAACTTCGCATGAATTGCCTGTGCTTTCGTATTCCCCCAGTATTACAGAGTATTTCTCGGACATTGCACAACCAATAAAAAACCGAGAATCGCTGAATAATTATTCGTGGGAGTCTAGAATCGGTAAGATGAAAAGAGAGAAGAAAAATGGTCTAAAACGACTGGTAAAAACGAGGCGTAGTGGCGAATCATAAATATAATATTTCGCGTTCAGTCCGACTGAAAAGAAGAAGACTCGTCTCTCGAGCAAGTGCCAATGTCTGAAAGAAATCCTCGGGCAGCCCTTTCTTTCTAGAACGTTCCTTACTCAAAAAAGAAACAGGGCTTTCTGTGTCGCGGCAACACCGGCTATGAATTAGAGATGTCCACCTGGTGTTTTTGTTCGTGCCGCTCCATAAATAGAAACAACTTTAACGCGAGTCCCATTCACTTTTCTCTCCTTTTTACGCGATTCGCCTGTTTTTAATCAAACAGTATCTCGGCCTTAAACCACTCATATTTTATCCATTCATTTCTTTATTTATTCCCTGGCCAACCTCTTTTTCCCCCTGAACCTCTCCCATCGATCTACCGCCACACGACACTTTTTCGTCTCGTTTTTAGCTGCTTTTATATGCAGCTTCAAGAAAACACCCAACAAAATCAACCCTTTGAGTTTCTTCCCCACGGAATTTTGCTAGAATATTAAAATAGTCTTTTCAATCTGCTTGAATCTTTCAAAATTGCAAGTTGCTACTGACAATTCTGAAAACATTTGACCACAGGTTGGATTTTAACCATTAAAACTGAAGTACATTAATAATTCAATTATCAGTATTCAAAAACTTAAATCGACACTGATCGTGTGAGTGGACGATATTGGAATGAATAGTTGCAATATTCGTAATATTTTTCCCGATAAAAAGCTAACATTCTGGAACCAATCGAAATATCAGTTACGCACGAATTGGAACGAACAGTTTCACTTGGAAGCGAGGGTTTGTCAGACACGTTTTGCGGCGCTACGTCCGGTACATTTACCGCTACCCTGTAAAATGTTCCCTTCGGTTGTAGTGACTCGTACAATTCGTGCTTATGTTCGGAATCGGGGATGATGCTACACTCACTCCATTATTGCGATGTAACCAAAAATCGCGGATGCAGCAGGCACCAAGCACCAATTCACATTTTCAGGCTTGGTTCATCCGTCGTTGATTATTATTGACAGTGGTGCGAATGACAATTTATTCCAAATTTGTGGAATAGAACTGTATTGATCTCTACTATTTTCAAAAATTAAATTTGCAGATTGAAAGGTGAATATCAGAGTTTCCCGGTAAATCGTTCCTTTTTCCCTTTATTCATTTTAGAACCATAACTTTGAGTTATCATTAGAGATATGTAAATTAGAGATAAAATTATTCAAAGTTACCCCAATTGGAGAGTCCAGAGAGTTTATATACTCAAGCAAATTATGAAAAGCGTCCCAGCTTCAAAGAGCTGGTTTTTTAGATTAAAAATTTCGTGCCTAAAGAAACTCACTTGAATATTGTGCACACAACATTTTACATATTATCTTAAACATACAAAAGATTGATAAACTATAGCGTCGATCAATTCGAAAGTAATTACCATCTAAAGCAATTGTTCACTCGAGAATTTTCCAGGTGGTTGTGTCCACCGCGACACCGCAATTTACGAGGAGAAAATCCTGGGTTGATCCGTGTTTGAAAACTCAGCACTGCCAAATAATGCAATTCGCTGGTGGATCCTCCGTTTTGTCGAGGAGATTTAAGAAAAGGAAAGGAAAATCGGGGGCCGAAGGAAACAGCCACCTAGCTGTAAGTAGGTGCTTTCTTGCAATCTGGATTTCGAATCCTTCCGGTGGAGGCAGGAAAGATCGAGGCTAGAAGATTAGGGACGTCGAGCATTCGATCTCAAGTTACTACAGCTTGCCCAGGAACAGAGCCAGGCCCGTCCGTTGCTCGCCCTCAAGTGCGGGCTTTCCTTTCACGATCCTGCTGATCCGCTCTGGCGTGCCAGAATTCACCGGAAAAGAAATTGCTCCTCTTGTAATATACATATATATATGTATATATATATACGAATTTCTTAATGTCCCTGAACCTCAATCGGTCGAATAAATAAATTCGTGAATAAATAAATACTAAACACTGAACAGTAAACATGTTGCTGGGAATTTCATTGATAATCAGAAAATAACAACATTCACGATAATTGAATAAACTCCACTTATAATAACACACACATTTGGTTCTCTCTTATCTTACGAATCAATGGTTGCCAAGCCATGTACATAATCGTTTTATAATTGGCTGTTGAACCCGCCCACTTTGAGTTAATTCCAATTTGCATGTCCTCGGCAAAAGCAAATTTGCAATTTAAGTTCAAGTTTTAAAGTGAAATTTAGATGTAGGCAATTTAGAAGTTTCAACAAATATTCCTACAAAATATCTGCCACGAATCATTGTTTTTAGAATATCATTACAGAAAAACAACATTATCTTCTTCTTTAGAACTTTTACAATTTCACACGCAACACAAAATTTTACCGGGATTTACCTATATAGGTATACATAATTTCATAATAATAATTAATGTATTTAATTTTAATAACGTCCGGCCAATTAAGCAAATATTAGTAGTTAAATTGACATATCGCAATATTAGTATATGTAGCGAAAAGCACATAGTGCATCTGAAGTAAAAAATTGCACGGGAGAAATATGCTTGCCAGAGATAGTCTATGCTTCCAGCAAGCTGTGTGCTGCTCGGATGGTGGCATCCTGTGTTTGGACGCTTTGTGTCTTTAAATCGCAAAACATAATCCCTCTCCTCGCGTCTGATATTAGGCAAGCGGAATTATTTTTTTGTGGAACCCTGTAGCGTCATTGGACTCTCGTCCAACTAATCTCTGCTCCTTCGAAAAAAATGTGAAAAAGTTAATACGGATCATGAACGACGTACAACGAAAATGGAAAGACTCAATGCAACTATGACTACTTGAAGGATTAAGAGTGCTTCTACAAGACCACTAGAATTTTTTTAATTTCCATGAGCAATTAAGTCCGAATTTTTCTCGTACTTTTTTCATACAACGGCAACGATGGAAAATCACGATTTTTTACGACTGCCTGATGAACAAATTAAAATGCTCAATTATAGATATGTATGAACTCCAAACAGTTAAAGTACGTTCGATTAAAATCCCATTCTGTTTAGAGAGATATATTTTGAATTGTTTTATAACTTATGAACAGTAAGCATAAAAGACAAATTTTCCAACATGTACATTTCAACTCTATCGAAATAAACTTTTGCAAGGATTCGCTAACAACAAGTTGGAGGATCATGCTAGAGAAAGTGTTGACACATCAGAGTGACACGTCTCGACATAAAGCTCGTTTGACGATCATTTTCGATATAATGGAAAAGTTCAAATGGCACACGTCACAGTAGCCAACTTTCCCAAAACTGACATAAAATTTTGCACGACGCGACGTAGTGTTCATTTTGGGTATATGCCATTATTTTGTCAAGTTCGTCCGAAGCCCTAATTTTCAAGCTACGTACCGCACACCACGTACTTGTTAGTTCCGAATTCTAATTTCGTTACATATTTAACGCCCGTCACATGAGGTACAATCTTGTCGGAGCGAAAACTAATTGCACACTGTCAGCAAACTCTGTTAAATTGTTGGTTTACCTATTTTCAGACTTCCTACATTTTATGCCAACAAACATTCTCGGTAAGAGAATTGATCGATAAAAAATAGCGCAGCTGATACACGTGGGCCAAACGCTGTTTCCACTATGATCATGTAGTAATTATATTAGAATTTCCATTAGACGAAACAACTCTCTGTCCCATATTTTGAACAATGTTTGAGAATACTATAGTTTAATTGAACCTCTAGTCAGCTTAATGTTTTACTATCAAAGTGTGTTAAAATGACTGATTTATGCATGTTACCTACGAGATTTATTATTTATAAATGCTCCTTACTTGAATTGTGTATTTCATTAAAAATAATAATAATTAACAATACATTAAGTTATTATTAAAGGTTTTTATGATGAAGTGGTACTGAAAGAATGTTAATTTAATGACTTTCTTAAAGATGATCACAATCGGTGTTGACACCAACCTTGATGGTTAATGGTTTTAATCTTAGTGCAGCTATTAACTTTCCAGTGATAAATACTTGCAGCGTATCAGATGTGTAGTTATATGTACGAAGCGTATACTCTGCTATGCTAGTAAAGAGGAAATTACCGAATGCCGCAGTAAAGTACTACTACACCCTGAATGCATCATCCTTTAATATCATGCTTCGTGTTGGATCCCTGAAAAGTTTTAATCTGCGCAAAACGAATACTTTATCTTTCAATCAAATATTGCGAGTTTCATACTTTCTGAAGCTATTAACCCGTTAAACGTATACACTCGTCAAAAGAGCTTGGAATGGTTTATCCTAGGGGTGCTTATACGGCTCGATGGCAGCAAAATTATTTCATTCGGTCTTTTAATAACCGTCGTATTTCATTAAAAATTTCGCTTATAAATAATATTGAATAATCTTTCTGCTGAAGGAGTTCGCACCGCGAACACTAGATTATTGCAAATGATACGTCTGAAACTTGAATCTTAATACTATTGTAAATTATAAATTCTATACATTTTTTCAGCGCGTTACAGGCTTCCTAACGTTGGATGTGACACGAAAATGGTAATGGAGCACGCGTGCCCCAAAACCACAGACCGAGTACAGCTATAGGTAATCGGTATTAAACGTTATAAATTAACAGTTGGCGAAAATAAGAATTTAATGAAATAATTTATAAATTTTGCAGTATTGAATTGTTGAAGGGTCGGGGAATAATAAATTAATCGTTAGAGAGAGTTATTGACTAATTAGTCAGTTAATCTATTGATTATCCAAGTATAAGATTGTTAAGAAGTCGAAAAAGTATAATAAGTTAGCTGTGAACAATAAACGTCATGATCACAAGCGCGTCGCGCGCGCGACAGGTGTCATTCGCGCGGCAACCTTGATCGGATTAAGATGTTTCGAATTGCTTTCGTTAATTTTCGAATCTTTACGCAATCCGAAATTTGATCTGCGGACAACGTGTACCGTCGGTGGTCCACGTGACACGGAACATGATACAGGACCACTATCAGGTTAGTCAGTTAGTTTGCTAGTTATAGTTAGTTAATTAGTTAGTTAGCGACACCTCGTCGCGTAAACTCAAAATCCGATGATTTTAAAAAATCGCGAAAACACTTTCGCGATAAAATAATTTTTTAAGGAAATATTGTTAGATTTCATGTGTTCGACATTTCATATGTAACAACTTAATCAATAAATCGTCGATTACATGACACATTTGACGAAGAATTCAAGCGTATTCACGTCACTTTAAGTGACCGAGATCCCCAATTCCGAGTTTCGCGGAATATTCTAATCCCGTTAGGGGTACTTAACGAAGGGTTTGCTCCGGGGGATGACGCGTAATCTTGCCGGCATTGTCCAGCGACGTGCATAGCTGGAAGACCGTGAGAATGCGTTGGGTTATCAGCAGCGACACACGAAGCTGCATGCATACGGTACGAAGGTGTATCGGCGCGGCACGACGCAACGCAGCTGCAGATACTGCCAGGACTAATCTCCTATGCGGAAACGCTCTACCCGCAGAATCCGAACGGAACAAAGTAACTCCCGCACTCACCGCAAGCTCACCGGAAATGAAAAGACATTTTCACGGCATTTTGCTCGATTCAGAACTATTGTTAGATCGAATCTATTCATTTACATCGTGAGCAGTATACGATACTTAAGCAAGATTACCTAATGATCTAACTATAGATTCTTTGGTACTTACCAATTATAACAGTAACGTTAATCTCTTCCGTTTTTATTCAATATTCGATTACGAAACCAATGGTAAGAATAATATATTATATTTATGTGACGTGGACATTCTTGTAAGAAGGATGAATATATGAATGAATAATTATGAATTAAATTGATGAGGGAAATTTTTTATTCGAGAGCAACGAAGCGGAGATTCAATAGCAAATTTCGCGAATCAAATTGCACCGTTTCGAAATAAATTGCAACGAGCGAAGCAATGGTATGGTTGCCTCTGGACTTTATAAGCCAATCCCACGATTCTACGAAACTTCGTAGTGGCATCGAAGCCGAACTTCTTTCCGTTAGTCAACGATCTGAACCTTAAGGAGAAAGCTAGCCAGAGACTTTCACTTCGATTAAACGAAACCAATTAAAGTCAATCGATAGTTGGTGATTCGTACTTATAATACAATTAACAAGTTAAACAATGAATAATGAAGCGTATCGAAGTAGAAACGTTGAATAATTATAAGTATTTGCATCGCTTTTGTGCTGTAACGAGTTTTGAATAATAAATATGTATATTAGTCAGTTAATTCATGAGGGATTTTGTTTTATAAATTACACTGCCTATTCAAAGTCATCGCAATCAGTTTAATGAGACTTACCCAACAGCGCCTGGAAGAGCCTGCTCTTGAAGATCCGAATGACGCGTTCGATAGCCAATCGTAGTTGTTTATCCTGAGGCCGAGTCAACTTCGCGTGGTAGTCTTCGAGCAGTTCCAAGGCTCTGTGAGCTTCTGAAAAATAAATATGCATATTCCTTTAACATTAGTTATAATGTTTTTCAAATTCTCCCTGCAGCCTGTATTATATTCATTCATACTTCTTATTGGCAATCGATGTACACTTTGATCTATTTTCTTTGAAGTTTATCAAATATTAACTAATTTTGGGTTCAACACGTTCTATAAATTCTGAATGTAAACATTTTTCATACCACATCCTCGATTAAAAAGTAATATTTCTTTATTAATGAAAGGGATGAATACTATAATAATACGTATATATACATTCACTACTATTTATTATTATTCATGTATTCAATATTATAATATTCATTCCTTTTCCAAAATAGTTATAAATTCCGATTATAATCTCTCTATTGGTGTAATTATCAAAAGAAATGAACGGAATTTTCATCATCAATTATGCTACTGATTCAATATCGCGATTTTTGAGTTATGCCCCTTTTTAATTGAGGATGTAATGCGCGGCACTCTGCGTAACAGAACACCGAAAAATATAAAGCGTATAAAATGCAGCATTTAAAACAGGTTACATAGTACTCTGCCTCTTCCATCTAATCGTAAAGTATAAATAATAAATCAAACAGAATGAGTAAAAATAGAGCTAAAATAAAAGGAAATACATATTTAGTAAGTTTAATCTAGTATATATATTTTTGCATTAAATGAAATCGGAATAATTAAGTAACCTGTTTCATACGCTCTATCTTGCGTACTTATCGAAATTCTAATACGACGATTATCCAAACTGCAAATAACAGTGTATACGTACACATATGCTACTATGTAAGCGAATTGTGTGTATAAGCAGCATGCAAGAGAACAGCAATTTTCCAGTGAATTTGGTAACAATGTTCGTTATGTATAATAGACCACACGAAAGCCAACGTCTACTCAATTCGTTCCGTGAAACTGGTTGACACAGCAAATGGTGAAAACACGTGCTCGACCTAACGATCCTTTCCAGAGGGAAATTTCAATGCGAGTGGAATTTGAGATGAAACAAACAAAAAAGTTGAAGAAATTGAAAGCAATGTCTTTCGCAGGAAATTGAGTTGCAACAATAACCCGCCCTGGGGAAATATCTACAGCTTATAATTGCCTTGCAAACTAAATGAAAATCAATACAGCCGACAAATAAAGAGCAACTTCAAACCATAAAAAGAACTAAAAAGAAAACAAGAAATAAAATCGCACCCTTCATTGAAAAGTGACACAACTCAAAATGGTGTACGTTTTTCCAATAGAATCGACAACCTGTCTTTGAACATAATTAAACATTACGTTTTATGTATAAGGCTTACCAGAAAAAATTATATTTCTCGCGTATTTTGTCCCACGTATTAAATCAATCAAATCAAATTGAATGTAAATGGCTTGTAGCTCTGTTCTACTAATTTTCGTTTAAACGTACAAACATCTTCCTCAATTATTAGTTTATGTAACGCAGATTCTACTGTACTGTTTCTCGCATAAAATCTAACGTAACTCCGTTTCGAGATACGAAGCCTCAACGAAACGGCACAAAGCCCCTGTGCAAGACCCTCTTGAAAAAAGAACCCACCAGCAAAGTAGAGTAGATTCAGGCAGCAGCCCCGAGTCATCTGCGTGAAAAACAAGTAGCTCTAGCGTACATAAAATGTCATGAAATAACAGACGTTGGTAGCACAGGTGCAGTTGATTTCTGACGCACGAACCAACTAACCAGACGTCATCTCCGCGTGCGACCCTTATTTTCGAAAAAAGGAAGAATAACTGAGAATTCTCTAGCAGAAGGATACACCGTAATACCTTAATATTTTCAAGGTGCAGATGAAAATAGAGGGACCACATGGCGCGGATCTTTCGCTCAGCAATCATCAGCGATTTTAATTACTACTGGCCACGGAAAATTAAAATCTACGCTAATGAAAAACAGCTTTAAATCGTGCCCACGCTTTAACAGCGTGAGCTGCCGCACTGCATTGCGTTGTCGCACGAAACCTGAATCGCGATAATTAAATGATTGTAATTAGAGGCATGCTACGCCAGTGAGATGTCATTTAAACTGTTCATTCATTTAATTTATTAAATGCAACGGTAAAAAACCGCAGGTGTCAGCGGAAATCAGGCTCGAAAATGAGCGGCGAGTGGTACAACGAATTTCCTGGACATTTTCGCGGTATGACTGGTCTACTTGCGGGCTTATTGTCCGCAATCAGGGTGGAGGAAACCAGAAGCGATGAGATCAAAACCCAGGTCCAATGTACACCGAGAGTGCAAACTCAAAGCAAACAGTCGCGATATCTTTGGCTTCTCGATTGCTTGTAAAGTGGTCCTTGTCCACTTCTTTCTCCTTTATGCTACAATCTAAACGTCAGCAATGTTTTCCTTCCGCACAGATTAGAAGAAAGAACCGATTGAACAATCTTTAAAAAATCTCTTGTGAATAACAGACTCCTATGAGTATAATATTGTGGTATAATTTCACATTCAGCAATACTGTAAACGTTAACATTTTAGGAATATTGATCAATCTAAATTTAACTTTGTAATGTAGGTCAATAGACCCGGTGTAAACTCAATTTTAGTAATACGCGAGGGTTTCAGATCTAAAGAAAGTTAACGAAGACATTGTGAATCCTGTTCTTGTGTGATTGAGTCTTTGTATTATATTGAACAATATTTATAACAATTGAAGTGAAATTTATTATTAAATATTACCATGATTCATTTTGAATGGGAAGAAATAAACTTATAGTTTTTTTTTTTTTAAACAATATCGAGGATCATTTCTGCGACTGCAAAGTGTTGTCGGGTCACTTGTTGATTCGCACTACTTGCCGGACTAGTCACGGATCGATTGGTCCTCGGTGGCTTCGCGCTTTAAACTATCTCGCTTGAACTTGGCTACTTTTCTTTCGACACTGCAGGCGGATAGTTCAGCGAGAACAAATCGTGGAGCAAACAAGGATATAAATGTCGGCTTTGATAATAATGTCAGTCCACTCGATTTTCCTTTCTCCAGCGTCTCAAAGATTACGCCGACCAACTGCCGATCCAGTGATTTTACGAGGCGTTTCTCAAGTTTTCTGCTGGAAGAAGTCGTTGCTTTATCTTCGTTCATGGATGAGAAACGACTCAGCGATTTTTCTAATCGGAAATTATCACAGTTTTCACAACCAACGAACGATTCACAACTTTCACAAACTCCAAATGATCTCACCAACTACCATTTTATGGCTTTTTCTCTGTGGAATACAAAGACCCGTTGGAATACGGGTACTTTTTAGATCCTCAGAATTCTCTTACTCTTCGTCGCTTGGGATAATAGGTGTAAAAATGCGAAAAGTGGTTAAACCCTCTAAAACTCCTAGTGCGATAGCCGATAGTAAGCCGAAACTACTTAAGAGTTTGCTTCGTTAAGGAACGATGCGTTCCCCGTGCCACTGTCAATTAGGCTATTAAGCCGCAAAAAGATTGCGCCTTCTAAAACTGGAACCAACGGAGCGAACACGTACAGTACACACACGTGTGCATACAGAGGCTAAACTGCCGAAATTTCCGAGGTCGATGAAAGCCAGCTTTAATGAGCATCTCACTAATGACGCTCTTCATGGCACAATTATACCATTTATAGTATCCGCATATACGACAGACAATGAGTGGTTTTCGTAATGCAGGATTTGTGAAAGGATCTCAAACTGAGAATTTGAAATTTAGGTAAAGAGTAATTAGAAAACGTTTCACATCCCGAGAAGAAATATAAAATATCCTCTCTCATTAGCTTGTTTTTTTTTTATGTAGATGACAAACCGACTGTCGAACTAAGAAATAGTGCTGAAATTAAAAGATGAAGTTTAGAGATCGCTAGTAATTAAAAATTGAATCAAACAATGTACAAGTGAATTTTATCGTAATTCAAGAAAAAGGTGAAAATAAAATAGATACTGTAGAAATAATTTGTTCCGACATATAAAAACATATGAAATCTTGTTGAGACCACTTATCCGAAAAATTGGTTAACAGAATGAATTCGTCTTTCATTTACTTCGAATAATCGATATTCTACTGTATTTGGAATTAAAAGAATACAGTATTGTGACAAAATAAGAATGTCTCACTCACGAAACGAAGGAAAAGATAAACTTATTTAACCAAAGGCAACCGACCGAGGATAATTGAGACGACCCCTGCAACAACTAGTCGAACATAATTAGCGTTCACCGTTTCATTAAGAACGCACATTAAGTGGTCGGCTTTCAAGAAACGCCGTTCTTAACAGTCTCTACGTCTTCTCCCAAAAGGACGAACCCATGCATCTGAGAGTTGCAAAGATCGCCTACAGCAAAATAACCCTGGCAAAGGAACAAGATTTTGCTTCTGGAAAGCTTCTAAAATGTTATCCTGCATCAAAATACGAGTATAAATGATACCGCTTGCTAAGAGAACCGTTTTACATTTGTCAAGACCATGAGCCATCTCGTATCGTTCCACGACACACTTTCTTGTGGGGAATTTTCTGGTTTTACCGGATGACGTTGATACGCTAGTATTCTTGTCGCAGGAGGTCTCTGCAAGAAGAAAATGACAAGGGAAGAAGCCTCCGTGGGAAAATGCAGGCGGATAAGAAGCTAAAGCGGAATTTTGATCGCAGTGTTGTTTCCCGTTATTCCTCGTGTACCAGCAACCACAGGCTTCTTCACCATTGACGTCAACTTTTCCCACGGTACACCGTAAACAGAAAGAAGCTGTTGGCTCGTAAATGCAAAAACTTACAGACTGGCGAACTAGTCAGAAGTAGAGACACCACGTCCACAACGTAATATACACGCGTACTGCATTGTTTTCGCACCCGGTTTTACGCAAGTCATCTAAAATTCTACGCTCACGCCTCGTTTATTCTTTGAATTACATCAAACCTTTGCTCTTCCGGCTGCAACGCTGTCTCCTTCTGTAAACTATTCGACGCTTTCGCATTTTGGTAAAAAGCTCCGAAGGTAACTGAGCAAATGATGCAAAGGAATGCAAGCTAAAAACTAGTGTTTAAACTGCTCAACAAATACTTTCATTATTAACTGACCGATTCTGATAAATATTGACGTACTCATCCCGAATCTAAGTCGTTCTTCGAAGCACCGAGTTTGAAACGAACAGGTTTTTTCAAATGAATAGTCCGTGCAGTTGGTTACACGTACACCGGAAAAGTTCTATTGACATGGCATGACTGACATAAAATTTTCATCCTTTTGCGTAAAATGAAAACATATTTGAAGCTCAGCAAAAATACTTTCCCAAGGGAAAAGATGTAGTAGATGACGTAGGATAGTTGGAATTCATGTCAGTTTTTGTATTTCCAAAGAAAAATTGAAAAGGATCTCGTAAAAATTCAGGGAATTTCAGTAAAACGCAATACCGATTAAATAGTGATAATTCCAATATTTATAAAGTGAATTCTGAAAACCACAGTTTCATTGAATTTCACGGCATATTACTTAAGGATTAAAGGATTCCCACCTGTAACGTGAAACATAAGTAGCTAGAACCTAGCGAACATTCTCAGATCCAACCACGGAGCGCGAGCATGAGGCATATTTTAATTAAGCATACCGTAACCAAGCATACAAGATGTTCCGTGTTTGCGTAGAGACGAGGATGCGACGCGTCGCGACGCATCCTGACGCGGTGCTCGGTGTTAGTGGTTGGATAAGGCGAAGATTTCTCAGGGGTAATAACGTGGCAATGGGCACGTCAGCTAGCTCCTCGAACGACAACGGAACTATGCCAAGTACGCCCGTTTATCTTCGCTTTATGGTTCATCCGAGTTCGCATCCCGTCTCATGAATTATAACGGCAGTTCGCGAACATGCGATATTTTGCCCTTCCCTCTTTCTCTCGACCCAAACTGATAGAACCACCCCGATAACCTCTATAAGACGCCCTGTAACCTATAGAGAGTAAAATTCAAATTTATTTCCTGGTCTGTCAATATGGCATTTGCTGGGGTAACGACTTCGTTTAGTATCGAATTCGGATACTCGTTGATTTGACTAACAATAAGTTCTCATAGGAACCTGTGTAAAGAGGGATTATCGTTATCGTGAACCGTTAGTTACACGATCGTCTGAGTTACAGCATCAGCTTCTGATTGGTACTGTTTACTCGCGATAATTGGAAATGCGAAAATCGAATCGCAGCCTTCACCCTGGGGAATACGTATTGTGTTTCTGAGTATGAAGTACGATGCCAAAGACCCATCGATTGAGTCTAATCAGTAAAACCTTCAGACCTAATCCAAGAGTATCATGTCAGGTTTTATTCAATCGTCTGAACTCTTCTGTCACTGGCAATATATGTAGAATGCAAAGCAAAATATGAAAATAAAATGCATTAATTCTAACAATAAAACAGATTTATAACTACTTGTTGATCGAAATTATAAAGTACATTTAACGTTTACAAGTGATAATAAGTTAAAAGTAAGGCAAAACGATATCAAAGCAAGATAATAAAAAAGAAGACAAAGGAAACAAACACTTATTACGACTAATATTATCACAATTGTTTGAAAGTTGAAGAATTTAGCAAGAAAGTATTACATAATGGAGAATACTTTGGGTAATAATATTCTTATAAAGAAAAATAAGAGCATTTTTATTTTAGCCGTGAAAACCGACAAAACTTTCTTGCTTGCCTGATAATAACGAGTGAGAAAGTTTATCCTGCGGGTAGCCAATATCAGAGTCCCAACTTTACTTGCAGCTTGTCATGGCTCCTCCAAACGAAGAATGACGAGAACAATCCACAGACTAGCGACGGGCTAAGAAAAAACGCAATTTCCAGACATCCTTCGCCATATCTACTCGTCAGGGATTAATTTCGGGGCGAGTTGCCGACGTTAATTCGGAGACCGGATGTAAGATAAGACCGGAGAAATGGACGATGAAGGAAAGCGGACGCGCTGGAGACGGTTAGCGTGCCATTATTTTCGTCGTTCATTAGCACGCGCGCCGCTGACACAGTTCGCACGCAATAATTAAAGGCTCGTCCTCCTCCACCCATTCGCACGAGCGCGCACACAAACGTGCACACGCGGACACGGACGCGTCTAATTAAAGCACGCTAATTATAGAAGTAAATTACGGCACTCGTGGCTCCTACCGCTCATGGCTACCTGCCACCAGGCCTGTCTACACCAGCTAAAACAGTGCGAATTTTGTTTTTGAATCGCATTCGTCTCCTTTTGTTCAGAGTGCACATGCGATTCTGCCCTTAGATAATGAATGTAATCATATGCACTACGTGGAATATTAGTGCGAAGAGCTTGATCCGATTTCGGAAGCAAAACGTTCTTTGCCACACACGTTTTTCGTTAAATCTGTCCTGACGAATATGCGGCGAATTTTTATACAGAAATTGTCGTATTACAGATCTGAGGAACCTGATAATAATTATGTAAAATGTGAGAAATGTTAGACATTCCAAAATCAAAATCATCGGAATATTCTGGTTATGTAAAGTAAGATTATAAGAAAAGATATCCTTTTTAGTAGAAAGGTTTGCCACTTCTGGATTATCCTCTATGACAAATGACGAAACGTAATACTTATCATTGGAACAGGACTCAGCTGTTCTCAGTCGAGCAGCTACAGTTTCGCGATAGAGATTCGCAGTATCGATTAAGCAAATGTTCAATAATTGCTTCCCGGATTCCATCAGGCTAGGGAATACGTAGCGGACCCTGAAGATAGATTCATACATTTACATCTACAAGGCATAATCAATAACATGTGAGTAGTTTTGATCCACAGGATCTCAGATGGTATTTTTAAGATAATTAGCTCTTCATTATTGTGTAGCATTTTTAATCTGTGTCATATCTCATCTTCTTAACTTATACTACAGGTGCTAAACAAAACTCCATGCAATTTTCTACTTCTATATATCGTCTACAACAATTTATTCATTGTAATCCAATAAACTTTCAACTGATTAAATTTACATTGGGAATATCTGTATTTTTTATCCAGGTCAATCAACAAGTGGTTACTTAAACGCGAATGTAACAAGACACCTCTATTTCCATTGACATTTTTGCAATAGATCCTGCTAACTTTCTCACTTCATTTTTCGAACTATTACCTGCGATGGAATTAGCATATTCATCAAATCCGTGTAATTTTACAGCGAGCTTCGAAGCGAGTAGAATTACAGGGCTCTAATCGCAGTGATTTTCAGACCAATCGATCGGAGGCGGAGCCTGAAGGAAATCGGACGAAAATTTCCAAGCCATTCGAGCTTGTGTAATTGCCAGCCTCGGCGGAACAATGAAGGTTCCCGCAATATTGCTGGAAGGGATGTCTCGAAATTCGTGTCGCCCAGCTAATCGTTCGATACACTGATTCCTACTAGAAGAAGCTATTACCTTCGGGATTTCGAACTACTATATAAGACAGCAATGAAATTATACGAGATGTTTTCTACCGTAACTTCCTCTAAACGTCGGTATTCTGTATTAATTCCGCAAATTTGACACGACATACATATTTTACGTGCGTCTACCTCGTAAAAGTTCCCTCCAGCATTTTTCCAGAAGCGTTATCGCTAAGGAAAACGCGTTCTCGGCACGGACGATGCGGCAGAGTAGATACATTGACGTTAGAAAGTATAGGAGACTATGAGGAGCCAAGAATGATAAACATTTCCCAACGGGTAAGTAAGTATACTATTACCATGGCGAAAAGCACGTTTCGAAGGAACATCATTTTTACTTTAGATCTAAAATTACCCTCTGATCAAGAGTGAAATGTAATGTTTTGGATCAGTGACACTCTATACAAGAAATAATTCCCGAAATAACAATAAATAAGTCTCAGTTGGTACGGTATAATAGAGAGAACTTTCGCCGTACTTCATTTCTCGGTAAATCTGACCTGAATACATGTAGAAAAGGATGAATGAAATGTACAGTCAAACTTGGCAACGAGATATTTGAAAGAATTTCGATCATACTGCCCAACAACGTGGAAACTTTGTTTCCGTGCCTGCTAAGAAGAAAATATTTGCTTTCACCGAGGGGGATAACTCAGGCTCGGAGAGTAAATTCCGAGAGATTTGCCTGCTCTCACGATGACACTAACTATTATAGCTATAGTGAAAAACAAGGCGAGCGACATTCAATCGCGATAAACCTGCCGAAAGCGTAACTAACCTTCGAACTATAGATAGCTTGAAATAAATAGTTGGGTAAAAAATGTGACGTGCTGTATCTACATATGTATATGCTGGAAAAAAAAAAATATGATAGAACAGGCATTATTTGAAAACCAGTTGTATAAATTTTTATTGTGCATTGCGTTATGTAAATACGAAATCTTTATTATATGATTGTAACTATGGATATTGCTATGAAATTATTCAGAAAGAAATTGCATTCATTTTATTTCATTTCGTCTCTGGTGGTAAATCAAATTGAATACTAACCGAAAGTTCTCTTATGCGGACACATTTGCTCTCGACTGAATTTATATAACGCGTGTTCTACTGTTATAGCGTTTCTACCGATGCGTACACTGATACACAGAATATTCGAATAATCGAAGTTGCAAGTTTTAACGACTAAAATGTTTGTATCGAATTGGAGAGTTGAAAATTCTGATGTACAAACAGCATAACCGGTTGTTTATTATTCCAGCAATATACGTCCCAAAGTTTACTTAATATCGCTGGAATCGGTGAAATTATTTTATGGAACCTGCTTGAACTAATATGTTTTACGTGGAACGATACAGGGCAAACATAATCAATAAATATCAGTTACCACCAACAGATTTATACTTTTCGCAACTTCAGCAGCCTGCAGAATGATTGCGTTAGGCATTTTATGTATGGCAAGGGCCAAGTTTCAAAGGAATCATGATGAATATCAAGGAGAATCTTGAGAAGTGATTTACCAACCTATTTCACATTTCCTCTAAATTAATTACTAACTAAGATCTGTCAATGGTATCGAATATATTCGTTTAATACTTGTAATAATAATAAACTGTCATAAAACAGTGAAAAATTGGAAATTTTGACACAAGATTCGCCCACAATTATTACCATTTTAACCACGAAACAGAATTAAAACATGTATCCCATACTTGTAAAGTATACTGGGCACATTTTTAAATTAACTTGGAATTTTATAAATTTAAATTGGAGCTCGTATCCCTTGATATTCATGTTTAACCATATCATATTGAATACCATATCATAACGCAGTAAATTAAGGACATCGTATTAAATAACTCAATTACAAGCATAGCAATACACACTATTCTTCAATTTTTTCATACTTCCATTACCATCCTCGTCTACCTACATGTCGTGCTGAAATACTTTTGCAAGAAACATTTGCACTCGTACGACAGTCGGTCACATCGAATTAGCATTAGTCAGAGAAAGCCAATTTTCTGTAACGAGCTTAGCGTAACCCGAGTTCCACCACGGTAACACGGGAATCTAAAGGAACGTGCGAATCTCGCGTGATTTAAGAACCACTTGCTCATTTGCAATCTCATTTCCATAATTAGCCCTAATTTCTCAGCGCGCTTTTGTTCAGCTTGCCAGGAAGCATAGAAAGAGGCCGTAAACAAACGTGGAAAGGGCAATCGGCAGATATACTCAAGTTTACTTTTTCAATTACACAACTGAAAAATAGCCACATTATTCACAGACAGTAATGTTTTACCGAAAATCGTTTTATTTTTATATGACGAAGCACCAATTGCATAAAAATAGACATTCAAACATTTTACCCCACTCGCCACATTACTGTTGTTGTAACATTATACATATTTTATTACAGGTTCGTGCGAAACATTTACTTTCGTTTTTATTTCCAACAACAAGTTGTTATAAAGACGGTGCCCTGTTGCGAAATTGTTTATTTTCCTGGAATTTTAACACATTGCTGGTGAGAATACTCGAATTTAAGTCCTAAACTTTTAAGAGTGGCCTTTGTTTGCAGTATACACAAAGCTGAGAGTAGATACCAATTTCAGAAGAAAATTGCGAAATATTACTTCACGTGTCTGAAAACGCTACCAAGTAATCAACAAATATTATTGTGTTTACAAAAATATCTGTTTATATGATAAAGGATTCAATTTCATATAAAAGAAGCGAGACAATTCCTAAAAAAAGAAATTTCAAAGTGAAAGAAATAAGTTTTCTAGTTAGGAGTTTTAAAACTAAATTGTACAACTTGCAATTAGTTACAAAAGTGAAACGGACAAAAATGATCCAATTTAATAAATACGCAAAAGTGTATTTAATTAAAAGAATTTACTGTTTTCAGTAGAAAGATAAATGTATAATTCCCAAAAACTTTGGGATAAATTCCCAAAAACTTGCTCTAGTTTTCGAAAAGACGTACTACTATGATCTGAGCTACAAAAGTGTTAATACTCATATTTTATAGCGTTCCACTAAGACTCTGGTCCCAAAACAACAATTGACTTTCCACGTTCAGCATATCCTGCCAAATGTATTGTGTCTGCTTAGAAAAACAAGAACGAACTATGCCAGGTTTCTTTCCAGCACTGTATCGCGCGCCCAAGAGACTGGCAACTGCTGCAACGCGATTATCGCCTGGGTTTTCGGCTTTGTTGACGTTTCTCGCCGAGAAAATTTCTACCGCAGCAATTGTAGTTCGGAATCCTAGCAAAATTGTGACTTTAGCTACGAGCTGCAGAATCAGCGCTCGGATTTGCGAAAGCAGAAAAAGAAAATGCTGCGCATTATTCGTTGCAATAAAGTACCATTGCGCTTGATAAATCGTTTATTATGCAGGAAAGCAAACCGATACAGGATTGTAAATAATTCTGGCGCGTTGCTCTTCCCGCACGTGCTGATCTGCACTTGCTAGCTGAAACCAACGAGATGCTAGTAATAAAACAGGAAAGGAAGGTCGTTACAATGATCGTGGTGATTAACGATCGAAACGTGATATCTCTCGACTGTTCTGTCATCGCGAATGCAGAGGATCGCTTTCTCGAGAAATTATCACGGTTAGCCCCCCTCCGTGACCACGCTGAATGTACAATGAAGCGAAGCAACGATACCACGGGTTATTTGAATTCTCACCGATAACCTGATATTTGCCATTCGTCAGACTCTATTAAATGACGTACATATGAAAAATAGTACATTAAAATGTGGAAACAAGTGTGAGAAGACAAAGATAATTTTCAAAATTGATCTACGTTGTCGTAAATATCAAATAATTAAACCAAATATGTAAGACTAACATACGTAATAATAGTAAGAGATGTAACTACTTTGCAATTAAGCAGCTGGAAGTTAGTTGTTTTGGCTGCGGACGTATGTATGAAACATGAAATAAAAATTAAACGCTGTGCAGCGAAATAGTAGAAGAACGTCTTTACCGGAAGATAGTAGCAGAGAAAGACTTTGAAAAAGTAAGCCCGACAATTTGGAGAAAAAAATTGAAAAATTGCACAAAGCCCTGGAGCTTCTAACTCTCTCTCTCTGTTCCTCTTGTACTCTCTTCTACCATCTCGCCACACTGCCGGAGCACGACAATGGGAATGAACTCCTGTGCGCCCTGGGAATTTTTAGCTCACAACTGCAGTAATACTCGAGAGTATCAGAGTCAGGAGTCTAATTGGTTCTGCGTCGATTATTTATTTTTAACGAACATATTGAATCATTAACCCTTTCACGGTATCGGTACAGTCCGGTTAATATTATTAGACAGTCTTGTTTCATTTCCAATACATACTATGTATATCGATTATGATCACGTCTATGGCTTTTTACTCTTCCAAAAAATAGAAAGACACGTTGGATTTCGATGATTGTAGTACCAAAGAGGAATCTGTTTTTACCAAATTACTCTGAATTTACCGAAAAGGTAAATGAGGATGTTACTAGTTCGACTTATTAAAACTTGGCAGAGAACTCTAACTCCCTTAGCGTTAATTGCGTCCACTATTGATATACGAGTAGAACGATAAAAAAAAACAGTAGCAAATGGACACCTGGAAGGCGACCACGCAAACACTGCCAATTTAATCTCCATTCTGTTGGCGACAGCTGAAATGGTTCTCCGCCCATCCAGCAGTCAGTCGTCTCGAGCAAACACACCGTGAAACTGCGATAATCTCAATGTCCATTTGGCCTCAGCCCATTGTTGCCCATTGGAAGTTCCGTAAAAACAAAGCCCTTCACGTTCCGGTCTTCTCGTAAAAATCTACCACAAATTCCTGTTTCTCTCTTTCTCTCTCTCTCTCTCTCTTGCTCGCTTCTTTTGCGTCGTTTCAGAATCTCGTTGTTCCGCGAGCTAACAGTAACAATGCCAATGACAATAATACCGTTAATCCCACCGCTTGTCACCCATTATATCAAGCTAGTAGCCATTACACCAAAGCCGAGTTTTCTAATTCTCTTGGTGCCAAGAAAATGATACAGCCTAACAAACCTTTAGCTGCATAAGAATTGCTATTTAAATAGAAATCTAAAGTTTAGCCTCTAATTATTGTAAAATAGAGATAAATAGAAATTTTGAAGTGACGTGGGACGTTAAGTACTTTCAGTGCGTTTCGCACGAGAGGAATAATAACGCGCATATAAATTAGGGGGATATGCGTGGATGAAAGGGCGATACTTTAATTGTCGTACTGGCAGGTGTCATGGATCAACAAATCATGGCATCGAATAAATCAGCCGAGGCAATGAGCGTACTGCCGAAACCAGGCAGGCGCGGCGACGGCACTGGACGGATAGCCTCGGATTTTCCTGTTTGTTTTTTGGAAAAAAACGCATAGAAAGAAGAAGAGTGGAGAAGTTAGCGTGCGGAAAAAATCCGATCGATAAGGGTGCAAGGACCGTGAGTCGCGCGGAAGCAACTGTTGATTGTAGTTGGTCAAGCGTTCAGGATTGTAAAGATAAACGCGAAAATAATTAACGGCAAGTGCCAGGCGAAAATTAAGTTCACCCTGGTTCGTCAGTTTTCCAAATTAGAGATAACGAGGAATGCCACGGAAAGAGATTTCGACCTCGTTTAACCTCAATCAGACTTCTGCCACCTCCCAATTATCCTGATTAATTACTCGCTAGCAGAGTCACCATCGATCTCTGGAAACTTACTCCTGAAAATTAGGACCAACTGAACCCGTAGAAACGTTCTGCTCGAACCGGAATTGAGATCTTGACTTTTAAACAAGTTCGATCTCTGTGAGCACTCCACCGAGTGACAAATCTTTGTTGGAAAATTCCGCAGGATTTTCTAGAGGGCCAAAGCAATAAATCACGGGAAAGTTAAAACACAGGTTAGTTCGCATGTTTTTTTTACACACACTTTAGCAGTACGTTACAGAAATAAAATTAAGGCTGACATATTGTACAGCAAAAAGTTCATAGATACTTGGTTAAAAAGTTATGACAAAAATATGGATTGTGATGTGAGTCCTGTTAAAACCAATATGTTTTCATTTCAAAGGACTGCTCACCGTTATTGAGACACACTTGACACCAACGTAGTATTGAATTTATCATAACGACATACAAAAAAAGTGACAGTAACTTTGAAATCCCCAAAAATACTACCTGGGAAAGAATGTATTATTTAGAATAAAATTTGTATGTCCGCACTGAATAATAAAAAAGAAAGAACCTGCTGCCATCTTTCTTCAAACACTTCTGACTTTTAGTTCCACCCAGCTGTGTGTCTGTTTCCTTTAATCAGCTGATATCTAGCTTCAAACTAGATGGCTAATCCGGACACTCTCATTGTCACAAATAACGCACTCAGGAATGTACGGTCTATTTAAGGAAACTTGCAGTACAGCCACTAGCTACCGAAAGTTTTACACTAAATTTTCGGCTGTATTTTGAGTAGACGCTTTCGCAAACGTCGAAACTCTGTAAGTAGCAACTCTCCCGGTGTAACCTGAGGCTACTTTCGTCGGACCTTTGCATAGCAAACGCCATACAAAGTCCTGTTATTAACGCTTTTGAGCTGAATACCTTTGACAATTTTATCTTCATGCGGTTAAGTAACTTTGCTTTAACTACGATGTAATTGAGGATAGACCAAGAAAATTGTACCTATTTAGTAATACAGCATACGCGCTAAGAGACAACGAACTTAACTAATTTCGCTATAGTGTAGTGTAATGTATTCAATAATTAATTCTTACCCATAGAATATAAGAAGCAAGTTTTTTAATTGATATGTAGAGTACTGCAACCTTTACTTTAATAACTGTGTCAAAGTAACTATAAATTACCAGAATCATAATGGGAGGATCAAAACAATTTGTAAGAACAGCGTATTTGTAACAGGTCATTGTAACTTTCCAGTTCATTTGAAGATAAGAGTTAGAATCTACCGAAGATACACCACATCCTGTTGAAGCTTAAATATAAAAATTCCCGAGCACTCCATACACGAGTGCACTTTCGAAAGCCTACGGAGAATAGCGTGGGAGCACAGTGGAACTTATTGGAAAAGCATTAGCGAGTTATCGAGTGCGCGCAAAGCGTTAAAACAGAAACTGGCGATACTCGCTCACGCGGGTAAAGAACTTACGATATCTCTCGAGATAGAGGACGGTGGGCAGGTAACAGCACATGCCGTTATCGCCGTGTACGTGAGCGTACATGTCTGCTAATTAGCAGGAACGAAGTCCTCCGCGACACACCGTTGATAATAAGCGGGTGTCTACCACACCCTTCCCACTGTCACTCAGGCAAAGCTTGCTCACTGATCCTTCCTCTCACTACCACCACCAAAAGTCACACTGGCCCGCGGCACTACTCGCACCATTTCTCTCCTTCGCTTTATCAAAATGCACTTCCTTATCAGATTAGACTTCCTCGAGAATACAACTTGGCACGATTTGGATACAGTCAAGAGTTCTCGCGCGAATTATCACCTGATCGCTACTGTCTCTCGTTTGATACAAAGAACTCGTGGCCCCGTTTTTTCCTTCAATTCAACTAGCACGATGAATGCATTCATGTGCTCGCTTGAACTTGCTTTATTGATCCTGAAATATCGATTGGGTTTCGATGTACCAGGCTCTAGCGAACTTGAAATATTGATTGCCGGTGCAGGATGAGCTCTACTGTCTCGCGGTCACTTTGCTCGAAGGACGAGCGCCTGGTAGAGAAGTGGTTTCATCGAAGTATTCGTCTTGGATTTCTATTAATAACTATTATAGATTTGAACCGCGACTACCGATGAATTTAATTCAAAGCCACGTTTAAGCGTACCACTCAATTTGCTTTGTCGAATAGATTTAAATCGATGCTTCGAGTAAGTACCTTGTTCGCATCCTCGTAAATAGTTTCAGCCTCGTCGCTTAATCACAGAACTTTCCTCGTTTGTCGATTCCAACGTTTATATGTGTTGCCAAACGAGGATAGTTCGTATCCCTAAAAGACATATTTTATGCGAGCTAGCTATTGTAGAAATTATGTTCCAAATACTGGAATAATTTTATCCATGGCGCGTCTTGAACTGTTATCAAAAGAGATTATATAGTTTCCGAATCATTAAGCTTTTGTACTTCGCTTTTATTACACCTAAATCCTTTTAATCATGAGTCGCTAAAAGTTTGGAGTTTTAAACGCCTCGGAGAAGATGTCAAACATTGAGTTATAAAACCGTGGCATACCATTACGCTGTGCTAAACACTCCGTTACGTGAAATTTTACAAATTTAATAAATTCGATTCAGCGAATATATCCACGACACTGGAAAAAAGCCCTATTTCAACATTGCTTACACGCGCCAGCTGTGCAAAAATATACTCCGTTAAACATTTTTCGAACACCACGCCGAGTAATTCTATTGATTACCAGTCGATGGTTTCATTCGATTGCCGAGCAAAAAAGAGATTTTCTCGCGCCCTCATTGCGCTCGAGTGTTTTAACGCGATAAACACAAAAGGGGATAATTGATTAGGAATATATTTTTAAGAACATTTTACTGGATAAATAATCAAAAATATCTTAGGAAGTTCCTAACGATGGATCGAGTCGGAAAATTAGTAATTTCGTCGAAGTATTCATCAATGGATAGTGCACTATCCGACAGCAATACCAATTCTACGCATCGCTGAGCAAACCGCAGTGATTCATGTTATGCTAGCTGGTAACATAGTAACTGGAGACATCCAATTTTCAATTAACAGCGATCTGCCGGCAATCTGTCTGATGCGAGTTGGTTCAGATGAATCGGTGGTTGAATCGGACTGAATGACGCACTGAACGGTAGTCGGTCGTTCTAAAGTATTATATGTACGTATGCACAATACAATCGACGAATTCAGATGAACGCGATTCACGTGGAAGGCCAATTATGTCAGTGGCCGAAAAACGGTTGCCAGTCAAGTGCATCGTACTGTTACAGGGACATAGATCTCTACAGTATACACGTCCGAACCCTTGACGCTACGACAGAGTCCGACTCTATACTGGACCACTGCGCGATTGATTTTCAGTGTGCACACACCTGTCAACAGGTTAATTGCGCTCCCTATGCCACCGACTTTTTCTACGTGTATAGCTCGAATTGAACGCCGAGAACGGACACCCGTCAATCGAAATTCACTCACACATTGACTTCTACCGTTTGAGCCTCTTATAGATCAAAGTGTTTGACAGGCCAGTTCTCATTAATCACCCGAAAGGAAGGTACACTTTTTATTCAAGTTTAATCCTCTAAGTATGTTATTTCAATTTCAAAACCTGACTTTGTGTGTTTAATCGTTTTTAGGCTCTGCAATGTGTACTTTCGTGTACAAAAGCGTAGCAATTGCATCTACTATACAATGCAGAGAAATCATAATAATACGACAATAGCTATATCATGCGTATATACTGTATTTTATTTTATAATGGGTTTTAATGTGTTTTATTTATCCTAAAGCAAAAGATTTACTCAAAAGCATTCTGAAATGTGTTCAAATTATTAATATGATTTTAGTATTACCTGAAAGGTATTTTAATAACAAATGCCATTTATTATCCAATGAATATATCCGTGATTAAACATCGAAACGCTACTTCTTATGATGAGTATACTGGGCATAAACATGGTAAGGGTTATAATCGAAGCTGAATGTGTTTTAAACTTTTTCAATTAGCTCCTTTGGTGTAAATGAAATTGAAATAAAACTCAAACGAAAGTGAAATTTACGTTTATTAGTATATTACAAGGGACACAAGATCAAAGGTGCTATTACGTAAATTATTAGTTCGTTAATTAAATTTTGCGAAAGTCATGAATATGGCGTTGAAGCTCTACACACGTTTCAATAATCTTTGGAAATACTGATGGCAAACTATATTCTCTCAAATAATATCAATAATTACTGTATGCGTCCTCAGCAATCAGAGAGTTGAATGTAAAACTCTTATGATTTAATTGTATAAAGTTTAATCTGAAATGCATTGTATTTGGATTATTACGAAGAAGCAGCAATTGAAAAATCGATTATTCGCGATTTCCTTCTAATCTCTCAGATGTACAAGTAGAATGTACTATATAAATACTAAACAGAAAGCCGTGATATTGAATTAGAGTGTCTACTTTAACGCACAATTTAATATGATTCGATTTATATCTTTCTTTTAAAATGCGAGGTTTGCTCCAAAGTAAATTTTATTAAACGAAGTCACAGTCGTAATTAATTGATTACTTTCCAATTGAACTGATAGCAAAGGTTTTTAATTTTACCGTCATTTTCTCTGCTATAACTCTATTTACTTCTCTCAGAATTTGCCGGAATAAGAAAGCTATATGGAAACAAATACAATCTTCCGATTTGTATTACATTTCACATACGATATCTGAAATTCGTTATTTATTCTGATTTCTAATGCCTATACATATGCATATTTGTTTTACCCGTTTGTCTGAGATAAGAGTGAAGGAAAAAGAAGGACTCGAGAGGACGATTTCGAGAGATGAGCAAGGTACCTGTAAAATTGCCGTTAATTCGAGTTTCAAAGCGTGAAGTTAAACATTCTGGATTAAACGCGAACAGCGTCCCATTCTCGAAGCCCCCACGAGCCAGCACGATTTATAGTCGCGAACTTTCCGTCCTGTAAACTTCAAACTTAGACCGCGTCGACTTCCGCTCACTTTTTAATCCCGCAAGAACACTCAATTATTCCATCAGCGCCAAAACGTGGGATGACAACAAGATTCTAATTGAAACGAACCAACAGGCAATCCGCATATTCCACTGTATTAATACGTGGATATATGTATGTATACCACTAATTTTGACAAACTACATTTCGAATCGCATCGCGCTTCTTCGCGTTCCACGTCAACGTCCAATCAAAACCCAAATACAAAATTAGCGTTATCGCCTTTGTTGACCATTGTACGTTCACACATGTGCCTGTCTACGCGAACAATGCTGCGTGTGATTAAACGGCAACGAAAATTGAATGCGCTCAACTTGCTTAACTGCACTCGTGGCTATTTGTCGGCTGCACTAGGCTAATGTTACTTCGGAGGAAGGTGTACACGCGGTTTAATTCCCGTTGATCGATAATCCACCCTTAGAAATATGTGTGCTCGAATAGCTAGCATGCAGAGTACTTGTCACAGAAAATATACACACGAAATTGAATATAGGACGTAGCACTTGGGTTTTTTTGCGATAATTTCAACTGGAAGACTATCGATGAAAACCACTCGTATACCGTCAAGAATCCTGTACTCAAGTCACAGGTTCAATAAACCCAAAGTATCGAATTTAACCAGCTTTGTATTTTTATTACGGATACGACGAGTGGAAAATACTGATGCGTGATTCCTCATTCCAGTTTTTTAATTGCGATAAGTTGAATAAACGTTTAAAGATACCGCAGGAATACGCAATATTGCAGAGAGAGAGAGAGAGTAGGATTTTCGAGTCGTTCTCATTCACCGTCAAATTACGCTAAATATGTTGGTGCATTATCACGAAGACCAGTAGAGTCCCATCCAACGATTTTCTAAACTTTTACTTTTAAGAGGAGTACCACTTTTCAGAGAATCACACGCACAAGATGTTACTGTCGCACCCTTGCACCTGTCACTTAAATCCAATCAGTATTCCTCCTGGAGGTTTTAGTGGTCCACCATTGCCATCAATCATCTGTTCAAACTTGGCATTAATCACTAGCGGGGTTACTAACTAACCCGAGTAACCGTTCCACGGGCCGCGAACAAGAGCATCAACCAAAATCGAAAGTAAACAAGGTTGACCAACACAACGCACCGCAAGTCCTGAGCAGTGTTCCGAGTCACGCCAAAAGTCAGAGTAACCACCAACGGCACTATCGACACAGATCCATGGCAAAGTGCCACGCACCCTCAGACCTTCGCCCACGCATCCGTAGTATCAACGGAAAGGTGCACACAGGATAGCCGGCTCAATTAGCACGTGTCAACCACTCCGCATGAGCCAATGTCCTTCAAACTGGCTCTCGCGGGATTCCAAGCTCACAGTCGAGCGCACACAGACTCCTAGGTTGAGGGTCAACGATCGTCAATACTGGGAACATATGTAGGATTGCAAAGCAAAGAGGCTTTCACGATTCACTGGAAAAACTCCAGGAAGATGCGGGTGCGTAAGAGAGAACCGGAAAATTACGACACTCTGATGGAACACCCGCTCGGAGCGACTCTAACTCGCTGACTGGCGGAGTTCGCCCCTTTGCCACCCCCTCGAGCTCCAGCAGCCCCGGACCACCGCCGAACCCCGACCCCTCACAGCCTCTTCCACCTCCTCTCTTCCTACTCTCTTCCTACGACACCCCTCCAACTTCCCTTTTCGACCGTACAACCCTCTCCCAGCTTGATTTCTACCTTTGCGAAGAGCTCCTCTCTTCGTCTACCAGAACGCACACTTCGCCTCACTCTGAGCAAGAGAGCACTGCTCTTTGTCTTGCAAAAGACAGATGCTCTTCAATGGTGGATTATTCTCTTGACTCGGTGAGGATCTTTGTAAACGCTTTTTTCCCGTGCTGCCAGGTGGTAATAAGTTGAAGCGCCTTCTGTGAATTTATAAGTGGCCCGGTTCGAAAGAGGCCCAGCTTCGGCACCGGGATGCTTTGAATACGTCGAGAGGATCAGCGATTGGTTCCGCTACGTTGGACTCCTCGAACGAGAAACATGAGTATTCGTTTGATAAATAGGACAGGACAACAGTTGTTGGGTTCCCAGTAAAATCGTACCAAAAACAAGTTGTACTTAAATCAAATGATTTTGACTGTCATCTGGTGATTTACAGTGGTTTTCGTCTTTGAGGATTTCTTTCGCGTGATGAAAGTATTAAGTAGGTCGAGAAGACAATTCACGCACGCTTGCGCTTTTGCCTGAATATTTTATCACCTCGTTATTCGAATGCAAGGAAAGAACGACAGGCGACTACCAGCGTGGGACGAAAGGTGCGCATCAAGTCCCATGAAACGCGAGCGCAATGGAAAGGAGCCGTTCCGCGACAGCGAGGCTCTCTTGACTTTGGTCGCACCTCCGTCGTTTACTTCACCTGGGAATCTGCTTTTCATGTCAAAATTCTCCTTGCCCCGAGAGAAGCCCGAGAAAAAGAATATGAAGCAAGAACCTCCTCCGGGGCTACAATAGCTTTTTACGGCTTATTACTCATCGCTGCACTCGCGAAGAAAATGACTGACGTCAAGGAGCGCCCTTAGAAAATCTGCTCTCGATTACCGTGTATCCCTTTCTACCTTGGATGTCTCTACGTTTTGAATGGATCTGGACTTAACTCTTACTAAACCTGTCGCCGTTAACACTCTCGCTTTAGCAAAAATATGTCAAAGTACTCACAACTGTCAATCTTATTAAGTTAAAAGTTAGCCAAGAAATTTTCTTTCCTTTATAGGCGCTTACCAGTCCAATCCTTAACTACAAATATTTCGGCAATTCAGGAATTGTAAATCTATTTCTGTAAAATACATTCTAAATTAAATTACAATATGAAATGATGATGAAAGGATTATACATATGTATAATGCGAAAAATTGACAAAGGAAAGTTAGAGGTTTCTAGACATACTCTTAACAATTTGGCGGAATTTGTAAGATTGATATTTGCATAAAGATTCACAGTCTACTTATGAGTAACGTGGTCTGGCGTATAGAAAGAAATTCTGAAGGAAAGATCACAAACCTCACCGTGAAGAGGACGAGCTCATTGTTACATCGGTATCGCACACCAGTTACGACATAACAGCAACGCGAAAAAGAATCCTTATCTGTTAGTTAGATGGGAAACGGCAAGGGACTGGAAGAGAAAAATCGGGGTCCTAGAAGATGAAAAATGTACTGATTTCAAGGATCACTCGAACGCCCGAACGCTTGCAAATCTCGATTAGTTCGCCCAGTAAACCGACTGGGCGTCTACACGAAACGCCCAACTGCTAATGGAGTATAAATTCCGGCCCGCTTCACGTTCCCGAGGAAAAAACGGGCTTAGGACCTTACTCACAGTTCAAAAAACGGGCGAAATAAAGCCCGGTATCGCTTCTAACGAAATTCTATACAGGTGATGTGTGAAGACGATGGTCCGCTGGAAACAATAACTTGACTCTCAACCAATTCTTTAATTGGCAAATGATTTGCGAGCATGGACATATGTGCAACATAAAGGCATTAAAATAAATACAGATAAATATCGCATCAGACACTTTCGTGTATGACACTAACAATAGGACGATTCCACAGAAGTCTACTAAACATATTACACCTTTCGTTAAAAGTAGATATAACTTAAAATAGTATATTTATCAAGAAAAACGAAAAATTGTTTTTCAACGTAATAGTTTACTATTTTGTGAACCCCTTTAAAAATGAATCGTCACAAATTTCCGGAAAGTTTTCTATTGATCGAAAGCAAACAATTTGTTTTCCATTGTCAAGGATTTAGTAACTGTCGATAAAGCTAACAAATCTACACAAATCATGGATTAGCGTGCGGCATTGTAATCTTTGTTCATCGTCGATCAAATAAAGTGCGTTTCATTGATATATTTATTTATTTATTTATTTACTTAAGTGGTCGACTGCTGCGCTTGAAATTAATTTGGGGATTCGGGCTGATTTCTAGCCTCTGATCCAGGATTGCGGATGAAAATCCGCAGAAGAAACGGCTGACCGCCGACGCGGTTCTACCGGCGCTAATTAGTGAAATGCAGGTGTCCTTTTAAAGTTCCTGGACAGCGCACGGTAACTCTGCAATACGGGAAATCATGCTCTTGCGGTCCCTTTGATGAGGATTTTCAACTGGATAAACAACGGATTCTGCTTATAGAACATTATATGTATATACATATAATACCAGTGATTAAAAAATATTTCATAGCGGAAAAAACGATAAGGGAAAATGTAGTCAAACATCGCGTGCTTTGATAACCGCGAGGAATGAATGCACCATAATACACGGAAATCCCTGCTATACTTCTTTTCCAATTTTTCTAATTAAACTCAGTTCGAAATTTGAACCCAGATGAGTGGAAACTGCTCGTTACAGCTCAATGCTATAGGATAATATTCTGGCAAAAATTAGGAAATACAATTTTCGTCATCCATATTAAATTATGAATAACAAGAATTACTGTTAACGATAACTGGAAATATACGCAATGCCATGGAAAATTAACTGCAATTAAAACTGGCAATAAATTATGCTAACGAGAAAATAAAATCACGTTAACACCAATTTATCCCATAAAATAGTCCGATGTAATCAGTGCTCAATTTAAACGAATCTGCGTTACACGGATGATATTTCGAAAGCGCAGAGTTTTCTGAAGGGCTAAATTTCTAGGACCGAGAATCGTACGATCCGAATAATATTGCAATAATTATAAAATATATTACATCCAATAATTCATCTCCATTTCTGTTCCCTCTTTCGTTGGTGATTGCTGTACATTCGTAAACGCTTCCGAGTCTTCAGAAGATTCCATTAAACGACGAGAAAATCTGATTTTATCGTCCATTTGCGATAGAGCTTCCTGGATGGAGCAGCCAACGGGGGAGGAGATCGTCAAACCCAATTTTCCGAATAAAGAAATAGAGGCTTTTTGATTCGAGCTGCACATTTGTCAATGCCAAAACACTCAAGTTGTACAGCGTTTCAAGTTGTAAGGCAAACTACACAGTAAAAAGCTGAAGAATACGCGCGCATAGAGAAAAGTGCTCAGGATCCGAAACCTCATTTGCAAAATACAATTTTCCACGATAAACGTTCTGATATCAAAGTTAAATGTAATTGTTAAAATTGGTTTAGCAAAGTCATGAACTTTATTGTCATTCTGCACTATAATTAGTCAAATGTACAAAAATAAGCTACAGACACAAGAGTCAACGTGAGTCAAAGAATGCGAATGAAAGAATGAGACACATATGAGCCAGGAGTATTATATACGATTGTAAACCTATTGTGTGACTGATAAGGTTAAACTCACAATCATCAGAATACGAAACAACATCCATCGCACCAGTGACAGAATTCTTTACGAGATCTTGCAAATCTGCACTCAGCATTAAAAATATCACAAATCCATCGCCAAATTAATTAATTGGCTTATCGTAAGAAATCTCTGAAAAACAAGCTATGTATTTATGAAACTCGAAACTTTCACTCTGCTCGCGATCAATCTATGGTATATTATGTGATAACGAAACGGGGAAAATTAGTCTAAAATAGCGTAAATGAAACGGAATAATGTTACACACGATAAGAGTGTGTCTGCGAGTTGTAGCATCGCCTTCTCCCCTTAAGCAGACTAACCGTGCCACGGAGCCCTTTCAACTGAACACACGAGCCCTTCTTTCCTACCTTTGGAGAGGTAATAGCTTTCGAACGGTAGTCTCTCGAGCAACTCCTTTCGCCGGCACTGTGTCTCCTCTTCGGCTTTTCCCGGCGAGGGGTGTTCCATGATGAAAGACGAAAGAAGGGACCCCGGATATTCGAAGAACGCGCGTAGAAGGAAAAAGAAAGATGGTGACATTAGTATGATAGTAGACGCGGTGGCAGTGATAGTGGTTTTAACAGTAATAGTAGAAAGATACAAACTAAATATGCAATTTTCCATTGTCAATAGTTTGGTATAAGTTGCCTTTTCTGTTGGAAATATGTAAAATGTATTTCCCCAATTAATAATTGTTTACAATTTACACGAGCTAATCCAGTTAGGTACTTTTCAAAAGCCAATTATTTGAGGAGCAGAACGAATTCAACGATTTAACTAATGATATGAGCTCCCTGGCACTTCAATTACTCGTAATAGTATAATAATCCAAAATAAATTTCGAGTGTTTCAAACGTTATCAGAGGGAATCTGTCTGAAAATCAAAGAGCGATGTCTGTGTATATCGGTCACTAGTAAGAATCACGACAATCAACCAGATTAAGTTGCCATTCCTCACAAGATACTGTCCCAAAAAGATGAACGGATCACCACACAATTTCCCGTGAGTAACGTGATTGCAGATAGCAGACTTTCGGTCAATTCATTTTCATCAGAGGAAATACAATTTCTAGTTTCTCGAGTAAATGGTGGGGGGAGAATAGAGAGCGGGAAAGAGAGTACTTCCGCTAAGCATAACCTGACAGAATTACACGAAACTTCCTACGTAAAGTGAACGAAGGAAGTGGTAATCCATGTACAACGGCAGGGTTCCTCAGCTTCCCAGCTGAAGACGCCGTTAAGTCCCTGATCATCGTCGCAAAATTGCGGTGCCTTGCGCTTTCGCAGGAATCTGGAAGCCGCCTGCAGTTTCCTTGGGATTCTCTTTTGTCAACAAAACAGTAAAACGGATACTAGTAAGACCTGTTTATCAGACTGCACCAAAGAGGATTTTCGTCAAGTCCAAGAAACATTAACTTGAAGATAAATAAAAAAATTGAGGACTACTTGCAAAACAGAAATAGAACACTGTTATCCTGACAAAATTCCATTGCGTCAAAGAACCGCAAATTCATTATAGTCTTTTGTATTCCGTTGAAAGGCTTCGTCAATGGCAATATATATATTTAGAAAGTGCGATAAGAGATTGTCGCGTGAACGTTTTTGCCAGAAGCACTTGTTCGGAGCGAGGCTATGAGTAAGTAAGTACACCTGGATATTAAGGAAACACGAGGAACGCAAGTCTCGTACTCGTCTTTCATTAGGTCGTAGCCGTATTCGATGATAAGCACAGCTGGTCAAATTGAATTATGTGATTCCCGAGGGCAAGCAAGCAATTTACACGTCATCAGGCCACTCGACGAAACTAGTTCGAGTAGTAGCATGCACAAGCAGCCACACATCTACCAAATATTGAAGTCCGTGAATTACACTAGCCTACCCTCAGGGATAGCAAATAACTGCTAGGAGGCAGAAACGTGAGAAGCCTTGTCAAATTATCCCAGAAGTTGTCTCTAATTTGTCTAGAAATGTAGGTGAGATTTCTAAGTGACGATATGCAGTAACCTTACAAATCAAATTTCACACTGTTGCGAAGTATATCAAGATCAAGCAAGGGGTCTTGTTATTTCGCAGACCGTTGAAATCCTCGAAAACGACAGAATTTAAAAAATTAAGAAAAAATACTGTAAATGAACGAGATTTTTCTAAAGAGAACATTTCTTTCTGAATGTTCAACCACTGCGGAAAAATATAACGAATATATACTCAGAATTTATGCATATAAATACAAGCTATTTGAAAATCAACGAAGTTAACGAAGTCCCTGGCTGTAGAAATTCCGCGCACGCTTTTGAAGTCGATAGTACAGAGTAACAGAATTTTCTATGTTTCCCAAAGGAGCAGAATTTTAATGAAATTTAATACGTTCGTGGACGACATGTCCAAAGGAACAAAGGCTAAAACACTCCGGCGAAAGGGAAGATCACAGAAGCAAAAATAAAAATGAATGACACACGGGAAAAATTCCCAGCCTCGAGGAGAAACGGTATTAATTTATTTTACAAGTATATAATTCTATAATACCCGCAAACTGGTGTCTCTCAAGCAGAAAATGCCGTTTTAGTCATTTACCAAAATGTTCCGACAATACTACCTTTAATTTTCCATCAGATTTTCCACCACCATACTAGAGAAAAAATCTTCCTCGTATGCTGCTTTTTCCAATAACCGTATCAGCCAGCAGAATTGAAAATAGAGCCCAATTTCGATATAATAAATTTACGCGCTCTACTAGAATAGCAGTTTAAAGTACTAATCGAATTATCGAAAGATTTAATGTCCCAACTATAACTATAATTATTATAACGCAACGAAAAAAACAAATATGAAAAGTATATAAGTGCGAAAAGGAGTAGTCATTTAGAAAAGTGGGATAATAAACTTGAATAAAAACATAGAATACTCCTTCTCCTCGGTGCAATGCATCCTTTTCATGAAAAAGCGTTCCAGGCCCGGGACAAAAGGACTCGCTCTGGATTGGCGCGATTCTCCCATTGAATACGGTTCTCCCCACGCAGAACGAAGATTCGATAAGAAGTGAGGTCGGTGAATTATCATACGCAAAATCAGTCAGCGCGGTATACCTTAGAGAAGATAACGTATTCTACAGTTACCTCACACAACAAGGCGAAAGGTGCACAGTGAACGTGAACCACTGCCAAGCAGTATGAGATTAACACCACCTCTGTGGCCACAATGGCTCGCAGGTCTGACTGGTAAGCAAAGGGCTAATTCATTTAATCTCCTTTCCATCCTATTCGACCCTTACATTTTTTTCACAGTAACGGTATTGACAACCAGCATGGGCATGGCAGTAGGATGGACGTCACCGTACTTAGCGCAATTGACCAGTGAGGATAGCGTGTTTAAAGTAACAGACGACGAAGCATCATGGATAGCTTCCCTACTTGCTCTCGGACGCTTGTTCGGTGCTATTTTCGGTGCTCTTTTAGTTGAATTCGTGGGAAGCAAAACCTCGCTTCTAATGTCTGGGATACCTTTCACAATCGGTTGGCTAGGCATAATCTTTGCTAGTTCGATCAACTGGCTTTACATGGCTCGTACTGCATCAGGTAAATACCCTTCACTTTAATTCTCAATTTTGATATTATCCAAATTGACTTAAAAAAAACAGATATCTCATGATTTAATGTTCTGTTAGCTTATCGAAAGCAGTAATACTTCTGTATTTGAATCGAATGACAGTAACAACTTGATTCTCCCTTAATAACATGGATAGAGTACTCATTGCATCGAACTATTGCATCTGTAACAGGAATAGGGACTGGAATGGTGTTTAGCAGTTTCGCACTTTACATGGGTGAAATATCAGCGCCAAACATCCGCGGTGCTCTAGTCGGCTTAGTGATTAATGGAATCCCGCTTGGGACCCTGACCGGCAACTTAATGGGTCCCTACATGCCGATGATGTGGTTCGGAATCATCAGTTTAGTGTTGGATGTCGCGTTCATGATAGCATTCCCGTTCCTCCCCCAATCAGCCCATTACTACGCGCGTCACAACGACATGATCAGTGCGGAAAAATCTCTACAGTGGTATTATCAAAAATCGGATGTCACTTTCGAACTGTCAGCGGTGGAAAAGTTCGTTAAGGGTTCTGCGCCAGTAAGCTTCTACGAACGATTGAAGCAAATGGGCGAACCGAAAAATAGACGTGCTTTCAGTATAATCGTTCTGTTGTTCACTTTTATGCAATTGAGCGGATTGAATACCGTTGTTTTCTACATGGAGATTATTCTAAGGAAAGCGGAAATCAACATCATAGCACCTTCGAACATAGTCGTCACTGTCAACACCCTCGGTAAGCTCACACAATTACAGTATTATTTAAGAGAAACAATCTGCGAAAAAACAATTCATAGATTGGATCTATGAATTTTACTGAAACAAGAAGAATTGGACAATATTTTATTTCATTCGTCCTCGAATTAATTCATATAAGACAAGTTCTGCAAGAAATATTGTATCCACGTTTTCAGTTACTGTTTATTCAGCAATGAGAAAATGTTGCGAGGTTCTTGCTTTATTCCCACGTGTCTATCGGAGTAATTGACATATAAAAGACTAAATGTAATCAGAGCAGCGGGCCAAGATATCGCGATAAAAATCTTTGTCCGAAAGTGCACGTCCGATGTTGTATCGGTGCGATTCATCATAGTCAATCTTCTTCGGCATAATTCCTGACACGGTCCAATTCATCATCCGATCGACTACGTGTACGAAGCTTTGCGAATTACACCGGAAGTTAGGGGAATAATCACAGGTTATAATACGAGAATTCGATTTCAGGTATAATCGTAGCCTGGCTGGGTCTTTATCTAATCGATCGTTCCGGTCGAAGAAAAATGCTGGCTGTGTCAACTTGCAGCTTGATGATCTCTATGGCAATCCTAGGACTACATTTCCAGCTCCTCGACCTAGGATTCGATGCACAGAATTTTCAGTGGCTACCAATAATTTCTCTTCTCATTTTTACTTTGGTTTACGTTGGCCTTTCACCGATTCCTAGCACTCTGCTTAGCGAGCTGTTCCCAGTCGACTTGAAAAGTGTCGCTGGTTTCGTAGCGAGTTTAACATCCGCAGTGATGGCATTCACAGCCAGTCGGACTTATCAACCACTGGTGGATTTAATGGGTGATCAATACGTCTTTTGGACCTACAGTATTCTTATGGTAGCCTGCCTCATTTATACTCTACTCGACGTGCCGGAAACCAAGGGCAAGACTCTGCAGGTAATTAAATCCGGAAAATATAGCGAAAACTATGAAGTTATCTGTGTGTATTTCTTCGATATTAATTATGCCCGATTCACCGATTAATTCTAAAGTTAGTAGAAATATTAATGGAGATAATCGATGGCGAAGTTTTAAACATTTTTATAAAGGGCATTATAACTCTTCTGTTGTAGGAAATTCAAGCAATGCTGGCTGGAGAAAACCCGCTTGAGAAGAGTAAGCCTATAGAGAATGGAAATCCTCCAGCGTAGTAATTTGAGAAGTCTTCAATGCAATTGGTAGGCTCTCGAATTTCGTAGTATAACTTATTATTTATTGTGTATCAATATTCGGTAAATATGTATATAATTGTCCTATTGTGATCTTATGTTCCAGAGATAACTTGAATTCCATCTTTCACCGAGGAAAGCTGCATCAGAAGTGCAAGGGTCGTATTCATTTTGACTTTGGATAAACATACATCCACATTTAATTTATATAACATGTACATCTATCTTCCCAAATGACATAAAACAACTGATTCATATTTATTAAACACACTAATGAGAATTTTCTTTAAAATAAATCCCTGACTGGTAACAGCCAATTAGCGTGTGTCTGCACGTGTCCAATAGTAATGAACTAAATTGCATATATCACTTCAATTAATTGGCTTATGGATCTCTTACACTGTTCTACAAGATTGCTAAGATGATTAGGTTATTACGTATGAGATATCTGATTCTCTAACACTGAGTTAACACGTTTTCCCTTGAAGATTATCAGAAGACTCGGTGTAATCTTTGAAACTCGGTGGAAATTTCAATTTTAAATCATTTAAAAGGGCAAGTGTTACTCATAATGTTTTCGGTCAATTGTGACTTTTTCCGAATTGATCGAATCAAGAATGATGCAAATTGATCAAGCGGTTATTGAGATTTGTATAAATAAGTAATTAGTTAAATTCAAATTCCTTACACAGGTAACAAAGCTTCCCAAGTTCGATTCTCCCGAGCAAACATCTCCAGCAACGCAGTTAAGCTGGCAAAATAACCGTGCGCATTTCGTTTTGTGAGATCCGAACGAAATCTCTCACGTATCTAACCGCGCATGTATCCACGCTCATACACGTGCAACATCGAGCCTGCTGAAATATACTCCCACTGAAATACATGTCAACGGGGATTGTACCGGCACCCAGCGACTGTCAAAGGAACATCCACTCCGCGAGCCGCATAGATTAATTTCCACGTTTTTTTAACCGCGATATCGTCCACTATCCACGTTGAAAAAGTTTTCAAATTTGTATACAACCGCAAAGGCCGCGGTAAACCGCTGGGTAAGACGAACCAACATTATTTACCATATATACAAAAGTTGTCGTCTTTTTCAGCCTTCTAATATCATCACTCAGAGAAGAGAAATAAATTATTCTTACTACTTTATGCAAATGTTTAAACGTTAAACCGTAACATAATAGCCCGTTCTTTTCGAATAGTTTCCTGTCTAGTGTACAACTTTTCATACTTATGGATTTGCGGGTTTTGAATTAAAGATCGCATTGCGATATTTTACAAAATAATACATTTTTTCGGGTTCGTCGAATATTTAAAATTTGAATATGTTCATCTCATTTTTTGGTCGAATAGTGGCAAGTGTTATAAAAAATATATTTGATATTAAGACTTTTGCATATGCCTAATAATGTTACGGGTTAGTGTTTTCAATCGTTAGTCATTGTACAGATAGCAACAAGAGTGATTCAGTGAGAATCAAAGTCCACCTATGAAGTTTTATTAGAGGGCTCAATTCGAGAGCTTATGAACGCGATATCTACTGCAGTGAAAATCGAGAAAAGAGAAACGCCAGCAAATATTTTCAACAATGATGCAGCACTGATTTTGTTTGATTTTGGATGCTTTACTGGATAGCGTGAGATGAGACTGCGATTCGTAGTCCCAGTTGATAAACGTATTCTGTCTTCCGAATGATGAAAGTTATACCATGCACTTTACTGATGCAACTCGCATACCACTATTACGACAGATTCAGATAATCAATTTTTGACTAAACTAAAGCCAACATTTCTTATATTCTGAGCCAAAAATAGTTTCCTTATTGTTATCCGAGGAAAATAAAGTATATATTGAATTACATACAATATACAATGTATAAAGTCTACATTGAATTCAATCATTCTCATTATAGTACGCTATTTCAAAAGCCATGTTTTTCTGCTCTAAACTCTTTGTTTAAATCTCTTTCTGCGTGGCTGAAAGTAACACCTGTATGACGTTACATAGACAAAATTAGCACAGTTTTATGAAGTCTATGAAACTGCCTGGCGCAAAACAGTTCAGGCATTACAAATTGAAATGCAAAGCATTGCGCGTCTTTTATCTTATCTATTTTATATCGGACTTACTACTTCCTAAGGTATGAGGTTCCGAAGCAGAATCTCTTCACTGTCGATCTGACTTCGAAGAACCCAGGATGGGTTGCCAAACACAGCAGAAAGTGGCAAAGCATGTCATGTGGCCACAATGGATCGGTGGTCTTGGAGGTAATAATTGATTACTTCTTTTGATAAATTAGAATCATCATCGTGAAAAATCAGAATATCGATCAACTATTTTCCTAAATTTATCCTAAACCCTGGCATTCGTTTTTCGATCAATGCAATTGTCATTAAAGGGACAGCTAACCCTAAAATATTTTTCAGCATTACTACTGCAACTTCAAATTGGAATATTAGCGGGTTGGACATCGCCATACGTCGCGCAGCTAACGTCGGACGATTCACACATGCGAATCACAATGACGGAAGCATCCTGGGTGGTGTCATTTTTAAACTTAGGCAGACTGATCGGTGGAATAATAGGCTCAATAAGCGTCCACTACTTAGGAAGTAAAACGACGATCCTCGTGACTTGCATACCCATGGCACTCTGCTGGATCTTCACGATGGTGGCAAACCACGTAATATGGCTTTATAGCTCGAGAATGTTAGGTGGCATCGGCCTAGGAATGACGTACAGCAGCTTTTCCCTTTACCTGGGTGAAATAGCCAATCCAAATATTCGCGGTGCCCTAGTAGCCTTGAGCATGAGTGGTCTGACAATTGGCATGCTAGCGATCTGCAGTATGGGCGCATATTTGCCTATGGAGATATCGGGCGCGGTCAGCCTGGCTTGTTGCCTAGTGCTGATGATTCTCTTCCTCTGGCTGCCAGAATCACCTCACCACTTCGTCAAAAAGAATCTCGACGAGAAGGCCAAGTCGTCGATCCGTTGGTACCATCGTGACTGTGACGTTGAGGTCGAACTATTGGCTCTGAAGAAGTTTGTCGAGACCTACAGCAGTCAATCTTTCTTCGACACTGTCAAGGAGTTCAAAAGTCCTCCGATCAAGAAAGCTGCTATTGTCACAGCCTTTCTCTTCATGTACAGCCAAATGTGTGGACTAAACAATGTGCTCTTCTACATGGAGATTATTCTAAAGAATGCTCATGTTCACGTGATTGAGCCTTCGACTATAGTGATGATAGTCATGGTGTTTGGCTTATTCGCGTCAGCCATATCAATGTTCCTTATAGATCGATACGGCAGAAGAATGTTGATGATTGGCGCAGTTTTTTGCGTGACAGTGTCTCTCGTTGCCCTCGGCAGTAGTTACCATCTGATACACAATGGTTACGATCCTGAAATTCTGCAGCCTTTGCCGATCTTCAGTGTAACACTTTTCCAGATAGCTGTTTTTCTCGGAATTCTCTCGGTACCGAGCGCTGTCCTTGGCGAGATTTTTCCACCACACGTCAAGTGTGTGGCGGCTTGCTTCGGCAGTATCTCAGCTGGGATGTTCTCCTTCATTTCTTCGGCCACGTATCAGCCCTTGATTAATATCTTTAGAGAGGAATATACGTTCTACATCTATGCCGCGGTAATCGTAACATCAATACCATTCGTCTTACTCTTCGTTCCGGAAACTAAGGGAAAGACTTTACAAGAAATTCAGAACGAATTAGTGGAGAAAGCATAGCGCCCGTATGATCGATATCTTGAGTATTAGTCCGACGGCAGTCGCTGACGAAAGTCCGACGTACACGTCAAGAGTTTGGATCAGTTGCGCTGATGCGGAAGTAATTGAGAAGGGAAGGTTTTCTGCCAGCTAAACGTGGTTATCGTGACCTGATCTCCGTATCGTGCTATGAAACGTGAATTAATGCTCAAAGTGTGATAAAACGCGTGACGTGAAATGTGATGATCGTAAGAATCCCCGATAGGTAATTTAATTCAAACATGTCTAACAAACACTTCCTTATGACTTCGAGGTCCTTTTCATCAAATCGAAGCTTCATTCTGCGAACTTATAATTTAGCGTTGCATTCTGTTCAGTGTAAATAATAAATAATCAATCAATTTAATAGAAAATTTCAGAATGTCTTGTAACTTTTTAATATACATGCTATTTAGAGTAAAGGGGGCTACATTCAGAAATTGTAGCATCATTTGCAAACAACGATTCAGGTTCATGTCATCGTGTGCTCTGTTTAATCTTATTTGCGAGATATAGGAAGTTTTATGTACTGTGTCTTGGTATCTGATTTACTGTCGACATTTTAGTGTGGATCTAACTCTTCTTTCAAGACTTCTTCTACCAGTGGATACTAGAATACGTTATACATTATACTCTCGAGTTTAATAACTTAAGATTTTAATACGATGGTTTTCATATATTCGAATTATTTATATAAACCTTTCTAAAAACAGTGACCATTGCTGCAAAATACGATAATATTATATAACAGGTTTGCCAGAAGAAGGTAAGTAGGAATTATTCATGTAATGCATAAATTTCAAGGGTAAATGTTGCGTCTTATTCTATAAACTCCTACAATTTTATATGAGCAATCAAATCTGCAACTGTGTAAGAGTCTAGTAGTCGAATATTAAATAACTAGCTATCTCTCGCAAACAAGGTCAAACATAATATATATTTACTTGAACTTTACCCCGTTTATTGAATCTGTTTTTGCAGGTTTTTATACTTGTTAAGCACCTAATGTATATTAGATAGAAGATAGAGAGAAAGGAGAAAGCTAGACAGAAATAGAATGAGCTCTCGTAGAATCAATGACTATAAGTAGGTTCAAAGGAGATTTCAGCCAGCAAGAAGCGACAGGTAAGAAGAACGAGGGCGTCGCGTGATCTGTGTCGCATCTCTTCTTCCTTAAACGCAAAGTTCAGCGACTACTACTCTCTTCGTCGTTTCTCTCTCCATCACTCTTGCTCTTGCAAGCGACGCGAAACATCTTGCTACCGAAACGATGGAACTCGGCCAGTTCCATATTATACAAGACGGCAATTTCGGTCAGATCCGCCGAGCTAGAAGCAGTGAAGGTGGCACGAAATTCAAGCTGCTTCTTGGATATCCACGGCCTTATCTTGGCAGCGTCATTGGCAATGACTCTTTCAACGCGCACAATGTTTTGCTACTGAAATAACACGTGACCTTCTTATCGCGGTTCTAAATCAATACAGGATATTAACACCGAGGTGATTATAATACGAAATCAGCAGTGTTTTCTATCTTTATGTTTTCCCAATTGCCAAATCTCTTTTTTAATAAAGGTCGTTAAACTATAAATTATACAATTAGAGAAATAGAGCGTGAATGTTATATTACGGATTTTCGATTCTAGAAGAAGCACATTCTCTTTCGCTCCAATTTGGAATCCACTCAATAGCCAACCTCGTTATCCCTCAGTCCTTGCAACCCCTTTGCTTCGAACGATCGTTGGAGTTTAGTAGTCGTAAAAGGCACCGTAAAAGAGCGTTCTAACTCTGTCTGAAATTAAAGTCACATATTCGCGAAAGAATCCAATGCCCGATGGCACGTAAAATATCCGGTTGCTTAACCAAAAGATTATAATTCCCTTTCTCAATGAAGCCTTGGCCTCTTAAACCAATTTTTCTGTTATCATAGGTCAGAGTATGGTTAGGTAGATCACATGGGTTCTTTTCAATTCAAATTCACCGGAACAAAGGAGAAAGGCAGGGAGCAGCCTCTGAAATTATCCGAAAAACGATACGTTCCAAAATGATACGAACAGAATAGAGTTTTCACGTAACAAATTGTACATATAAAGGGATTTAATACTTTTGTGTGGTGTATTGATAAATATCGCAGTAGAAAATATACATTCTTCATAGAAAGGAATGTTCAACTAACAAGAATTCTGTCATCTCTCGAACGGTGCTTATAGCTAAACTGAAGACCAGATAATGAGAGGGCGTTTTGGGGCCTTATCGTGAGGTCGTTTGATCTTGCCTTAAACCTTTCTCGTCGACAAACGAGATGTGTCATAGTCCTATGGGCATAAACGGTCCACCGCTGACAAAGCCGCGGAAATTGTACGGCTGAAGAGATGCATTGTGCATCAAGGCTATTCTTCCAAGTCATAGACGTTTTATTCTGGCTTCTCGTAAAACCTACACCGCCCTGATCTACTTCCGGAATCTTTGAATATGTTACAAAAATACATGAATGTTTACCCTTTCGTCAGCATACGCGTTCTTGTAGTAATGATTCAGCGTAAACGGTATTCCCGTTACAGTTGGTAAATATTGTACGTATATAGTTTTCTATACAAGCAAACACGATTCGAATTTAATAATGGGAGAAATATGCAGATGCAAATATATTTTCTTTATTTATCGCTATGAATTTCTAATTAAAGATTCCAAGGTTTTATCTGTATGAAATAATAGAAAAGAATGTGCATAAGCTTTTGAACAATTTGACGGAAATCTTTTTGAAGATGCATCCCGTAAAGCGTACAAACGTAAATGCCAGGACAAAGGCATAGGAATATGCAGGAAACTGAATAAAACCGACAACCGCGGAAAGCCAATTTAAAATTCTGTCGCAAGCAGTCAATGCAGCATCGCTTAGATCTTTGCATCTTTCCCTAAAAGGTGGAAGGTCTCCCTCAAAAGTGTTTGAAAGGTAAAATTTAATAAAAAGTTCAAAGCAAATTGAACGAGACTTAGGTCACACGATAATTGCATTCTAGGTTGAATACGTTGATCCAATTCACGCTACCTGGCATGTATATCGATTAACAAGTATTGAATATTCCATATCTCTGGGTCGTTAAAATCTCATTTCTTAAATGATACCCGACTCTAGCGCTTCAGCCGCCAGAATTCTCATCATTTTGAAAATGAGCTTCGCGCTGCCATTCATCCTGATTAGCGGCCAGTCGCTCAGAATCGATGAAAGAGCAGGCAGTGGGTCGTTGTGCCAAAAATGAAATGGTAGCGGCTCATTCATTTTGTCCCACCCCAAATCCATGGCTCGACAGGAATCTTGAAGCAAGACACAGCGTAGCTTAGCACGCACGCATCACCGGTGCCGGAGAAGAAAATTATGACCTATTGTCGTGATACGATGAAAAGGGGTTTTTTCGATCCACGGAGGCTTAACCTTCCACTTTTTCCCTTGTTCCATTAGTATCTAATTTTTCACGGGGAGTTTAACAACTTGCTGTAAAACACGATTACCAAAGAGCAATTTGTCTCAAATTATTATTTCAGAAGGGTCACCTTATCTCTACAATTACATTATCTACTAATTTTATTCTTTAAATGGATTATTGAAAGATTTATTTTTTATATCTGTGCAAGTTCAGGTTAGTAATGGGGTTAGACTATAATTGCGTTTGAAATTAAAATAAAAAGTATGGGAAAAAATTTTAATTCACGGTGATTTTTTCTGGGAAGGTTCGGGTACCATCTTTGATAACAATCCAACTACTAGCTGCTGCTAATCCGAAATTAAAGTTTGCGCGGAAACGCAAGTGGGGCTTGAATTTACGTAACAAAGCAAACAAATTCCCGACCGAGTCAATCCGAACGAAGAATATCAACAGTTAAGAGCTGTTCAAATAATGCGCCGCCACTGTGCGAAGGTGGATGCTCTGGCAGCGCTTTGCGCGAGGTAACGCAAAAACTCGCAGTGCGTTCGTGTCGTGCCGCGAGTCGCAGTCAATAAAAAAGTTTCGCAGACAATTTTGCAATGCAATAACCGTGAGGCCTGAACTTCCGGCAAATGTCGGAGTTTTTCCTAAAGTTTTCGCTACGAACTACACGGCGCGAAGACTGTAAAATTCAACGAACCCCGGAGCGTGCCACGATGGAGGATCGTCTTCGTCACTTACCAACGATGAGATTCCACCGAGCAAGCTTCCTTCGTCCGCTTCATTTTATTCTCTTTCTCACCCCTTACCCCACTTATTTTCGTCGCAGAATGGCGATTGCTTGATCGCACATAAAAATCAAAGAATCACCTTGAATTCATCCACTAAAAATGTGAACGCCAGGAGCCAAGCCCGAGTTCTCGCCTGGAAACGCCCGGTCACATTATCCTACGAATGAGACCCTCGGAAGTAATGAAAAATTCTACGTGTCTGACGTGAAATCGGTCGTAAAATAAAATTGTAGTCGGAATAATGGTTAGACGTCTGCTTAACTCTCTCCTGACGAACGGTGCAGTATTACGGCTTTCTAAATATTCAAACCAAATCCGCTTGCGAGAATGGATGACATAGGAATGTACCTTTTCAAAATCAAGGGTAAGAGCAAGTTATGAAATGTCCCATCCGAGAAACAACGACTAATTATACATAAAGTGGCAGATACAGGTCGTTCTCAGTTTAGGACCTCAATTCAAACCCCGCATCAGCAAAGTGTTAAATAACTGGAATAACTTCTGCCATAAACCCAACAGCTGAAATCTCGACGTAAAATTGACCAACCGACAAAAGAACGCCAACGATATCCTAAAACGATAATTGGAGATGGAGATGGAGAATAATAATACGAAGGAAGATCCAATCCAAGAACTAGGAGTCGCTCAGACAGGATGAAGTGCACCCGGTCGTTAAGAAAGTTTCGAACTATTTCATTAAAATATTTAGCCTAAGGAGAGAGAGATCGGTGGAAGTTTTTACGAAAGTTCGGCACAGACTGGGCCGGCCGGCCGGCTTGAAATGTGGGTTACTAGTATTTTATGAAACCGGGGGAATTGGTGAGCCGCCAAGAGCGGGGAGATAGTCAATGGCATAGAAAAAGAAAGCGAGCGAGAGAGGAGCAGGCACAGAACTGCACAGCGCGGCATGGCGCGGCGGTCGGTGACCCAAATTCTCGAGTAGCGACTTCTCGTAATCCCCTTGGAACGACCTGCAGCACTTCCGGTGGATCGATGCCACTCGTGGCGAACGGTGCACAGTGTTACGCCACTACCACCAGCCATTTCCGGTCTATAGAGGCCTCATCAATTATTCGGCCATTCGCCACGAAACTGACCAAATCCACAATTGGAAATATTGTATTTTCATTCAAACAGACGTACGCCCGAAGATCGGCCCTGCGGCTTTCCGCCTTGCGGGTGAAATTCGCTAATTTCCCGCAAGACGTATCCGTTGCAGCTTTTATCTAATCGGTGGGGAGTTGTCGTTATGCGACAGGGAGGAATTCCCAAAGGGACAGAAACTACTGCAAACGGCAGGTGTGCCTAAACACAGTTCTGCCTGAATATTTATACAAACGAAATGAACTTGCAAGGAGAAATGGAAGCAAAGACTCACAGGGGGATTGGTTGGTCTTTACGATACACTCGTTGAACTCTACATCCTCGCACGAACTTTCGACTAACACTATTTTTTCCCTTTCGCTTCTGCCGCAATGAGTTTCGCGAATTTCGTACAAACAGAATCCTTAACTACTGGCATCTCAAGTCCTTCGTTATATGCATTTAAAACAATTGCATTAAGCGCAAGAGCGCTTCGCTGAGGAAAGAAGCGAGTCGACAGGCTACTGAATTAAATAACAAGCCCTGACTACTACTGTGACTAACTGAAAATATCGCATTGCATGGAACTCTATGCGCAATGCACTATTCACCCACAGCTATGATCCAAATAGAACAGAGATTTGACCCGAACCACGACCAAGCCACATTTTGCACAAACCAGACCGCGATCCAACAAAACTCAATCCAGATTCTACTGTGAGACGTAATCCAAACTCTTGTGACTCTTATTCGAAACACACTCATAGATCCGCAATCTGTTTGACCCATTCGCCACTGCAGCTATTCCAAAAGTGGCGAGCGCGAAAAAGAAATACCACGGAAGACTTTTTCTCCGCAGAATTCCGTCGAAATTAGAGATAAGCCAAGGCTTCTGAAAAATTCAGAAGTCACGGCCCGTCGCAAAGCAAATAAAAGAAAGAAAAGAAGGGTACGGGGTGTAAGTATGGAATTACAGAAAAGTCGAGAAATTTAAGGTAGCCAAACTCTGGCTATCTTTTATCCCTGTTTCTGACTCCTCCTTCCTATCTACACACCTTTCTTTTTCGGTTTCTTATCTTTCTCTATTGAGGTCTGTACCTTCCATATATGATGCCAGGGGAGAAAGATTACGATGCCAAGGGGAATACGCCCTCTACCTCAACCATGGCCAACTTTCCTCTTTCTGTTTCTCCTGCGCATCCTACGATTTTCTTCTCGCGTACTGCGCTGATGCAGCCTCCTTGAAATATGCTTTTCTTTTCCCGAAGGAACCTCCTGGCCGAGACTCGAGCTCAAAGTTGAATGCTTCCTCGATCACCGGATCACCACCTACTTCCTTACGACGTACAATCGAGTTTCCCATTACGATTCTTTGTCGCGAGGAAATTTCTTTAAACGATTACCTTACAACGGTGATTAATTACTTCATTGGAAACTACTTAACAAAGGAGTTTACGATATAATCTTAATTATAGGTCGATGATTATTAATTACCCAGTTTCAAATAAACGTACATTGCCTCATTTTGAAAATGCGATTTTTTACGATTTGATTTTTTATAAGGACCAGTATTGTTCCATTTTTTTCTCGAAGTACGAACCATTTTTCTGTATGAATAGTTAAGTTTTCAACTTCGGACTTTCCACAATGAAATCAACGTGTTGTACTGAATTCTGTCGGGAAATTTCGTTCACCGAGGCCCTAAATGTTTCATTGTTTCTATAAGAACTTTTGCTAAAGTATAAAATTTGCAATACCACAGGAATCTCTTCCGTAAACCGATACATGCACGTATATGTATATGTATACAATAAGGATATATGCCAGTACTAAAAGTTTTTATTTTGGTGGCACCTGTGCTGTTCTAGATTCTGTTCCCCTTTTTCTACATTGCTATGTGCAAGTATGTGGATCTTGCCACTTTAAAGCAACGTCTAATATAAAATATAAGATATGATTACAAAATCACTTTTTTTCTTCATTTGCATGAGAGATAAGAATTTCACAAGATTGAACAATATTAAGTTCAATAACATGAAACATGCCACAAAATTCGTTGTTCGTTTGATTCAGAAAGTTCTGCTTGCCTGCCGATAGAAACTATGCTCGATCAGTAGAGATTGATTACCGCATGACTGCATTCAACTATAACTAAAGACCAATGGAGATTGATTGAAGAGTGTATTCTCATATAAATCATACAAACACACGTCAATACCAATTGCCACCATAACAGATCGACTCCGCCAAACAAAACTTTATCCGGCAATTCCATGTAACCAAATGTATGAATACTCGAAAATTTATTACCATAACGTTTGGAAAATATTTCGAAAAGCAGTGAACCAGCTATCAAATGCCACTCAAAATCCTAAAAATCTCAACCTGTATAAGAACTGAGCAAATTAAAAATTCGCAATATTTGACTTTGCGATTATACAAATAATGCAGATAGGTTTCTCAGTCGACTTAACATTAAATATTAGAAATGAAAAATTCATTAACAATATGATGTATATATATTTTAGAAAACAATATTTGCTTCGATTGAAAAATCCAGTTTTTGGAGAAAATTGGAGAGATTCAATTGGATATGACAACCGAGAAGATCGTTAGATTAACGTTAACCTTGCAAACGATGGAAATGTGACCGAACAAAATGTTCGCAACATGTTCGAGAGTTGGTCGGGTACATAGTAAGTTACATGTACCTGACTACTTCAGCTGCAATAGGAAATTTGTGGTTGATGTTTCGTAACCGCATCCTCTTTGGCCTATTACCATGGCCAATTAGCTAAAGGAAAGTCCGGACTGTGCTGGACGTTGATGTTTCTGCACAACTAGATTAATGAGCTCGCGTGGCTATATTGTTTCCTAAAATCAATCTCTTCTTCGTAATCGGGACCTGCTAATAGTAATTGCTCGACCTAAACGATACTTTGCATTATTCAATTGATTCCAAAGTGCATATTCTTCCTCAGCAGCGACAAATAAATATTTAAACGAACATCAAGCAATCGCGTGAGACTTCCCAGAATGAGCTAATTGTACAGACTGAGACGCATCCACTTAAAGATAAGTTCCTCGACTCTTCCGCTTTTAGTACTCTGCAAACAGGAGCAATTTTTATTTCCCATTAGTGAGGAAGGATGTCACTATCCCCGGAAGGAAGCTTAACAAACTCGAAAATAACAAAGTGCTTCAAGTTCCAGAAATTATTAAGAAACTTTCGCGAGACTTCGAACGAAGAAACGAGCTGTTTTCAAACTTTACATGAACAGCGAACCAGCGATATTACATGTTTCGAGGGAAACTTTTCCTGATTGCAGTTTTGAGCTCAAGTGTAGGCATTCCTTACAATACGTAGTACCGGTACCTGATTTGATTGAAACAAGCTTGAAATAAGAACCGAAGACGTTGGCCAAGAACTTTGGAGGCTTCAAACCTAACGAAGATCGGGGTTACATTCGGGTGTTTGAACCCTGAAGTGACAACATGATCCGAGCCACTTGTTGAAAAAAAGTAAATCCGTGACAGTGTAAGAGCCTTCCGAGAGGCCGTGAATATTACAGAATTATTTTAACCAGCTAGTGCTTTACGAATCAACGATTTCAAGCACTTTAAATTGAGCCGTTCACCTCGAAAGTTCATAACGAACTACGAGCCAGCGCTCTTTTTCCTATACTCGTCAAATATCAAAGATAAAAAGATATTAAAACATTTATTGGATGGCTACCTGCATCACAAAGGCTCGCCTCGCTATCCCGAGGGCAGGGAAAGATGAAAAATAATGCTCGTAGCTGATACCTCTAATTGCTGCTATTATCCGCTTATGAGAGTATAAAAGCTCGTGATGAGACTGCTTTGAACAAAGAAACTGCCAAAATAATTAGCATGCTGCGCGAACTGCGATCGGTTTCTTTTTTGTGAAGTTCGGCAGCTATATTATGTCTAGAGCGTTATCCACCCAAACGAAGAAAAATTCAATTAAGGTTTGATCCTGCAGGCGTATTACAGTATTGTTAATCAAGGGCACTGGTAGCAACTGCTCAAATTACGAAAACTGTATCAATTAAAAAATGTTTATAATATCTACCGGTTTAAGGCTGGTTGTAACGATCTGTGCAGTAAACGCGTTTTTATAACTGAAACTACCTCAAGTGATTTGTATAATCAAGGTTTCGGACTAACGAGGTCATACTGCACAAGTATTCACGATCCGACAATTTGAAAGCGTAACATCAACCTACAGAGTCAGGATAAGTACATTTGACTGTAACTCGCGAGTGTCTGGCTACAAAGCAAAGTGATGAATTTTATTCGCGAAGTGGACTTAACTACTTTCATTATCTAACTTTCCTCTCTCACAACAGAGAGAAGTTTCTTCGAGGTCACTTTAATGTAACTGAGCGCGCAGCACGGGCCACGGTTTTGCCTTCAGGCTCGTTTTTCTTGTAAATATTTATTAGGAATTATAGGTGCTTTTAAAAATAGCAGGAATAAAATACAACTTTGGCTTCGCGGTATCGGAAGATCTGTTGGAATTTGATAACAGACTTAATAACTTTAGTTTGAGACAACTTTCAATTTATGTACCTCCTTTTGAAAGCCAGATACAGCTCCGAACAGGCTCAGGATCATATCATGATTCGTTTAAATATAATAAAAGTATGAATTTATAAGAGCAATAATTTTATTATTCATTTCTATAGCACTAGCTCTTTTACGACAAAATAATAATACAAAAAGATTCAATCAAAACGGGCTATTGACCCACGGTTGGAATTTCTAAGAAAACTAATCCAAGGCTTTGGCACTGACAGGAAATACCCCAGATTTCAAAACACCATCATAATCCACACACGGTGCATTGACAGCCTTTATTGCATCTCATTATGCATAGACCCTTATGAGAACTGAGGGATTAACGTGTACAATGAAGCTCAAAACCGTCGAATCTCCTTTACCACGGAAGAGAAAGGAGCGTGAAATCTGATGCGGCATCACAATAAAGAAAACCACGTTAGCTTATAACTCATATGAGTAAATCATATCCCTGCGTGCTCGCGTGTGTACCACATTTAAAGAGACTCATCGAACTTGTAAAAGTGTGCTTCACGCGAAACAGTGGGATAACTTGCGGAAAAAAATAATTTGAAAGAGCATTAAACCTACTGGGCATAATGAAGGATACAATAGTAGCAAAGGAGTGGAAGTGAAGGGGAAAATGTGTATGCATGAGAGAAATGCAAGGGCAAAATGCACACTCAGAAGTACTCACGCACGATAAGTGACCGTTATCGCTGTTAAGTCGGGTGCTTTTATCGCGGCAAGTCGTGGCACGGAGCGATGAGCATCGTGAAAGAGTGCGGTGATGCAAAGCACGAAAGGGTCTGGACAAAACAACCAGTAAATATGATGCATAAGAGAAAAAGAATGAAAAAGAGAGGAATATCCTGTGAGAATGTGTGTGCGTGTGAGAAAGAAACGGATAGTACGCGGTTGGAGAGACAAAAAGGGGGGAAAGAAACAGCGGAGGCAGAGTAACGCGAGTAGAAAGAAACCCCGTGAAAAACGTGACTGGTTTACCCCGATTTATTTCCGGGCCAAGAGACCGGCGCACCGCACTGGTTCTCTTGGGATTCAGCCCGTAAACTTATCTATCTCTTTGCAGAAATCTAACCGAATCTCGCTGCGCAGAGACGATTTAGGTGGACTGATAAGAGCGCGTGGTGAGCAGCCTGTGATCGTAATATCCGTTGGATAGCTTCTCTTTGTGATAGAATATATCGCGCGAAATTGTCGTCATTACCGAGCGATAGAATCGGCGAGGTGCGACTCTATCAGTTCTGGAAGCGGCGTTCTGAATGATGTGGAATAAACCGATGATATCTTCGAGCACTCGTGGCAGGATGAATACATTAAAAAATAATATGTATGATGAATCGGAACATAAGGAATTTAATTCGAGATATCTCACTTCAAGACTATAGTATTATCATAACAAACGTGATAAGTAGACTGCGGCGCTTCATGCAAATAGGGATTTTATTGCATGCGGAAGATTGCGGAAAACCCAATTTCAAAACGTGTGGCTCGCCTTGGTGAATTTCATACGTTGCATAAATAATCTTGTAATAATAAACATGTCATCAATAAGTATGTCTTTGCTTGGAATCGTTTTTTAATATATATTTTATCATATCATTTGAATTATTTTTATGAATACGAAGCTTTCTATTACATTAATTTTCCGCTTCTAACTTACTGTTTTATTCAGAATCGGTGATAATTTAGAATTAGAACGATTTACGTTAAATTTGAAGATTCTTGAATAAATTCAGGATTTGAATAGGAACAGTTTATCGAGCCATTTGATCGCGCTACCAATCAGTACGAAGGATCTAGTAAACTGTCGAGTACTCCAACAGGAAAGATACAAGGGTGTTCATCCGGAATCTATCCGCATTAAAAGCACCATTGGATTTCGAGTGCCCTCGGACTTAGTCGTCGTTGTCGCGACTGAAAACCACGCTAAATCGCAATCAAAGCTGAGGACAACGAGCAACCGTCCGTTGCACTGCTTAGTCTACGGCTAAAATCCTCTCGCCGGAAGCGCTTGATGTTTACGGACAATTTACGCGAGTGCGCACAGCGCAAATGACGATAAAGCGAGACGCATTTGCTCACTTTCCAATTCCATTGAAGGTTTTAATCTTTCTTAATGGACTACTGGTGCGATATTTAATAACGAGCGGCCCTGCTGTGGAGAGATACCCGATCGAACTTCCATTCGAGTTGTATCGACATTATCAGGAAGACTGGTTAATGCTGAATCGATTTGCCAGAGTGCATCAGTCTTGCTGAAACTCATTGATAATATACGTCACACCAATTCACCTCTTCATTCTTAATGCCGCATTCAATTGGCGTCGACTTTCTACAAACTTTAATCTAAATGCTTTATACAATAATTATACTAACCGGTAAAGAACTAAGAAAGTATCAGCTTTTGACCATTTACATTAGCAATGTGTTTATTCAGATTTTATATTTAACTTTGGATAATAATAGAAACCACTTGGCTTTTATTCATTCTTTAGAACTGTACTGTCGTAAATATTAGAAATCTATTTATGACATTGAAATTACGGGAGATCTTTGGAACGATATGCGTACCTGTTTCTAAAGTGCTAATGTCACCAAAAAAACTAACGTCAATGTTGGCGCGATCGAGCCTCGTTAATCGCAACTGGCACAAGTTCTCGGCAGGAACTCGGTCAATGCATCGAATTAATCGAGGAGACTTCTCCTGCCGCAGTGATTACGGGTCTCGTTTCACGGAATTGTCTGCGCTATCCAACTTTGCGAACAAGAAGGAACTTCCTACCTGCGAAAAGGAGAAACCCCTAAAAATAGTCGAGCATTATTAAGAAGTAAAACCAGGGCGAGCGAACTCTTTCGCACGTCAGCGAACCAAGAGACCTGTCTTATTCCGTGCACGAACTTTTGAAAATGACAGCCTGCATTTTTTAAAAAGCCTGAAATTCTCGAGTTGGACGAGCGTAAGTTTTCGTACAGGGAAATGTTGCGTTCGGAGAATTTCTCAAAGGTCTCACTTCTCCGCCTAGTCAGATGAAGTAGCAAGCCAAGTTTCGTTTCGCGTAAGTACTCGTCAAGAGGTTTTCCTGCGGGCGCCCACAAGATCAGCAACTCTCGGGGATCAGCTGGACAAACGACATCGAGCTAGATTCCCTGGATTCTTGCTCTCTACGCGATGCTGGCTGATCTGGCTAATCCGGTTGATCTTCCGCATCCTCATTTATCAGTTTCTTTCGCAAGCTCAAAGAATTTACCCGCAGAACATTTTCCAATGACGCGATCAAGAATGATGATAAAGAATAATAACTGTTAATGAACTAATCACATTAATGAAATATGATTATCATCATTATTCTAAGATAAGCAAATACAATGGGTTATGAGAGAAAACCCATTGTAACTTGAAAATAACATCGAAGAGAACATATATCTCTATATGAATTTCTTTTTTCTTATTGTATTCTTCATTTTAATCCACAACTATGCTTAACGAGCCTAGCGCACGTTACACGTTAGAAATAAGCTTCATAGCGAGTTTCTAGCACAATGCTTTTCAACCAGTATTATCTCACGACACATTTGAACCGATAAACTTTAATTGTAACAGTGAGAAAGAGCAGAGAAAAAGTATAAGTTTTTCTAATTTGTGTATTGACATAAACAAACCAGAAAATCGCGGCTTCGATATCATAAATAATTTGATTAAGTAATAAGGAATGATAAGAAAAATCTATCTAAAAGTTATAGTTTGTAGGAGAAAATGCTAGTGATTTTCGAGAGCTTTGATCTTCAACAGACACCTGCGCTTGGTCGAAGATGTTGAAAACTGCTGGCAGATAGGGCGAAAAATAAAATGGGATTAAAGCGTTGCGGAGGTAAATTCCACGTCAGCAGAAATCTCGGTGGGTTTTTACATTATTTTGCTGTCACGTAGAGAGCTGCACCGCCCCACGGACTCAGCGCATCGCGTCGTGTCGTGTCGCGTACTGTCGTGCCGGGGACGTGCTCCTGCGGCTACTGCTTACGTGACCGATGTTTCGCTTGCAAACGACACCGACCGCTCAGCAAACCTATCGGAATTAGTTTGACAAAAAAGTGATTTTTTTCGTATTGTTAAATAGAAAATTTCTCGATATTTTGTGTCCTGATTTTCCACTTTAGAAATTAATAAAAAATGAATAACCCTTTTGGTATAATACAGTGAATAAATATATCTAAAATATCTGTTGGATGAAACCTACGCATACGCAATTTTTTTTTCGCTTCATTCTGCTAATGTAAACGCTAATCCTAGCACCGCAAAGTTTTTACTCTGCAAATGCTTAGTATATACAATTTCGCGACGCCATTCAGACATTTTGTATAAATACTAGAAATTTCCCTTTGGTGGTTTTTTTTTCTGGAAACTGTAATCACCATTGATAACTAAAGTGAAATAATCTGAATTAAATATTGTGTTTTCTTGATTCAGTATTCAGGAACGAGTTATGTTGATTTTTTTAAATGAATAAGAGCCGAACGATTATTTTACAATAAATTCTGAATTTAGAATGAACACAATATTTATTCAAGGTAATGTTGTATCTTTGATTGAAACTATTATCGAACTGAAGCGCGAAGTATGACATAAATTTAACGTTTTGTTGTATACGCCGTAACACGATGAAGCCTTTATATTCACCAGACAGACCTTTCGATAAAATATGGACACTTCGTAACGTCCCAACGGTAGCAAGTACTGCTGAGACTGCACCCTCCGGATTTTAAACGATTGGCGTCTCATAAATTGATCTTCGACCCTTCCTTCCATTCGTCTTGCCTTTCCTCTTTTCCCCTTTACTCTTGTGATCTTTCTCTCCCTTTTTCACGGAATTTCTCTCACGATTTATACTCAAGTTCATTTCAACTAGTGCGTGAAAGAACTGCGAATTTTTTCGAAATCAAGAAAGCGGGCAGAAACAAATTGTGCCTGATGTTTTTATTCTCAGCCCAGCCAAATATATTGCCGGCTTTTTTGTGTACTAAGGCACCCGAACTGTTCTTCCCGAAGCTCATTCTTCATTCGCCATACACCTTCGTTCGTTATCTTAAAAGTAGATCTCTTTTACTCTCTTTTATTTTTAAATTCCAATCGGCTATATTAAACAAATTGGAAATAAAAAAAAACATGTACATTTATTAAACTATAGCCAGTTTTGTAGCGTTCCTTAATTTATAATTTATCTCCCACCAGAAGGGATTCCATTTATAAATATCTAAATTGTAGGCAACAGAATGTTAGCGAAGAGATACAATACCAATCACACTTGCCAGTGCCAATTTAAGAATTCTTGCACTTCCATTTGTGCTGGGTCGATCAGACAGTTACGCCAATCGTATTAACAGATCCTCATTTTCGGACAATCCATCGTTACGTCAATTTCACTCCCGGTCTCCCGGTGGATTCGAATTTCGCAAAGTACTTAAATCCGTCAGCGCCAATAGAAGAGCGAGAACCAAGGAGAAGTTCGTCCGAACCTTTGGAATGACGTACACCCTGATTACTGTTCGATCGTTGATAACTTTCAACTGGTGAGATTCGAGTTCTTGGGTTAAATCGTTGAAAACAGAAACGGAAGTCCTTGGCTAGAAGGACCTTAATTCCACTGCATCGATCTATGCTTGAGATTAAGTAAGGGCACTCGGTTCAGTAAACCATTCGAGGGGAGCAGCACACAGACCGAGAAACGGGAGGATCCATAAGAAGGAGATACTCTAGATACTTGAACTGCAAGGAGCAATGATCCTGGAAAATTGAAGAACAGCCGACTGACCATCGAGATTTCCCTCATTGCACTTCAAAAGAATCACATCCCTTTCGAAAACCTGTCGAACTGACGTTACTTACAATTGTCAAGAGACGTTACAATTAAAGCGACCATCGATCATTCTGATTCACAGTAAATAATAAAGCTGATGCTTGTAATATTTTTAAAACTTGCTCAATGACAATGACCTCGTTAGTAATCATTTTATTATTGTTAAAAATATTAAAAAATCTACTACTATTAGTACTGTATAGGCGTTTGTTAGCTATAAATCGAAAGCGGATTTCAGGGTTAACTTTAGTGTCTTAAGGCATATTACGGATGATACGTATTCCTGAGTGGAAATCAGAAGTGCGAGCAAACTACTATACCGATATCACAGGGACTAACTCACGAACGAACGATATACATGGATAATTCAGTTAGAAGGTCTCACCACCGGTGTATAAACTAGGCCCAGAAGCCAATTTCCATCTCACGGCGGGATTACGCATATGTATATGGAGCTGCAAAGTAACAGCAAATCACTGTACCTAGTAATGGTACATCTACGGGTTTATTATCTCATTCGTTGCGCATGCTTCACGAGGGTGAAATGGAAATTATAACATTACTCAAACTTTACTTGTGCAGGTGTGACACTGTAATTTACTCAAAACGAAAGTTCTGAATTGAATGAAATGAGAGAGAGAATTATTTCCGAAAGTTGCAAAAAATTGGTAAAAAACGTTATTTGACAGCATATTTCTTGCTAGAAAAAATGAGACATGGCAAAATTGTACTTCTTGTTGTTACAGGGAGGAAATATATACATATGTGTAAAAGACTTATCTAGCTCCAAAGGCTAGAAACTATTCGTTGACACTGGTATGGTTAATTAATTTACACTTGGTAAACAGACCCCACAAGGATAAAAACCTAACAGCAGCTTTTAAGTGGCAATAGTGGTAAGAGCCTGCTACAACAGCTACCAAACAACAAACGTTTGAACTCAACAGAGATCCAGAACCCTTTTAAGTACTTCACATTTATATCAGTGAGATCCTACTGCACTCAGCTACTCTCATTTCCACTAACATCGTTCTACGAGATTCAAAGCACGCAACAAACTTTTAGTGGTTCTACCAATGCTGGAGTTCATTTAAACTTAATTCTAAACACAATAGAATACACTGCCAATTTACAATGTCGTCCCGAAGATTAAATCGAATAATTAGTACGTAACACGTGTGTAATTTCGTACAGAATTTTCAACTTATATTGTCAACCCCGATTACCTTACACCGTGGACATATTTCGATCTCAGTTTTATGCGACACTGTAACAGCAAGTTTACGAGAGTGTAAAAAAAACAGAGTAAAGATATTTTTTGTATTCTGGAAACATCAAAAGGTCACGGAGACACTTCTCACAACTTAGTCCCAAATTTATCGACCAATCGTCCTTGCTGGCATGGTGTCAGACAACTAGAGGCGTAACGCTTTTCACAAACAGATAGAGCCATCCCTAGCTGGCTAGTTTCACCCAGATGCATTTAATGTCACGCGTCGCGATCATAAGCTCTAAATTTATTAATTCGGTCACAGAGTCGAGATAAAAAATATTCTTAGCGTTAATTCGAGTCGTTGAGTCGAACTTTTTTCTCGCGATGAACTTCTTAAACTCCGTCGATTAGTTCCTGCGCGCATTTGGCTAGGAAAATTTGAACGGTTCCTAACAGCGTATGCGAAACGTTCAGGTATCCAGCAATGGAAAATAATTCAAGAGTAGCAAGTGGTATCATTCGTAAGGAAAAGAATCATACGCTCCGTCCGGAGAACAATGCGACATCCCAACGCACTTTTGATTGGCAACAGGATGAAACCAGCGAGACTGAGAAGATTGCGATTCTAAAGAGACAGAGTGCTGAAAGGACTCTGGGTCACCGCATTCTCCAGTGCCAGCCAATCGCAGCGTATGACGAATGTCGCAAGCTCGTAATTTCCATGCCGCTGGCACACGACCAACTCCCCCTTAAGTGGGAACTCCTCGGATGCGAAAACGAACAGGGTGACCGAAGTGAACCTCCTCCGCCCCCGCAGGGTTTTACTTTCGCGCCAGGCCTCGTTTATCTTGCCGAATAAAAAAGCCTCGAGCCTTGAAGAAACGTTGCCAAAAGAAGCAAAAGATGAGAGACGAAAATAAAGGAAAGAGATAGGTTCGTTCTTTCGCGAAATTTCATTACCAAACGTCCGCGCTAACTCGCCAACTATTTACGTTTGACCAAGTAAGTTGGAATAATCGAATGATCGCTGGGGTACAGGTGCAGATTGCACGTAAGAGAACCTGACGAAGGAAAACTAGCCCGCAGGCTGAACGTGCTGGACATTGGTCTAGGAGAAAGCAGAGTTTATAGGATCAGTGGAACCCAGATAGAGATGGTTCTTCCTCTTTCTATCCTCACGATATACCAACACCCCATTCCTCGCGAATTTATGACCGAAGTACCTGCCAGATAAGAGAGCTCGTAGATCTCTCTCACTACCATGCTGTCAGAATTTGCACCCCCCCCTACGACCCACCTGCTTATGCTCGTCTTTTCTACCCTTCCTCCTAGCTTTAGCCTCACACACATACTAGCAGCCCTCTAATTACTTTAATACGATTCCCCTTCACTATAAATTCACCCTTTTGCGTCCAATTTTTCACGAGGAAATTTAGGAGCTTCTGCCACTGAGAGCACAACTGCCGGTCGCACATTAAGTTGAAGCCTCAGGTGATATACTGCCGCCAGCGGGGAATTCTCCATGAGAGGAATATAGCAACTAGGTTCGCGGAATATTTAAAATTTGGCTGGACTGGGAACCACCAGGTTTTCGCGAAACTGTCCTATGCTACTTGGTCCCATTTATTAGAAATTCCGTATATGTATATATGCGTGATGGTGTTACCAACGTTTTACTGTCCCATAAGTTCAAGCTCCTTTCGTTCTGTTGTTATTCCATTTTCCACGTCCGTGCCCGTGAAATCGCCGTGCAAAAACCTCCTCCACCGGGCGAACCGAGTGAAATTATTCCATTTTCTACTTTGGTGATCCTCGATTCTCCCAGTGAGTATGTATGCAGGATCTCAAGCTTCGTATAGTGACTTCACACGCTCGTCGAGTGTTCTTCTTCACCCTCGATTTTTCTGCGATTTCTCCTTTTTCCCGTTGCGCTCGATATCCCGATTCGCGTGAATATTTTTCATCGAGATCAAACTCTAACCAATGCGACTGGGAAAATATTCCGCCGGGAACTTGATACTCTGTATTGGGTACTTTATCTCCCGTTTTCGTTTTCTACAATCTTTCTGTGCGTATTGATAATCCTAAAATTGCCAACAATTCGCAGATGTATATTTTTACTGGCAATAAGAGACCAGAATAATTCTTTAACGAATATAATATAGGTTTATTCATTTTTGTATTTTGTCGTTTAGAAATGTCGAAATACATAAAATTTCTGCACCGCGATAAAAATATACTAGGTCCAATTAATGTTCAGTTCTTCCAGCGTTAAAAATGTGTTATACGGACACTGAAGAATTCTGCTCCAAAGTAGCGATATCGTTAACTAACCGTACAGCTGTAAAATGAGATTAGCACAGCAGAGTGGTCGGTGCCGATAGTCTCGAAGGTCTAGCGAAGCGAGAAAAAGGTGAAAGGAAGAAGTTGCGATAACAATCAACCCACTGTAGACAGACCCACTGTTCAAGTTAATTCACCTTATCCCTTACACGTCTGCCGATACGGACCGCGGGGAAGAACACTATCGAGCATTTCATCCAGTACATCCTTTTGTATCTTCTGCTACAAAGGTACCCGCCGACAACGAAATCCAGCTGCTCGCGTCAGTTTCACGCACGTGCCGCCGACACTCCAGAGAAGAAAGCACTTGATCCAAGCGTGCTTGTATCCTTTCCGTATTCTTTATTTATCGCAGACTAGAATTTCACGATCGTTCCGTTTCTGTTCGCGTGTTGTCTAAAAAATTTATCGATGCATTTGGAAGTGATCTTTGAGTTATCTCTGAATTCTTCATTATAACTTTGTTTATTTGTATTATTACACAAAGATTAACCACTAAAATAATGAATAGAGAAATTTACACGGATAATCTGGCGAGTCAACAAAGTAGAAAATACTTGAAAGCGATGTTCGCGAAATCTGTTGAGACTGGAAAGAGGGTCATAACGCAGCGTTGAAAACGTTAAAATAACCTTTCAAAGGGATCCAGAGTGACAACGCTTGAAAAATGTGAAGCTTTAAGCAAATTAGTGAAAGGAGCTTGACCCGTAGCACTTTCGATAAAATTTCACAGGGTGCTACGTATTTCCCTGCGAGGAAGAAAGTGTGGACACATCGTAAAGCTATCGGTCGTGCGGCTATCGACTTTCAAATTCCACGTGGCGCCTAACACATCGATCTTCCTGCCGCGATCGACAGGCGCGATAAGGCATAGCGATCTATAAAATTCCTGCAAGTGGAACAGTAACACTCCAGTTGGCACCAGGATTTGTTTAGCGTCCAGGTCGCGGAATAAATCGAACGGAGTGTGACATACTACAAACACTGCTCTCGGAACTGACCGTTACTGCTTTATCTTGGGAATTAGCATAGATCGCAAGTGACATGCTCGTACGGGAAACTTAATCAGTGAACAAACGCATTTATCATGCCCAATCTTGCCAGTGAGCTTTGGTTCTAATTTTTCTTCCTCGTTTCCAACTATTTTTCTCCTTCACACTACTCTTACGCAGTATTTGTCCACTCGAATAGTCGCACTCATTTACCACGTGCGTGTAAACGGATTTACAACCATCTATTATGACTCATGTGAAAACATGAATAAATAAATAATACAAAAATTATTCGGATCTTTGTTTATTACAGATAATTCTGTTTATTATAATTATAAAGTTATTGTATTCCGATGAGAATTATAAATGGCACAATGTGTAAATTCGCATTTGGAATTTGGATCGGTTTCTCTTCACGCTGCAATGAAAAGTACAGAGACTATTTAATTGGCAATAGTGTCAAGTGATAGAGCGTGCTGTAACGCTATACGCAAGCACGACGCTCAGACAGCAATGCAAACTAGATACTGCGAAAGCAAAGGATGAAAAGAATAAAAACGTAAACGAGTTAATAACGAGTTGCTGTGCTGGATGAAAATGCTTTCTTAAACTTTACCATTAGTGTTACAAAGCAGTGAAGGTAAGGGAAATGAGATCAAGAAAAATGCAACTAAAACTCCAATAAGATCCAATAACTATTATACGAATCGAAAAAGTAACCAAGAAAGTTCTATCACTATTTACGATTAAAATAGTCACCCAGATATTTTTGTTTATAATAATATTATAATAACTTTACTGTTTAGAATATTATGTCGAATTTATAGTAATAAAATATCTATTTCTATGTTCTAGTGTTAAAGACGAGCTAGTCGCGGATCATCGAACAGGAAAGATAAATCTTGTCTAAAGATAGATAAATTTCTCAAGTCCAAGAGAAGCTTGCCGACCATGGGGATGGTGAACCCATGCTCGCAATCGGTAGCTGAAATATAGAGATTTTACGAAAGTATGTCAAACGTAGATTCTCGAGTAGCTCGAAATTTACGATGGTTGGTGAAGTTGCAATCGATACGTTCGACTGGCTACTAGGTTTTCCTCCTCCTCTCCCTTTATCCCTATTCCTCTCTTTACCAGACTATTGATGAATGTCAAAAAGTTCGCGGATGAATTCGATTCGCCAGAGCAGCCGCACGCTCGGTTAACGACTATTTCGGCTTTCGACTCATTGTCAGTGCCGCGCTTCACTGAAAAATTATCTGACCGATTGTTCGACTCCCGGCATCGATTATTCGCTCGGATCTCGGCTATTTAGAGGTTTAGAAATTAAGAGAAAAACGTACAAGAAGCTTCGCAAGCTTGCTTTCTGGAAATGCATCGATTCACTTGGAAGAAAAATTCTTGCATTATACGATGAAGCTTGTTAAACAGTTTAAAATTTTCCTGTATAATTGTTTTCTAACATCCTACATTTTCTTTTTAATTATCCAATATTTTTTGAGAGTAATAACGAAATTGACAAGCGATCGATACAAAAAGGCAATGCGTAGGCCGTTCCTGGATGTGTCAAATGTCTAATAATTTTTATATCGACCTTATTTGTGTTGGTGTCGTTCCGACTGGATTCAACACGACGTATTGCCGCAAAGAAAATATTGGTCGAAGCCAGAAAGACTGAATGCATGAGTGCACGTACTCACACACAGATTGTAGGTATACGTACGAATGAAACAAAGCTGTGTTTGTATGAAGCAGCGTGATGTAGAAATATAAATTGCCAATTCAGGTATCAGTCACGATTACTCCAATTTAGCGGGTGCACGATAGCAACGGAGGAAGAACAATCGTAAATTACACGCCAACATATGGGCGAGCAAACAAAACAAAACGATCGATGACCCGGATTCAGTTATCCTCGTGGCCTGTTACGAAACTCGCGATGTTCGTAGATTTTGGCGCAGGATACATTTAAGTGATCTTTTGCAAGATAAAATGAACATAACTCAACCTTGTGCTTGTAATGAACTAAAGAGAAACCAGCTGTTGCATTTAATCGCACCAAGACACAGATTTCTCAAGACGAATTTTCATTCCACGACTATTCATCACCATAATCTCTTTGGATTCATAAAATAAGCAAACATATGCAACTTCATAATAAATAACCATTATAACGCAATTACAATTCTTCAACATGTATTCGATACCTAGAATCATCGAGAGTTGAATCAGGTGCGAAGCGAGTCCCACAATTGCACCAAGGAAAAGAGTAATAGGCACATCAAAGGATCGAACGGTTCCTAACAAATTACCACATCGATATCCTTCACTCGCGAGAAAATATCTACGCAGGAAATACCTCTTCGTCGTCGATCTCTATTTTGTCGCGTTTCATTCACCTCGGAGATTTTCTTTCCCAAGACGATCGCCGAGGCTGTCAAGAACCTTCTGAGGTTGCTATCGAACGAGCATGAGCGAAAGAGCGAAACGAAATTTAAAGGGAGGGCCTGCAAGACGGAATCGATTTCCTGCCACTCGGTGGTTGCAAAGCGCTACGTCGTGGTTGGGTAGCATAGGCCCATACCATACCAGACCAGACCAGACCAGACCGGACCAGATCACACCAGACCAGACCATTCCAGACGTCTAGCCGGAATCCTCGCCTTTTCCTCATAAATGAATCAGTCTCACGCTGACTCGTAAGTCACTGGTAAAAACGTCACTACCATAAAGCACCCAGCGGCACGCAAGCACTTGCGATAAAAGTTTCTCTCACTTTATCAGCGGAACCTGCCTTTTCATGTAATTACACAATTCGTGACTGACTTCTGAGCCTGTGTCAGTTGATAAGTCTGATAAGTAACGTGACATCACACACACACGCACACACACATGAGATTCACTGATAACAAATTTCAACGTGTCCCATAAGACACTACTGAAAATATATCCATTGATAATATCTTTCCTAAGATTCATCTCGTGAAATAGATAATGCAATAGGTCGTCGACCCATACAGAATCGTGGGATCAAGTCACGTGATATAAGAATTGAGCGGTGGGATACTTAGCAGCCTAAAATGCAAGGAGTTTGGTAAAGCGAGAGGTTCAAGAAGAAGATCATGTAAGAAAAGTGGGGGAAAGGTGAGGGAAAAGATAGAAAGCAGCAAAGGGCGTTTTCGCGTTGGAGGCAAGATGTCGAGCTATACCAAGGGTTGCAGTTGTACTGTGACATTGACGTATACCAGCGGTGCCAGGGTAGCCAGAACCTAAATTGTTTCGAGGTAAATGGTGCACAGGAGCTCCATGGGTAGCAAATTGCATCCGCGGCACTTTAGGACGATATCTTCCTTCCATTTTGCTTCTCTTTTCTCGTTGATATCCTTTCTTCTTCTGTTCTTTTACCAAGAGCTTGCAAAAGCCACGCGCAATCTATTTGTCAATGACCCGCTAAAGTCTAAATCCAACACCGTGAAATCTTTTTGCTCGACCTAGACTTACAGGCTCCACCAAATCGTTATTTAATTGGGATTCGAGTATTCAGTCGACTGTGATAATTCTCCGCCAGTAAACTTTATCTTGCGCACTGCATCATAATTAATCCTCCGTGAACTTGATTCAGTTTTATACGAGGCTACTTCTTTACGAGAGTTGACAGTTTAATTGATACTTCAGTTTTAATGGTTTGAGTCTGAGCTAATTCGCGAAAACTAGAGAAAGGAGATTACTAGTGAAATAATTGTTGCATGTTATGTGCATGCTAATTTGAACCTTTCTTCTCGTTGCCAAATGGAATTGTACATCCATAACGGATTAATAAGTGAATTAATATATACGAAAATCGAGTATAAAGCTTAGAAAGTAGCTATCTCTGGATATTAGAACTTTCGGAACAATACTCGATCGGAACATTTTACGATACTGTCTCGACCATATTCCTTCCATTTCCGATATGTATACTTAAAACAGATCCACAGTACGTTCGCGGTATAATCGCGGTATAATCAATCGGACGCTCTTACTGCACTCAGCCTGGAGTCCTATTATGACTTGCGCATAATACGTCGGTACCATTTACACGCTCTCTGCGAGCAATTTGTACCAAGAGCTCCGCCGACTAGTGAAGCAAGCTGGTGTCGAAGCCACAATTGGGACGTGTACTACACCGAGTGATCAACCTACCTAGATAGGATCACGTTGGTTTCACTGAAGGCGTTAGTGCCAACTGTTACCACGGAAAATAAAATCATACGCATAACTCTTGGAAGACAAGCCCAAACTGAAAGACCCTATTCCTCTTCCCTTAAATAATTATTAGGAAACATATTCCAATTATTCCTGTAGAATAAATGAAATTCAGAAATCTCGAAATCAGCGCGTAAACGAAAACAGAGTATGTATTAGCCAGGAAACAATTTCTTCACAAGAAATGTCTGCACGAGGAGAGCAATAAGAAAACGCGTTATAGCAAACCGAGAAACTCGCTAAATTCGTCACGGCACAGTGCAATCTTACTGCTAGTTGGCAGACGAAAGATTAAATTCTGAAACTCGTCCGCTGATCAATCCAATTCACGAGACTGCACTGCAGTCCGTTGCGGTTGTAGCTGCGTTAGACTACTGGCTGCAACGATTTTCTGCAATCGCGGAAAACGCGTTGCGCACTCGTGTAATATGTACTGGGAAGGTCAACGACCCGTTACCATTGTGATAAACTTCGCATACGCGTTGCTGTAATTTCCTTGGTGAGCGCTTGAAACGAGTAATTCTATTAAAATGCAATCGGCATGAATTACATCGAATAAAACACGCATAGACTAAGAAACGAGCTTTGAGGATTTGAGGTAAAATTATTTAACTGATTGTAAACTGATACTTGGAAGCATTTAGGATTTCTATCCGTATTTCAATTGTATCAAATCTTTAGACCGAAACTGTAAAACACAAACACAAATGTGCACTTTCAACTTACATTAGACACGTTCCAGAAATTAACTTAAACGCGATCCACGACCATAAGCGGACTGCTTAGCAGAATTTGGCGCGAATATTGTCACCGTGGGTTTCTGAGCGACGGGAAACAATCATCTGCAGGAACACGATGACAGCGCACGTGAAAAGCACTAGGAATTATTGCGGTAACTCCTGCCACACGAGAGTGGAGTATTCTAGCAATTTTCGTAGGTAGTCCCTTGCTAAGATCTTAGTCGGATATCTCGCCTACAGAAGGTTCCAACAGTCCACTATCGCAGTAAAACAGAAAAATGTGATTCAACTTTGAAGAACTTGTAAAAACGAACTTGACAGCACGATTAGTGAGTATTTAGATGATCGATCAATTATCTGGAGCGTGAAAGGACGAAACCAATCGGATTCGGTAAACCACACGAATTGCATTACCGAACGCTTAATTCCGTAAATTCAATGCGCAATCACTCGAGGAATTACAGTAGCTATAGAATTATTCACCTAGAAACAGCCTTTAATGATATCAATGTTTACTAGGTCTAAACAAAGTCCCGTCATAATTTGTATTATTCTTCAATTGTATCCACAATTTTCAGCGCAACTTAAGTAACTTAACTTGAAAAACTCATATTTTCTAATCTATAAACAATTCGTCGCTTCATAATAAAACAGAAAGTATTGTTTATAATTACAAAAATACTACTTTTTCCACCCATAGTTCTAAAAATTATATTTCTTGTTTCACGAGTCATATCCTCCCTCAAAGTTATGGAGCCTTCCTTATCTCAGTATATTGTAAATGAGACATATTGTTCTTTCATTGCACGTATTTCTACTCTGGAAGAAGTTCGGGATAAGTACTGGAAGGATGACAGATGGTGGCCGAGGTTCGAGCAATAATGCTTGTTAGCTCTTATCCCGTAAGTCTTAGAATTCATAATCCACGCTCAGTCTCAGGGATGGTTTTTGCCTTCGGTCTGTTCGTCACTGTCGGCTTAGAGGTTGCCGGGCCAAAAGCCCTTTGCCACTGCGATTCCACTGAATAATTGCGGCATTAAACTGTACGCGAGAGACCGGAGAGATTAGAGACAAGCACGCGTGCGCGTCAAGCTTGAAGATGTCATGTACCAAGTGCGAAGTCCGATTTCTACAACATTGACTGCGGCTGACTCCACCAAACGAAATGGAGTTCATCCAAGTCGGCGGTAACCGTTTTAGCATAATTGTTGGAATCCGTCCAAATTAATTATTCTCCTGCAGCAGCCAGTACGATAGTTGCTCTTAAATATCCTTAATGCAAATAATCCTTTTTCGGCCAATCGCCGAAGGAAAAAGAAGAATTTTGCTGAAATTAAATGGTGCAATTTAGTGCATGCCTTTTTTTAGCTCTTCTAAACGGCAAAATACTTATGGCAGTCTGTAGATTAATATTTGCATCTTAATTTTCCTTGTTTTTAGTAATTTAAATAATTTTAAGAGCTTGCTTCGGCTAAAGATGTTTTCAACTTTGCTCAATGAAAAATTATTTTCCAAGCAGCAAATTCTCGCCACTGGTAATGGGTCAACGTGGTAGCAAGTGAAAAAAGCATAAATCAGCGGTTAGCCAATGAACGTAACTACGTTAACGATGTCCATAAGGGCGAGGGGTTGCATATTCATGAAGACGAGACCCAAGAAAACAGCAATCGCGGTTCGCCACAGAGGTTCCTCCAGTGTACGCCTCTATTTAACCTAACAACCCTGCAATTCCTCGCATTTCTAACTCCATATTCTGCAAAATTAAGCACTTCAACTGGAGGAAAAAAAACACGGCTAATATTTTGTAGAACTTTTTCATTCGTCTCGAAGCTGCAAATCAGAGAAATCCCAAAAGAAAAGCATCTTCCTCTACGAATTCTTAAAAATATATACATATATGTATACATATCTCGTGACCAACAGTGTTCTAAAGACTCCTTTAAACTTGCATCAATTTGACGTCGTTACGCACATTCAATCAACAGGGTAACGTCGCCAAAAAAAGTCGCCAATAAATTTTGGGAGCAATTAAATCGCACAATCCTCGGCGATCAGCGTGACACGGAGGGAAAGTGATTAAAAAAGTGGACACGGAGGTGATGTAGAAAAACGATAAAATCAATTAACAGTCCTGGCCCAGGCTCAGGAAAAGCCAGCGAGCTGAGCGATAAAACAAAATCCTTTCTATACACACGTGTAATTTCGAAATTCATCGATATGAATACTATGCTTTAACTCAATAAACAAATTGTAATCACTTGTTTCTGTAAGGTGAAATCTATCAACAGCAATTGTTTATAACGTCATATGCTGACGTTGGCAAAATGTAATGTAAATAATCGTAAGAATTCTAAATCCGTGAGTGTATAAGTTTAACAAAAATCTTTGATGTTGCAAACTCCATCATCAACAATATGTACAACAATCTGGAAATATGCTATTGAAAGCTAGATTTAAATCAAATGCAAATACCAGATATTTCAACGGAAGGTGTACTCTATTTACAATACTGAAGAGTTGAAAAACACTCTGCGTAAACTGGCACGCCACGCGAAAACCGTAGTTAAATCCCAGGTGTGTACTTCGATTCGTACAAAACCGAGATATTCTTCGAGGGAGGAGAACACGCGAAAGAAAGAGAGGAGGTAGAGAGGAAAGGAGAAAAAATAACGAGCTGCAAATTGGCGACGCGGGCTAACAGGTTCGCTCGGTTGTTGGGGATGTAAAGCTAGTAGAGATGCAGCATGGAAATAAATTAAGCGAGACACGAGGAGGCACAAGTGGCCGAAAAACTCTAAATGTACGAGAAATTCGGTGTCATATCGTTGGCATACTGGCAACGGGTTTGAAAACATGTCCGAAGTGGTGAACATGGGCTGACATAACGGATCACCACATACCTTAGAGACGTTACTTTCTGGAGAGTGTCAGTCACCCACAGGGAGAAAAATTTAAGATAAGTGAAGAAAACTGAAAACGTCTCTATCAGGGTTTTCAACCTAACTCTTTCGTAACTTTGTTATATTATAGAGGAATAAAAGTTTGTACAGTGTGACAAACAAAGTAATTATTATCATTGTTAAAGTACTGACTACTGAATTTTTTCCACTAAAAAAATCAGATTAATCTAACTACAGAGAGTTGAGTTTCACGTCAATCAAACTGAAGAATAAGATAGTGCAAAGTGACAAAGTGTTTCAGAATTGCAGCAAGCTTTAGTGACGTTACTACGACGCCAATACAGTGTCATCGCTTCGACTGTAAGCGGGAGAATCGATGAAAACAAATCCACCAAAATTCCAACTACTGCATGACGAAAGCAATATGTCGTTTCCAGCAACTGGCAGCATTACCCTTGCCCCCCTTTAGCGCGCATTCCTGACGTCGTAAAACCCAACGAACCAAGAGAAAAGCACGATCGTACCGACAAAGTGGCACGCTCGAATTTTATTGTCCCAGGAGTCAATCAATTGTCCGTAACACCTCACCGGATGACAGAATCTCGAGTGTGCTTTGCGTGCGAATTTTTCTACCATCACCCCCACAACTTTCAAGCTCAGCGTTATGGTGCAATAAAAAAGCGAAAAAAAAAGAAAAAAGCACACAGTGAAGCCATTTGCAGAATATCGCGAGATATTCGTTAAGCGAGCTTTGTTTGGTCAGATTCAAGTGGAATGGTGTATCAGCGTGAATCAGCAATCGCAGCAAGTGTGAGTTAGACGTGGGCTCATTGTGAGTGAGAAACGTCAACACACGAAGAGAAAATAATGGAAAGATTGAGGAATTACCTCGCGACAACCCCTGCCTTTTGATGCCTTCCGCATTGGCAGTCTTTTGTGAGGAAGAGAGCGAACTTTCGCTGATGGTATCGGCGCTCTTGTGCTCTACCTGCTCACACTCACCTGCAACAGAAACAAAACGGACACATTAGTGTCGAATCCCAGAAATAGGAAACTAATAAAACAAAAGATACATCGTAACTTCTTTTTCAAGCGCCAAAGAATAAAGAAAGAAGTAAATATTGAACAAAATCATTGCACGTATACTTTAAAAAGAAAGTCATAAAGTTTGATGACGATCATGATGGATTAAAAAGTATTTTGTGTTGGTGTTAGTGGTCCGCAATCTGCAAGAGTTTAAGTACAATGAGAGCAATGATCTAGCTGCATGATGCATCGACTAATGCATTCGTAATTCCGACGCATCGTTAGAACCGGCTCACTACTCCTGCGCGTTAAGAGATAGCCGAGTGTAAAATTGCCTGTAATACAGTTAACGGTTTTATCATAAAGGTGCTGAGCGGCGCGAGCACTTTGCGAATTCATGCTCTTTGTTCGTAGGCTAGCTCGGAAACATTGCACCGCAATAATAACGCTGGAGGTAACGTAACAGCCTGTCTGGTAACAAGGAAAATTGCACAGTCGCGAAATCGGCTTAACTTCGCGGCTGTTACCACGTGGCATTGACTTTTAACTTGTTAGGACATCGAGCGTCATTAATATATTAATTCATGCACGGATACAGCACTATGCCCGAAAGTGGTAAATAAGAGTACATATGTAAACACTTGTAATAAATAATTCATTTCCCGTCTTTTACCCGGTTTCAATAGCTGGCTCAAAATCTACGAAGAATCTATTTTAAACAATCTATAATGAAAACAAGATATCACATTCAGATGTGAGAGGAAAATAGTTAGTTGAAGTATGTACTGGGAATTGTTATTCCATTTTACAAAATGAATCATATTCTCTTTACACAACAAAATAACTTTATAATTTTATCCCTGACCCAAATCTATTGTCTGGAAGATTATGCGTTAGCAAAACACAGAACAGTGTGGCATGACGACACGCGTTGTTTAGCAACGACTCTATCTCTGAACGGAGGGAAGCAACAGCATCTCGTCTTTCTTGATTGCTATAGAGATGAACGATAAATGCTCAACCTTCCGTGTAATTGACCGATTTCATTTATAGCTGCTCCTCGAAGTGCGGTAATCGAACAACCGAATGACAGGTTTTCCATTGGTTTCTAAGAACGTTTGGATTAACTCAACTGAGAAATATACAATAGATTGACAAGAACTGCTTGGTATCGGACAAACTCGCGCAAGCGCCGAAAGTAATAGACTCTTCGATTGACGAAATATGAGATATACCACCTTGTTACGTTGTCAATGATGGGATAACTCTGTACTGTGTGTGTACTTAGTGTGTAGTCGTATTCGATTATTATGTATAAAACATTCGAAACTGTATTTTTATATGTATGTTTGAATATCAAATATTAAGAATTTAAATATTAACTAATATGGATATTTTCGATCCAGTACCATTTCATATTGAAACGAGAAATTGTAAATTGCAAGCTTTTTTGTCCCTTTCCTGAACGACCAACATACCGAGGACGTGTAGCTCGCAGGTATAGGAGAATGATAAAAATAAGAGCGTAAGAAAAGAAAGTAGGAATTGTTGCGAATACAATGTCAGTCCTTGTCGTATCCCTTATTATGAAATGTATTATACCCAATTAGACTTTCAGTTGAGCGTAAAAGGTAAAAACATTGTTCTTTGTCTGCTTGTTCCAAAGGAAAATATGCATTAAGAGGTCAATTTTAATGTAAAGTTATTAAGGGTACTGTATTTTCCCAACATGTTGCAAACCTCTTATTCTCAGTTTCGCAAAAATTTCGATGTCTTCTATATGTTATAAATGCTTCGAAACTGATGATACATGTAACAAGCTTAACAATGATACAGTACACAAGTAATACGTTTCATGGTGTAGGAGTACACAAACCACGTAAAAACTGTGACAATGAAAATCACTGTTACTGTTTTATAAATATCGGAAAGGAAAATCGATTGTTCAGCAGAATTAGGTCTAATGTCAGCCTTGACCGGGATCCGCCGATTACGGGGCTGTAACACGAGTATCTGCGAAACGAGACCTGACGAGGCGTCATCGTCGCCTCCCATCATGTCGTCGACAGTTGCTGCTCTGTCGAGGACGAAGTAATTAGGCCTGCCGTCTTACAATTTTCTCGAAACCGAGGCCGAAACGAGGGGGATCTTAAGAACGTCGGGCTGGAAAAAGTACTACCCTGAGGAGCTTAAAAGATGTAATGATGAGGTTCGAGCAAGAAGACTCACGGCTCTAACTTTCTTCCTACGTGGTGAAAGCGTGAATAAGGCAATAAGTTATTCAGCCGAAAATGAATCACTGGATAGTCCTGGAATATATGAACGACTTGAAAACCCTGCCAACTAGTCCATTAGGTTCACTATTATTATTTAATAATCGTATTAGTCTATATCAGAGGAATCTTCCAAAAATGTGAAATAAAGAATCAACATATTTTCCATATTGCACGCTCAAATAAAAATTAGAATAATGCATTAACATTCACAAACTATGTGTTTATGAAAGTGGAAAGAAGAATCTCAGTAATCAAGTGAAAACGTTTTTACTTTTATAATGTGATAAGTAGGTTTTTTCATAGGAGTGCCAAATAAGAACGTAAAAAATTCGAGTCTAAATTGAACTGGACATTCGAGAAAAAAAGAATCCTTTATGTAGTAGCCACGTTTTCAATTGGACTTGGACCACGAGCCCCACTAGAGAGTTAAGACTAAAGGAGTTCAGGTGCACCATAAAACAGACCTAGACTGGCTGACTCAAGTGTGCCCGATCGCTTCCACTTGTGTTTCCCTGTTCTTCGTCGGGTCAAGTTACAAGCACTAGAAGTAGCTCTTCACGAGCAATCGGTATATTAATCCTATTCGTGAACGACAAACCTCTTCGATAGGCTGAGTCCCAACTGGGGAGTTGAAATCGCAGGAAAGTGGTATTTATCCGCAAAAAAGTGGGACTCTAGTGCACTGGTAAATAGAAGAGACGACATTGGAGCTAGAGAGGGTAAGGGTAGAAAAAAGCCGTGGAAAAATCGGATGAACAAGGAAAGGCTGGAAAAAGGAATTGACGGCTTTGGCTAGTACCATTCAGCTTGGAAGGAAGGAAAGAAGGAAAGGAAGTCGAGCATGGTAGACTACGACTCCTCGATCCTCCGATGTTCTGAAATCACGAGTGAAACTCGAAAGAAGAAAGAATCTGGATCGAACAAGCTCATTCGAACAGTGCACCACGTACCTAATTACACGACAGCGTACGTTAAACAGTGGCTTCACGGTTCGAAAATTGTTTCACTGGAGAAGGAAGAATATATATATACAGAGAGAGGGAGAGAGAGAGACAGAGAATAAGACGAAAGGAAAAAGCCGCGGCGGCGCCTCTACGTCGGGAAGAACAAAGATAAAAAGAAATCCAAACAGAGAATGAGCGATGGCGGAGGACCGGAGCAGAGAGGCTGAAAAAGAACGAGAATCGTGCGACCTAGCCAGGTGAAGGCTAGCGTAGCCGAGCTGCTAGGAAGTTTTTAATCAGGACGAATTTTGAGACTGCCTTTTGTTCCCGAACTGTTCGCATAAATTCAGGCCACAGTTTACAAACTCCAGACTCTAGGAGTGGAATCGTAATTGGAGAGAAGTAGCCCGAGATATTTCACCGAAAAAGAGAATCTACGATGAGCGCGTTTTTGGTGTTGTCAAAGCTTGTACTTTTACCGATTGCACGAACGATCAGCCAGAGCAAACACTTTTTCACGTTGAATTGCTAACTTCATTCTTATACTGTAATCTCTGTCAAACTCTTTTTCACACAAATAGCCAACGCTGTTTCATTCGCTGAGAGCTTCAACAAAGGATTTGGATAAAGTGATAAAAACAATTTCATCAACGTTTCCATACACTTTCAGCAGGTTTCCAAGCTATCAATAGTGATTACAAAAATGTACCAGTGGTTTCATTCAAAAGAATTCTGTTCCATCGTGAGCAGCAACTCGTAACTAGTTGAACTCAAATGTCCAGAGAACGTGGTAAGATACAAAGGTGTCTGCAAGGGTAAACGGTACCTACGAAGAAAAAGGGCCGGCCGCGCGCGCAGTTTAGAGGCAGCACTTGCCAGACGGAAATGTATTTAGGCGGCAGAGCCGCAAATGAGGAAATAGAGGGATCAGCAGAGTGGCAGCGCAGCGGAAGATGCGGCAGGCCAGTAAAAGAGGACCGTCGACAGAGTCGAAGGAAAAAGGGCCAGAAGCTTAGCTCCGAGTAGAAGACGAAAGCGGAAAGAAAAAGAAGAAGAAATGGAAAGGGAAGAAAATGAAAAAGAAGCCGGATCGATGTAGCAACCCGCGAAAAAGCGTTCGTCGTTCACAGTGGCCCTTCCAGCTTTGAGGGAAACGACGCAAAATAGAGAAGACTCGCGTCGGGAGTTGTGTACTCTTCTGCCCTGCTTTCTACATCCTTTTACTCATCTTTCTTACCACGCTAACCCGGAGTACCTATCTACTCGCGTTACTTCATTACTCGCGGATAAGGTAGTCAGCGACTCGTGACTACCAACTAGCTCACAAGCCACTAATTAACTTTTTACCCTGTCCTACTTACGCTTTGTTGCGTTCGTCTTCACTTCCAACCGATTTTCTGATTCTCGAATAAAGCCTCTGATTGTGTCTCGTATCTTGTAACTCTGATTGTATATTAATTTTATACATATATACATATTGGTCTGCTCATTTCGGATTCAGCTTCTGCTATCAATTTCAGTACTAGTCAATGGTTCCCAAGTACTCCGCGACAATACAGAGATACGCGCAGCGATTATATGAAGAACTGGAAGAATAAAGGAAAAATGAAAAACTCGGTTGGAGTGCGAAACCTAGAGCGACAAAATCGGAGCTGTCAATAGACTCGCTTGAACGCGGTTGCAGATAGACCTGTGTAATATTGTAACGCAGGTAGAGATGCAATAGTGAACTAAACGACACCATTCGCCGACTACACATGTTGGAAACGAGTCATGACTATACAGCTCTGATAGTGCACGATCAGCTAAAAGATTTTTAACCGACATCCTGCCATGAACGAAACGTTCATCAGACGAAACACTACATCTCCAGTACGCAGGAAATAAATTTCTTCTCACTCTAATCAATCACTCTGCAGATAGACTGTTCTCCAGAGAAATTGAACAATAGAAATACTTTCGTAATAGTTGAACAAGAACGGTGTACACATATACATGTGAGTCGAATATTATTTGCACTTTCGCTCTAGAATTTGTTTTACCCAGCTTTTAGAAAAGATAAATATTTTGCTTTCCATTCGGCTTCTTTAATAAGAGAATAAAAAAAGTTGTTGACAGATGGATAAATTGCATCAAAAGCGAAAGATAAATATAGTAGAAGGTCAGAGAAACCGGAATGCACTGTCGAAAATTATTCAAAATTTAAGAAACTGGGACAATCGAGCAATGCTCTGCCCGATTCAACAGGTACTCCGCGAACCTCATTACGTCCGACTGGAATGTAAAGACCTACTAAACTAGAGAAAAACTGGAGCCTCGTAATTCTTCGTGTGGATAGTTAATTTACTCCGAAAGGTGAAAACAATGCATACTCTATTTCATATTTCATATTCCTGACAGAACTGTTGAATATACCTTTAAACGTTCTATTTCCTGTTTCGAGCCACAGAATACATCGACAAAGTTTGGTCGTTAAAATCTGCACCATTCCACATAGGGTGATTAAAAAAGGGTCCATTACTTTCAGAGTAGATAGTAGACGTCAAATGAAGAAAAAAAAATAATCCACTATTAGTCCCATCGTGCTTCGCGTACCAAGCAATCCCTCTATTTCTGACTTTTTTCTCTCGCACACTTTTCAATCTGACCCGTCCTTTTTGGAAATGCTATTAGTGCAGCAGATATCAATATTGACAGCTTGTATCAGACTCTCAATTTTTCACGCCTCATTCTCAACTGCGGCATAATGCAAACGCTCTAGATTTCGACAGCTCACAAGAAAAGTACTCTGTTGCGCAATCCAACTGGGCAATTTTTAGCCAAACATATTTCTGCGCGTGACAAGGTCAGCTCTACCTATCTTGCCAGTGGTGGTTCGCTCGTTTGCAAGCGTGGCTGGTAGTAAAGAGTAAAAGCAGCAGAATCTCTCGCATTTATATTACTATCGAGCAACAATGTTGGACAAATTGAAACCCTCGACGACATTCCACCAGTGTTCCTACACTGTGGAGCCCCGTCCGTGACACAATAATCGGTAAAGAGTCAGCTCGAGACTCTGCCGTGTCGTCGTTGTCGTTGGCCAAGTAGATGACAGTGACAAATGGGAGGTAAAGGAGAGGTGCCGAGAAGCACGAGAGACTCGAGATATAGCGGGAAGAACGAAAAGGGAAGACGAGAGAAAAGAAGGAAAGAAAGAGGAAGAAGATCAACACCAGCAACAGCAGCATCTTGCCACTCTCTTAAGTTTATTTCTGACAATGAGTCGGGGGTCGACGACGTCACGAGACTACCAGAATAGCAGAGGTATACGTCACCACTGGGCAACCCCCAGCGGAGTGACCTCGTGGTGGTCCTCTGCGGACGAGTGAAGCAGGAAGCTGCCAGACGAGCCCGTTGACGAAAATAAATAGATGAACAAATAGATTCGCGAATGGGACAAGCATTGAATGAGGCAGTGAATGGGAAAAAGCTAGTGAGGAACACACTAACCGTGATTAACGATACGGAACATTCACTTTCTCAAATTCCTTTGATATGTTAAATAGCTGCTCAATGTTTATCTTGCTAATTTATTCAATAGGACTCTTCTCGATTTCGATAATGAGACAAAGTGGAATCTGTGATATTTCCATTTGAAGAGGGGGATTAAATTCCTCGACTTACCACGTGATCTCTAACTCTGAGTTTTTTGTTGGAAGCTACATCTGACTGGAACAACAAACCCTTTCAAAGATTAATGTGTCTGGTAACGGGATCGTGCATCACTGTTCACAATTGTTTGTAATCTTGAGGGTGTTAATGTATTCTCAGAATTACACCTGGAACGCCGAGTGACGTAGATGCATTCACGAGACCCAATCCCAATATACATATACCAATCGAACCGTCAATCAATCTGCGCGCAAGCTGCAGCATGTGTTTTGAATGAATGTACATGCTACATTTATCTGAAACTTTTCTCCTCGGACAGTTTTGCTATTGCGAAATATTTGATTCACTATTCTATGAATTTAAAGTCTATAACAATTCTAAATGCACTTTTCTCGTTAATGTACTGTTACTCGTTAATGAGTCATTCATTGGATAACTTCAATTTTCCTATGTGTATATTTCCTATTTACTCTGACATAATTATTTGGCGAAATTGCAATTTAATATCAGAAGTAATATGTTAACTGAAATATCACCACAAAATGTCCGATTAGTATGGAAATGCGAAATTCGAGAAATTACCGCGTTATAAGTATTGATATTGCTATTGGTAGAGGTACATTGCGAAATACATACATTCGTATGTACGTATATGTCCTTTCATCTTTTATCGGTTTTATTTTATTCACGTGCACGATTGTCATCGTTAATCCACTAATTATACGAGTATAACCTAACAATTGCACTCGACAAATATACAATTTGCTGCAAAGCCGCATCTGTTGTTGAAATCGATTATCAGCTATTCAATGAAACAGCTTTTTACCAAGCTTTTTGGCCAACAAGTGTCAACTAAACGGAAAACGAAAGAACGTTTTACAAAATTATTCAAACATCATTGTAACAAATATACTTATAAGTGGAACACAACTAGACAAGAAGATAATCCACACTAACTCTTAATTTAATAACGATATTAATTTCATGAAATGCGAATGAATCACTATTTAAACAACTAAAGTGACCAATTTGTCCTCCCCTCCAAACGCATCGTTTTAAGTTCCATATACTATACGTACACAAACCGTAACTAGTAATTTTCGTTGGCGTAGTATTACAGTAACAAAATGTGTTTTCCAGCACCACTGACGTCATTCATGCCTTATAATAGACGGTATACGAACCTGTTTACATATAACTGACAATCGTTGCAATGTTACTCTGTATTTCAATTTCCAACGACAGCATTTATGTGCTGCGAATGAAGGTAAGCAAATACATCATGAAATTTTGAAGATGAAAGTGCCCTTCCAGACTCCGGTGACAAAAATGAGCAATCTGAAGATAAAGAAAACTTGCATAAATTTCGTAGAAAGGAAGATAAGATTCAAATTCATTCAGATTCTGTAGAAGAAGATGAATAAACAGACCAAGAGACTATGAATTCTACCACTGAAATTGCGTAAAGGAAACTCAATTGCAACATAAGAGCTATGTACTGGCAGAATAATATTATATCATATTTTCAACGATAAATCAAATATTATGTTAAATAATGTTAAAACCGTCTCTAAAAATTTATTTTCCTTGCATATAGCACTTTTATAGATATAAGAATCGGTTACTCATCGGTAATTCTAACGTTAAATATTGTAATCCATTTGAGTACATAGATTGTTTTAGTAGCGACAAGTGGGTATTTACTGAGGATTTCTCAAGATGCACGGATTTCCGATTATTTGATTAGGGACGGTTACGACTAGGGGAAGCGACTTCTGCCTTCGTTAGACAAACTTCGTCACCCTTGATTTTCCTGATTTCCATCCCCCACTGCGATAACTCCCGTCGAGTTTCTAGCAAAGTAATTCACGATGGTAAAAGCCCGTCAGTCCAAGCACACGGTGCGCGCCCAATGAAAGATCAATACATCCGCTAATAAATTCCGTCGCTAATAAAAATCTGACAAAGACAAGAAAATTCAGAAACCAACGCTTTTACCGTTTTCGCCAATTAGAGAGCTACATGAAGATCAATTTTTAAAAGCGAATTCCTATGATATCGAAACTCAAAGTTTATTCCTACAGCATGATTCCTAGAATTTAATTACTTCACCGTGAATCGTGAGTATAGTGAAAACGTTCAATTGTAAAGTTTAATCAAATATCGGTTTAAATCGCGAACAGTAAGACCACTATAAAATCAACTTTTGGAAAATCCGAAAATAGAGGCGAATTCGAGTATGCGAAGTCTACCCACCGCAAAGCTCTTTCCAATTAAAATGAATGTTGTTTCTGTCGCTCTTCCATTACTGGGAGCTGAAATAGCGGAATTTTTTCTCATGAATAAGACTTTGAGAAAGACTGTTGCCGAACAATATTAAATCGAAGAGCTGGCTTAATCAGGATTCGTCATTTACGTTCCGGGAATGTTTGAACCAACAGTGTATAAATAATACGAGCACACGGCCATTTCACCATAATGCGGCAAAACTACGCGAAACTGGGCGTTGGGGTAACGTAAAAAAGGGAGACGAGAGAGAAGAGAAAGAGAAGGACGCATCGTAAATTCCTTGCTCTTCGAAGAAAAGTTTTCTCTGCTGCAGCACTGCTGTTGAATCGTTGCCAAATTTTAATTTACGTAACATTGCCACGATTTTCCGAGTGAGCTTTTCGCGAGACCAGTCGAAAAGCAATTAAATCTGCTTTCGTAATTCGTCCATTGTTAGACGCACCCTGATCGTCAAAAATCCTTCATTTGATATATGAAGTCCATGCACTGGCCAATAAAGGGATTAGCCTGCAAAAATTTGTGTGGAATCCACTCGATTTGTCTGTGCATTCTGTTCAGAATAATGCATCGCTATTGTCAACGTGTAAATATGATTGGAACGAAGCACAATTGGCGTGCCTCCGATTTGGCTATTCGCTAATTAATTAGCTAATTCGATATTCGAATTACGGATTCTATCTGTAACGAATTTCGGGAAACCTGATACGACCCTGCATCCTGCACCTCTAAATCATAGCTCACCACTGAAATGGGAGTTGCATAGTAATCTCAATGAGCTAAATGCCGACGTAACGTTCTAATCATGATTCTAATTTACAATTTAGGATTGAAAAAGGAAATGAAGGAAACGATTTGGAATTAGTAATTAACGTTAGTCTATTTGGGAAGTTTATCATTTTCCTCAAAGAAAATTTTTAATTCATTCCTGGAAAGTACACATGCTAATTATGCGTCAAACATACACACCTCTATAACTTATAAAGTTTTATGTCCTGGGAGCCTTTCTAACAGGTACCAGTTTTTTCAATGATTTTAAGTCGAGGCTAGTTTTTCAACCGGTATACATATTCTCATATATCCTTTGAACTAAAATATGTAAAAATATTAAATTTTGAAATTAGAAGTGTGCAGATTTTTATCTGCGCTGAAGCTAATAATTAACGATTAACATTAAGTTGCTTCGTGACAAATGATTCGAATCATATCCAGTTAAAGATATAGATTTATCACAGATTTATAAAGGTCGCGAAATATCATGCAAAATAGTGTTAAGTAATACAGAGCAATTTCTAAAAAATTCATTTGTTAATTGTCTGGTTTAGAAGTTATAGAGATGTGCCGGCAGCATGAATCGCAGTACGATTTTATTAATCGCAATACAAGAATGACTAACGTGACCTGGTTATGCAAATTACCTTCGGGCTTCGTGAAAGGTAGATAAGTCACACTTCGTACAGCACTTTTACGCTGGAGTAAGTATAAGATGACCCAAGTAATAGAAATAATTGGCGCCCACATTTCGTCAGTCGTAATGTGCTTATCCACATATACAAAATTCACTCTGGATAGCCATTAATTCCAAATGGTTTGGTGTCAATTTCAGGCACGAAATTAATTCGATAAAAATTGTTTTGGCAATCTTGTTATCGATGTAACTTGAAATTAATTACCCGTTTGAATTTAAAACACGTTTTAAAAATACCTATACCGTTTCAACCACTTGCTCTCAATCGATCTGTCTTGGCAGCAAATCTAACGACCTCTTTTGCTCGGAAAGACCTCATTTTTACTTCGCGGATTCTATTTCCTCTTTAAGTTGCGCTCGCGAGATACCTCATTTCGCAGATAGACGGCTGAGTATATCAGATTCAGATGCGAAACTTACCGAAACCCAATAAACCACCACGGAACTACCAAAATCCGCGTAACTCGACGACAACTTGAAGAACAAAGAACAAAGGCAAAGAATTCAATTATTAGGTATATGCAGAAGTTTCATTCATTTTCTTTGGACTTGAACTTGTTAATCATAAAACACAAAGTCTACGAATCGATCTGGAAATCTTTTACCCCTTATTTTCGTCAACTTTATTCTGATTTTCGATCGCAAATTGACGGAAAAATATGAAAATACTTCAACTGAAAATAATCTGATAAAATTACGAATAATAATGATAAAGGGAATCCAAGTGACTTGCTTTTTCTTTCACATCCTCAATAGAAAAAACCACCAACCACAACCCTTTGTATTACTGTTGACCCAATATTAATACACTTTGCAACCCCAGTACAAGGCGGTCGACTATACAAGCATGTAAAGTTTAATAGACGTGCATGGACCGAATTATCGAATTGAAAGAATCCTGAATAATTTTCCAGTTATTATGATTATCACGGGCATCGGGAAAGCGCATTAATTATTCCGAAGGAATTAACCGGTATTATGTTCGCAACGCACACCTCTGCTAGGCTAGATCAATGGTACTAGGAGCGTGGTCACAAAAGATCATAGAATTCTTTATCGGCGGCGCACGATTCGGTCTCCCGAGCGATCAGAGGGCATATACATATAATATGTACATGTATTTCCAATTTCAGAGGCGACAATGCCGCACCTTGGCAGCTGGCCAACGCGCTTCGTATTTATTTGTATTGTCAGGACGGTACACGTGGCGGTGTGGCGGGTCGTCGACACGTGACACTAAAAATCCAGCATATATGAATTGCACACAAGTCGCGCACGGACACTAGGCTCTTTCGCGCCGAATGCATTGAATCTCCCGCGGAAACTCTGTACACACTGTATCGTATAAGGTCGGCAAACTTGTGATATCAATAAATTCTTCCGTAAAAAATTGATTAAATGTTCGGCAAACGCACCTGCTACTTCACCACGATACGCGATTCAACTGGTCGATCCTACCCTAAATTTAACATTCTCGACTGCGTCCCACATTAGTGCTATCTCGCACGAATGTCTCTTCCTCTCGATCTCCGCGTGTACATGCATAGCCCTGCGTCGAGAATGTCCACCCTCTGCGTCTGTGTGCGCGTCAAACACGTAAATACAGTTATACATGTGTATATATATATATTCACGGTGGACGTAACATTCGAGGGCGTGCGTCTGCGTCCCACATTGATCATCCACATACCACTGAACCGTCTCGGCTATGTACATAATACCAAGCCTGAGTGTCCACTGTTCATGAATCGCCGGTGAGACTCGGTTGTGTGTATTGTCGACAATGAGTGCTGACATAAGTCCACAGATACTTATTAGTTATATTTTATGTAGGATAATAGGTAAGCTTGTATCTCGCTTGAAACGTGCGGAACCCGCATGCTGTCGAACTTCTAGGATAGTACATATATATATGTGGTATACATGTATCCCTGAGGAGGATCTAACATATGTATGTATGATGACGTGTGGCTATGTCTACTGGTCTGTGAGAAGTTCACCGATAGGTTTGAACCGATATTTGCAGAACGCAACGTGAGTTCTCTATATGTTGGAATATCGTCAAATATACTCGCACATATGTGCAACCTCCCAGACGAAGGGTGCGCCAAAAAGTCGACGTACCAGTGACGCAAGTGCAATTAAACTTTTCGAGGATATTATTAAGTCGGCGGCTCGATAGTACTGATATACATATGTATATCTTCGTGGTCCTTCATATTCGTTGCGCGTATCCCGTGAAATCTGATATACGTATGTTCATACACGCGTATACAGTAGAATAACATTTATCTATGTCGATTCAATGAGGCCGACGGAAATAATTTGAACGATTAGTTTGGGCGTCGATGACAGTGGCATAGATGCATATTAGAAAGATTTTGGCTGTAAATAAAATCGCGAACGAACCTCTAATGCAGAGATTTGCAAGAAGTGTACCCAAAGAGAATACTATTTGTTTTTACCATTTTAAAGCTAAAAAACAATAGGTGTATAATACTTTTGAAATTAGAAGCTTTTTAAATTGATTATACAGATATATCACTATGATAATAATTTATATTACATACAATACATATAGTATGTTTACGTATGCGTATATACATGTATGTATACATAAATAAAGTATAGATAAGTATAGAAGTGCACCCTGAGACTCATATGATTGAAAACAACTGTTCTAAGGACAGAGCTTGGTTTCGACATAGCGATAAAGATGGTCGAACCTTACAAACACCCAAAAGAGCTACAGAGAGCAGATCTATCGATAGTAATTGGCAATCGAGAATGCTGGTTAGTGCCAAACATATAAACTAACGACGTAACCCGGCTGTTTTGGCGGCTGATAATGTCCCGAGTGTCTAGCCGTTGACCAAACACAATTAATAAGCGGACAAATAAACAATTCATTCATGTTCGAATAAGTAAAAGTAATAAAAGAAATAAATTCCAGGAAACAAATCCCATGGACAAATTGATATAGTAACGATAAAATATTATAGCGATAATGGTATGAAATAAGCATACGAGTTTGCTCACGTCTTTATTTATCAACGGCATAAGCTACGCGATGCATGCCATTCATCGCTCACGTATGTAATTTCATCGCCTTCCTGAAACTCTGATATGACGTTAATTGATAACAATCAACCCGATGTTAGTTTAGCGTCTATTAGTGGACACTGGCTGATCGAGCCGGATTTGATACGGACTCGATTAGCTGTCTGGTGTCTAAAGCGTTTTGGCACGTGTCGAACCGACCGAAATAGACTGCCGGATACTAACGAATATTATTTTCCATTCAAGAAGAATTTTAGTATCGACTAGAGACAGCAAAGTAATTAACTCATCGAAGCATGCTAAACGAGTATCGCTAATATACTTGATAGTTTCCCCTTTTATACATAACGCAACATGTATAAAATATGAGGTTCTTATTAAGTGCGCTATTGTATGACGTATGAATCTTTGATCTCGTTAGGAGATAATGAGGCATATTTATAGAGATAAATACACGATGTGTTGACATTGGAACAATAATCAAATCGTCTGTGTCGCGCATATTCGATAACTGTCTTTCGCATCGCACTTTCCGCTACTAAATTGAGTAGCCAGTTGATTAGGCGCATATTGGCAAAACGAAAACTAAAGAGCGGCTAGCACGGGAAAATAAGTAAATTGACCGAGGCCGAAATTAGCGGTTAATTAAACCACAGAGCCCGCGAACAATACCCGAACGCATATTAATTGACGGTCATATTTACGATTCATTTGCAGGATCTATATATGTGATTTGTGAGATACCAAAATTATGCCAAAATTATTGACTTATTCCTTATGTGAATATTTGAATATTGAGCACCTCTCAGTATTACTGACGCTCATACCACGCGCTGTATTCATGGATCGACTAAATTATCTCGGGAATCACAGTACAGTAATATTCGCATTATAATATATGTAGTGTATATTTGAATTATTATTCGCAAGCATAGCATCTCATCTATGTATAACAATTGCACGTAAATAAATAGAATAGTACTGATTTATGTTAAAAAATGGAATGAAATTGAAAAACGACGATAGGAAAATTCGTAACTTGAAAATTACATAATGTTGTAGCGAGTTGAATTGACACTGAACATCTTAATTATTGGACCATTAATCAGTAGATGAACTGGATAACGGGTTCGAGTGTCGGTGATAAGTAGCAGTGTTGAAAACAACAGTGTAACTTTCAGTCTTATGACAGTAGCAGTTAGTATGTAGTAGGAAACTTGTTCAGAGTCCAGAAAGAAGAAGAGACGAGCATACCTGCTCCGTAGAGCATTAACGGTCTCGGTTAACCGGACCGCAGCAAGCCGGAGGTGGAAAACCAATGCGATGAAATATCTCCAAACTCCCTACCAACCAACCAGAAACCGCTACCGAATTGTTTGTAGGTGGAACTTCCCTAGACGACATACAGGTGCACCTGCGAGTAGGTATTACTAAACCTGTCAGAATCCAACCAGAATCCAATTTAACGTTGGTCTAGGTATTGCCAATGCCATGAATATTTTGTTTGCCAAATTCTATAATTTGGAAAGCCCCATGCAATCTTGAAACTTTCGATTTCAAACTTTTACGAAACTTCATTTTTCATCTAAAAGTCCACGTTTTCTTTTGTCGTTGCTGAGATTGTTCATGGACTTGTCATATTATTCTTTAACGAAAAATGACGTTTCAAAAAGATTACAGTTTTAGGTAATATGTATATACAATAGAGCAGAAATTATACATCATATAAACTACAGTACGGATGACACAGGAATTCGGGTAATAAGGGTTCTGATAATAATCAGGATTCTAATTTGCAAGACTTGGATACCTGATTCGCCCAAGATATTCGAGTATCAAATTATCGTATTCTACCATCGAAACAAATTCCCGGGAATTTCGAATCTCCATTAATTCCGGAGAAGCAAGCAGGAGGCAAGCTACAAATACAGGGCAGTCGAACTAAACCAGGTAACAGTAATGCTGCGGCGATGGAACACGCGTCGCCAGTGCGAAGCCATACGTTCAAATACTAATCCCATAAGTCACACAAAACCCAAAAGCAAACGACAGATTCGCCCCTATTTACTGTTTATTTGTAAACAAGTGCATCACCGGGAAACTTAGGAAGAAATAATTCGAAGGCATAAATATGGTGCAAGTTTGACGTTAAAACATAGTAGGGAGGATGGATTATAGCCAGTGCATCGAAGCAAATGGCTAGGCTCGGTTGTCGGGAGAGAAGAGAGAGAGAAGAACATCCCTGAGAGAAGAGTGCATAAGCACTCGCCCCACTTCCCATTCATTGCTCTCATTATCAGCCAAGCCGTGCCATCTCCCTTTTCGCTCCACATCGACCTTCTCTCTCACATTCCAACGTTCCTAAACTCCCACATACATCGAAATACCTACATACGTATTGTTAATTGTTCCAAACAATTTCACTTACGCATACACGTATACAAGAATCATACATCAATCAATATCTACCAATATCAAATTTACGCATTCTCCTATCGGCACGTGTGTTCGCATACATTTACCTACATCGATATAGGTACTATACACGTAGGTGATTCAAGCCGCGAGAAAACAGTCGCGACCAAAATGCTGAGGGTCGCGGTAAAGATCTCACACGAAACCAATAGAAATCCGAATGGGGGACAAAGTCTCGCGAAGTCGCCGCTACGGCACGGAAATGTTGCATAGCTCGAAACACAAAGGGAATTATATATGCGAATGCGCATATTCAATGCACACTCGTGAATATGAAGAAAGGCCGCCACGGAAAATTCGAGCCACCGCACTCATCCCCTATGTATTGCCGCTGAATACATTTACCTATTAAATACGCGGGTCCCTCATCCACCGGAGGGCATTGGTATATACCGACGGCATTCCTTCTATGTACGTAGGTGCCTTCGAGCATAGTACTGCTCTGGCAATCGTGGCACCAAGTCGAACGAGAGAACTTCATCTCTCTGGGTCATAATTCGATGACTTTATAAGTGGCAGGATCGCGAGACGATAGAGGTGCGCTAATGGCAGGAAGTGTCACTTCCACGATATTACTTTCATAAAATCGCGATATCTCGTTCTCTGCATCTTCTTCGGATCGAGTTACAAAATAGCCAAGTCTACTTTAAAGAAGCATCTCTCCTAGAGAGTTGACCGATTATTGCGGAAGCGCAAAATGTAGCAAGACGAAATGGCGAGGACGGTGAGATCACTCTTGAGTATGTTACTCATTTATTGATTTTAATAAGTGTCTCACAATGGATGAAAGCACCGGGTTGCGAAATAGTCATATGTACAGATATACTCGGCCCAGTGGTTAACACAGCACATGAATTCTAATACGGCATATGCAGATAAATAGGCGGCCTCGTGCTCGAGAAACCCAGGAGGAATGTAAAATGTATACATCGACACACATAAAAGGCTTGTAGGTTGCCCGGGTAAGAGAACCACCGACCCATAAACCATCCTTGACTCTCCCTCTCTTTCTCTCCGTCTATCTCTCTGTTTCTCCCTCCCTCATTCTTGCTTCTCGGCTTTGCCTACGAAGCGCCTGCATCGCAGAAATTGAAAACTATCGGCGTCGTTGCAGCCTCGTATGCATATCGTCTTACTGCTGGGTTGTAGGCACAAATTCCAACGGTACGAGAGACTGCTCAAAGGATGGGAGCAGCCAGCCGTAAGCGCGACGGCCAACCCAACTTAATTGCATTCACAATCGGATAATTTAATGTAAATGTCGAATCACGATTTTTTATCAACATTAATCACCACGAAAACCTGCTGGAGAATGCCACGATAATCAAGCACGTATAGCTTGCAGGCGATATGCTTAGCTAACAAGGAGATCGAGAAGGGTGAAAAATGCACCTACACAGTTCATACGTTTCTCGCAGATTTTCCACCCGAGAAGATTGATTTCAGTTTAGGATCGGCGAGTTCATTGGCACGTAATGCAGTAACTCAGTGAGTGCAGTCGAAAAATCCTGAGCAAGAATTTTCATCAAAATACGACTAAAAGCTGTTTTACAGATTGCTCGCTAACGTGAGGTGTAAAAATTAAAGTGGGACTTTTTCGCATCGTATTAGTGCCACGCTTAGAAAATGTCGAACTTCGAAATGACGCAATTGCCGATAAACGTTAAAATTTTGCCCTGGTTATTCTCGATTTTAATGAATGCTAATGTAATATCAACGAACCGCTAGTATGTCGTTCGAGGCACCGAAATTAAGTTATGATCGCATAAAAGGCTGTCTGTACCGCAAATTGTACAACCGGCGACAAGAGCTATTATCTGAAGTACGCGTATGACTTGGTCCAAGGCTTCATATCTGAGTTGTACTTTAAATTTAGCGGAGCTTGCAAGCAGCAAAAATAAAGTGCGCTATACAGCCGAACAGTGGAAGTGGAATAAAGCTGCAGGGTGTAAACAGCACGGATTCCGCGTAAACTTTTATCCAAGCGAAAAAAGCTCAAGACTGAGAAGGAGCCTTAGGGCAGTAAACAAGGGAGAAAGGGCAAGAGACCGAAAGGAAAAGCATCCTAGCAATGGCCGCGCAGCCGTTGAACGGCGACCGAGCCCCTGGCCGTGAGTTACCACCCGAGTGGCATAAGCGCGGTAAAAGCTTCCCAAGAGCTGAAATCAGTGCGTTTCGTTGGCTACAGTCCAACGACCGACAGTTAACAGCCACACGATTATTGCAACACATTCCACGTTGACCTACATCGACGAAGATCATCCGGCGATCGCCGTAACAAATCATCGGCTCTTCCGTCATCCATGAGTTTTCAAGCTCTACCTACAGGGGCTCTACATATCTATGAAACGCGCGAAGTTCATCGAATGCCCATTAGGTAACATGTGGCTACACACGTGCCGCTGACAGAGTCAAAACAGCATCTGGTCGTGATCACTCGCGAGCTTAAAGCTCAGAAATCGCGAGGTCTATCAGCTTTAACGCTACCCGCAAAACAGTGCGACGAAAGGTAGCTACTACTGAGGGCTGGGAAGGAAAACTAAAGACAGATGAGCTCGCAGTGAAACGATTCCGTGCGCGATCAGACCCATGTTGCACGTGCTCCCAGCCTCAACAAGTATCATTATCCAAACGTCAGTGACGGCCTCGCACCACTCCATCGGTGCGTAATCTTAAAGTCCGTAAACACGCGACCTTTCTCGATTAACTGTGTAATTCAAGGTCGAAGTTAGCCACGAGAAAAGCAACGAGGGACGCGCGTCACCCTCGGGCTCGCCCGGCACAAGCTCCCCTTAGAGGGGCAACGCATTCGCGAACGACACGCATCGTCGCACATGCTTTCAGCCCGTTGCTGATCAACGAACTGATCAACGAACTGATCGCAATTTATGAGCTACTAGGAGAGATAAAGCTAGTTCGCAAGAATTCCGGGAGCAGAAAAAGGCACAATGAGACAGAAGAAGAAAGGGGTGCAGAGGCATGTCAATGACAACCGGATGACAGCTGACCGAGTGACCCGCACACAATCGCCCCTCCCACTCGTCGATTCTCGATTTTACTCTCGATCAACGATACCGCTTTAGGGATGACTTCCGCGGAATTAAGAAATAGAGAGCTTACCACCTTGCTTTCGGACTGGCATGTTTTCGGCGAGCGGTTAATCCTTGTTGACTGGAAACTCGAGGCTCCAGAGCAGACACCAGCAGACACTAACAGCGAGGGTGCGCGAGACTCTCTCTCGCTCCGAAGACTCGTCAATTCGCAGAAAGGTAGGCGGACAGGCGGACAGAGGGACAGACGGGGTAGGCGGAGAGACGGAGAGATGGGCAGGCGGGCAGATAGGCAGCCAGGCAGCCAGGCAGATGGGCAGACAGGCAGACAACCACGACAGCTTAGGGATGCGAGATACGACGAACACAAGTACTTAGTACGCTGGTGTCACTTCGAGGGCACAACGAACGCGCACGGCCGCACTACTGTCACGAGAATCCGGGAACTGTTTCACGGATGGCGTATACGGACGCGTGCACGGCTCGACACGTCACTCGCAAAATCTCCCGGTAGCCCGTAGAAACGTGGGAAAACGAAACGGATATAAACACAAGCCGCCACCACTCGACCACGGGCAATATGGCGTCGCGCTTACTCTAGCAGCCGGAAAACTGACTAGCCGCGAGAACGCCACCTCCGATTGGTCGATCGTACCAGCTGTGACGTCAGGTTGCCTCGTGACGCTCTCCCTCTCTTTCGCCCCTCCGGTATGCGTTGGCAAATCAACCCCCTTCTGCCCTTCTCGTTCATGTTCTGACTCTCCTCGCTGATTTAAAATACATCTTGCAAAAATGATTTCGGATTACATATCTGTTATATCATTCTTTTGCAATCGATTTCACTAACAATAAGTATTGAAAGTAATCAGTTTGTAAACGCAGGGAGATAATATGCAAATATAAACAAATTCAATTTCTGTTGTCTCTCATTTCTTTTAATTTACGAAGAATCCATTGTCTTTATCATTAAAGAATCATTTAACTCCATTGTCTACTACGTTATAATTTCTCGTTTTAACAACTTCTTTTTATTGTTTTTGACTTTTCACTTGCATCGCTGTTTCTCTTTTGCTCTATTTCATCGTTGTAGTTGGATTACAGCTGTTATTGCGATATGCTACTACATATTTGGAAAAGCCGATGTAAAATCAAAATTATTAATAAAGAAACGCAAGTTATGTATTTTTGCAATATTACGTATCCTCCAAACACGGTATATGATATTCTACGCACACCTATTGCAAACACCGCGTTTCGCCTTCTCGGCTAAATTTCAAACCCCGAATCTGGTCACATGATAAACACGTGCGCCGAACCCGCTATACATACCTATAGACTTGAGAATAAGTAATTCTGCATCCCGTGCCATCTCACGGTTGCAAAAGGGGTGGATAAGTAGCAGTAAGTAGCAGAACATCACCCTTGTAATTGAATGTAATCGCTGTGGCTTTATCAGCTTTATCAATTTCTACGAAATATCAGAGAAAAATGCAATAAGTACAACTTGACATGGTATGTTTCTATTGTCACTTATTGCAAGGGCTAAAGGACTGTACATTACTGAGAAATAATTTGTCATTTCACATTTACGAGTAAATTAGCATGTTGAAAATATTTCCAATTTAATACATACTACGTTAATTTAACTTTGCACTTCCCAACTCCCCTAATAATAACTGACTTCCTGACTTCCTTCTAGGTATTGTTTCCTCGAGCAGCGTAGTAATCAGTAGGCAGTGTGTGTCTGGCGTGTATCAGGATCATGAAGCTTGAAACAACTCCGCCGGCGGGTGTCATGAATATTCGTCCTCCGCAAATAGAACGCATGCCACAAACCTTTCAGTTATTGTCCCCACGAGAAGTTCAAGACTATTATCAAAAAATAATTGACGAATGGAAGCCGATATCCGATGTGTACATAACCTTTCCATTTCTATGTTTAAGTAGAATAAGATCTTTTCTACTCTTTCTGCAATAACAGTTTTACTGTAAATTAGATAAAGTCTATTTTTCTACTATATTGTTAATCGTTGTAGCTGGTCTGTCAGAATTGCACCATACATAATACATGCAGGTGTCGTAGGATCTGCATTGTATATTAATCATCTTTTTCGACAAAAACTAAAGTTACGTGAAAGGGGTTTCTTGATGTCATGCACGGTTACTGGTGGATTTGCAACCGCAGCATTTGGCTTAACGGACGGGGTACGTATATTTAAACCTGAAAGAGACTTGCCCAGCTTTACTTGTACACAATACTACATTCTCTTTCATATGTTCTTTTCAGATGGCAAGGAAAAAAATCTTGGCAAACAATTATTGTCCTGTATGCATGGAAGTTAGATATGCTCTCACTTATGTTGGCACCGGAGTACTCTATCCTTTAGTAGTTACGCCTGTCGTCAATTTTGTGGTAAAGTTACATGCCAATACTTCTTTTATTAATATGACAACATTAAATCTCATGTGTAAATTGTAATAATCCATAGGTGGCACATAAATATGGTATTAACATACCATCTATTAAAAAATACAAAGAGATCGCAAGATTTTGGTGGTCCGTAGTCAAACCAGCAAAGAAACCATTATTGATGATTACTGGTGCGTACGTTGCACTTGGATTAGTGATATCGTATTGCACAATGGATTCGATTCATTTTGTCCACTTTGTTCTGGCAAAGATGCATAGGGAATATATAAAGAAGTTGGAAACCTTAGAATCAAATAAATTTGCAGAGGACAATGCAACATTGTCGTTAAATGGATAGCTTCTATTTATGTAATTATTCTAGAATTATACATAATAAATGTTTTTGTTATAGATGAAAGTAAAACCATAGCATTGCTTTCCCACACTTTGTAATAGAACAGGTATATAAGTTAAAAGGGCCCACATTTTACGAGGCATTCAATCACAGTTACTTTATATATATATTATAAATCACAGTGCGTAATAATTTTTTTTTTATTTCATCTGTACTTGGCTTATATAACAATACAATAATCATAAAACGGCAGTAAAGAAACTTAATTACTATCAGGTTTAAAGATCGGCATGAGTATACTTGAAAATTATGCGTTTCTTATTATCGTATCGTACTAGACGTAGAGAAAGTTTTTTTTAGCCAAATTTCACGACTTGAACGCAAGTCAATCCCATGATCAGTCACGTCGTAATAAACATCACAATGAGATCCTTAAATATATGAATATAAATATGCCTCTTATCCATCTGACACTCATCTGTTATACTCTTAACAGCCAATTATTTCGTACTTTCTTACAGTCTATCGACATAAAATCGAGCTTCCATATAAAAAGGTAAATTTTCTTTAATTCTCAATTTAATTTTCAAGTAGGAAAGTCGTTTCGTCATTATCTATTTTCTAAAAACGTGTTACGACCTTGGAAATACCGGTTCTCGTGAGATCACCGAAGTCAAGCAAGGTTGAACGTGGTTCGCACTAGGATGGGGGGTGACCACCTGGGAACACCACGTATCGTTGACAATTCACCTGATTTATAAACAAATTAGTTTATCTTCTCTCTGAAGAGGATTCCAAATCCGGAATCGAAACGTTGGAAACTTATTTTTCATCAAAAGTTTTAAAGGATTGTGAAAAAGCCTTAATAAGCAATTTTTAATTAATACTCCAATCCAAAACATTACAACCTATTCATATTACCTATTTTCTCCATAGCCAATTCAGATAAGTTTATAGTAATTCACATATGCGCGGTATTCCTTTATATAGTTGTACTATATTACACTGTTATACCTTGAAAAAATAAATTCCAACAGAAGAAACTCGTTATACATCAGCATATGCGTTATAATAGAAAATGACAGATGAATTGGAAAGTTTATTGAAAGCTGGAAACTGAGGCTTAAGTAAAGGTCAGGCGACGACGCCTTCCATAACTAACCCGCTCGAAAAAAACTGTTCTCACCTATCCATTAAAATGCACAAAATGCGAACGTATCGTTGCTTATAACGATGCAAGAAACGTACTCATAAGTACAATCAAAATTGATATTCTCAGTTCAAGAGGATCATTCTTTCGTAACACGCATTTATTGTTACGCGAAATAAAATGTTGAAACACAACATATTGAACTGCATCGTTATCGCCAGAAAGAAAATAATAAGCTACAATAACAGAAATAAATCTGAATTAATAAAGCTCACACAAAATCTCACGATATAACGATTGATTAATAACTTTTCATTATTTGTTAGAATCCTTCCGGCGAACTAGCTGCGTCGCCAACGGCTTAAAAATTCCACTATGACCTTGTGTGACACGTTAAGAGTGAGACAATTGCAGAACTTACAAAATATAATAGGCACCATTTTAAATTATACAATCTAACATATTGTGACTGTTTTTGATGTCATTTTCGTTTGTAAGTCCTAGGATTGGGAGGGTTTTTCTGTAGAGCAGAATGATCAGTCTGATGGTATGGATACGTCAAAGGGCGAGGACATATACATTCCCACCAAGCTGATACACCGTTCTGTACAGGTAACACGTTTGGATAACTGTTAACAGTCGTAGCAGGATATACTTGTATGGATGAAAGTTGTTTGGGTTCTACTACAACTAGCGTACGTTCTTGATTGGCTACGCGAGTCTCACAACGATGATTAACGTCTTGCAAACGAGAGTTAGTAACTATGTTACTGTTTTCATAACAAATTGTGCCAAAAAGCTGGCTTAAGTGGGGTCCTTGATTCGGACCCCTAGGCAGTTGCTAGCATCGCCGGCTGTGCCAATGTGTCATATATTCCTGATAGCTTACAGTGACTTTTTCACTCTGATATCTCGTTAACTTGAGATTTCTTCTGATATCCGGCGTGACTAAACCTTTATAGCCACCCTTGTGAAGCAGAGAGTCTATCGTTTGGATTTGGTTCCATCCTGAACAGAGAAATATAAAACCACATAAATTTGAACTATAATGCTAAAATACACATTTTGAATTTTAATGTACTAAAATTCAGAAACGCATCTGTGCTGGTAAAACTAGTTTTATAACAACTATATTATAGTTGCATGAAAGAAAACTGAATAAAGTCATCCATCTCAATTAAAATGAAATAATTATGATAGAATTACAAAAGGTACTGTACCAACTGGAAATTGCATTGAAGTTTATCTTAAATGACCTAAGATCTGAGAGAACCTCAATTTAAAATCATACATTTTTATCTGTGAAATTCAATGTAGCAAATAAATACATACACAGATATATTTATTGAACTGACCTTGTTCTGGAGCTACATCAGGCAAATATGTAGCAGTTCGTCTATTTCCTTTTTCATTATGAAATTCGATACGAATTCCATGAACCCCTACTTCCCAGTCAAGGTAGTCTGTACCATCTTCAAAGTGTCTCAATATGGAGACACTGACATGTAAACGAGGAAGTTCGTCCCTTGTAATTGGATTAAATCTGGAATCCTTGAAAGCACTGCAATTTAAAATTATAATTAATCCAGCATATAACATTATATTCTTTTTGTCGAATGAAAAACTAAAATAATACCTAGAAGTAGCATATTCTCTGAGTCCTGCATGTAGCTGCATTGCATTAAATGTACCAATGCAGCCACGTAGTCTCATATCTTTCCCAATAGTCCATGTGACAAATAATGGGCTTAAAATTATACAGTAACCAGATTAATAGAAAAGTAAGTTATGCTTCTTGGATTTTAATATACTTGAATTATGCGTAACCCAATTACTTCATATCTGATAGCAAAACAAAAGTTTATGTACAGAAACATTATTTAAACTTATTTTCACAATAATATACTTGTAACAAAGAAAATAAAGAGGATTTCAGAAGGAATATATATATGGCTATATTTTTTACATGCTGTTTACATCTGAAAAAACAAACACATGTTTGCATTCTATATACAATGTAAATATGGATATGGTAGAGTATCTATAGTAGCAGGTTCAAACATGTATATGTAACTGGCAAACAAAAATCAAGCACTATTTGAGGATGATGAGTGCACACTACATATTTCATTGAATTCTATTGATATTTATCATTGAATAAATCGAAGTTTCCCGCTCATGACAAGAAGAAAACAGAACAGTATAGAGGGGATAGGGGTGAGAGACCCCAAAATAAAGACGAAAGAGAAAGAGCATAGGAAGAAAAACTGATGACAATGAAGGTGCGTTCGAGTGCTAAACAAAGCAGAAGAAAGAGAGAAAATAAACAGAACTGCAAATTGTGTAGTCCTGAAAGGGGTGAGCTAATAAATTTAAAAAGCTTGAGCGATATTAGTGGTGATCACTTACAATGGTTCGTTGCTGAAAACTGGCGGTTTTGGCGGATCAAGATGATGTAGTTGGCAGTAGAGGACATCGAAGCAGTAGAAGCCCATCTCGGGCTGAACAATTATGGCGTTCCTGATGCGCGCACCATTGTGCAGTCCCGTCATACCATTGCAGGGAATATTCGCAGCGTTATCCAACTTCTGCTTCTTTGTCCCACAACAACCAGATGCCATGTTTCCGTAGTCGATTCTTAGAACTGCGGCAAGCCAGATCGGCCTCTGTCACTATTCCCTGCAGTCCCTGCACCCTGCGATCCCTCCGAGTTTCTGCCCTCTTCGGTCCCGTCCTCCTCGTCTTCCTCCTCCTCCTCTTCGCAACGATGTCGCGTGCAAAATTTCCCGCGCGCTCCATCAGAGGTCTCACTGCTCGGAAAACAGCTGTTTCATTCCTTATTCCTTTTAATCAATGATCGATCGTCTACCAGCTTACTATATTTATTCCCACTATGTATTCCAACTGATTCCAACTTTATCTCTCGACCAAATATAAACCATTTTAGCATATTAGATTAAGAGTACTTTGATGACATTTATCTTCACGCACTTTCACTGTTCGATGCACTCGATCGAAATTGAACAATACTGGAAAATAATTTATTCGTACAGTTCAATTATGTTATGTATCTTTTAATTGTCAAAGAATTGGCTTTATACCGTTCGGTAATCTCTCAACTGAAATCAAATTTCAAAATCGAACCCAAGGGTAATGCGTGTTTCAATATTAACAAGGTATAAAATGTCATTGGCGAAATTTGCTTTAAATATTGCAATAAAATGTCAACTTCCTGGTGATATAAGTGATGCTTCCTACCGATATCTTATCAAACTCGTATTACTTGCTCGTGGATCCATTACTTCGTTGAAAGTGTGTGAAGAAAGCAGGACAATATAACACATATTATTTCATAAATTGAATGTTATGCTATTATTAGCAAATTTTGCTATACAGTATATCCGATAGAATACATGAACAGTGTTCCTGATTAGTAAGTTAAACGAGTGTGTGTCGTTGATGACAAACTCATAAATACGAGGAAATTTTCGATTAAACGATAAATACACACCTTTTTCGTTAAATGACATTGTTTCTGTCGAAGTTACATTGCTTCGTAAAGAGTTCGTAGACGAAAATAGACTGTAATTGGCGTTTAATATTGAAACGTCCGTACGACGCAACTTGCGTATAGTTGTCAGGACCATGACACTGTTACACAGTTCACAAGTTCGATTTACGTGGAAACTGCAGTTTGCGCTTTTATTTCATCCAACCGTTACTTTGTAAAAGACCACAGTAAAATTTCGAGCACTGTTATGCATTATGTCGTAAAATAATGACAGATTTAACGGATAGAAATTCACAGATAGCCACGACTCCTCCAAGAACAATGCGCAATGCCGGTCGAATACTGTGTGTCGGACTCGGACTCGGACTACTCGGAGTCGGCCACAGTCGGCGTTGATAAATAATTGAAGCAAGATGGCGATTGGATGCAAATATTTCGGCACAGGTTTGTTGTGCCACCTGGGCGTGCAGAAGTAGACACTACAAGAGGAATGCGGATGTGACGTCACGCGCTGGAATGCTACTGTCGCGGAAAGTTCAATGTGGCTCAACCTTTGGACACCTGAAATCCGTACTTTACTCGAGTTTTTATAAATTGGGGCACACTTAGGCTACGACCAATTCACACCAATTAGCCTATTGCTGTCCGTTGTTCCAATTTCATAGCAATCTCGTGTACCTCGTTCGTAATGATTTATGAATTATAATTCGTATATATATACGATAAGCTGCATTCAAACGTGGCGCGCTTCTCCCTCTAGCCATATTTCGTCAGATTTCCTTCGGCCAATCAGAGTGCTCGTTTTAAACGGGCAGTAGACGCGCTCGTCGGGCGCCATCTTTTCTCCTGCGGTGCGCGAGTTGAACGGATCTGCGTTAGTGCTCCTAAATAAATCGTTGTAAATGTGGCAAAAAGTAGTGTTTCGGCTCGCGAGTGGTATTAAACGCGCTGCTAAGGACTCCTCGTACTCGGGAGACATGGATTCGAGGCGGAGAGCATCGTCAAGGGCAATTATCTTTCAAATCCTATATCGGCGCGACAGTGGGGAGGATGTCACTCGGCCAACTGCTTTCTCGGTACGTTACATCCAGTATCTCAAAGCTAGTCTCTAAATCTTCATAATTTCCGCGATACGTAAATTTGATCGTGATACGTAAATCGTAGATCCTAAAATATGTCACTAAATCAACCGGTCGCCAAACGCTAAAATGTCCGTCAAATGACCTTGCACTTGACGCGCTCGCCGGCCGCCATGTTTTCTCCTGCGGTACGCGAGTGCAACACGTCTGCATTAGTGCTCCTAAATAAATCGTTGTAAATGTGGCAAAAAGTAGTGTTTCGGCTCGCGAGTGATATTAAACGCGCTGCTAAGGACTCTTCGTACCCGGGAGACATGGATTCAAGGCGGGGAGCATCGTCAAGGGCAATTATCTTTCAAATCCTATATCGGCGCAGCAGTGGGGAGGATGTCACTCGGCCAACTGCTTTCTCGGTAGGTTACATCCAGTATCTCAAAGCTAGTCTCTAAATCTTCATAATTTCCGCGATACGTAAATTTGATCGTAATACGTAAATCGTAGATCCTAAAATATGTCACTAAATCAACCGGTCGCCAAACGCTAAAATGTCCGTCAAATGACCTTGCACTTGACGCGCTCGCCGGCCGCCATGTTTTCTTCTGCGGTACGCGAGTGCAACACGTCTGCATTAGTGCTCCTAAATAAATCGTTGTAAAAGTAGCAAAAAGTAGTGATTCGAGTCGCGAGTAGTATTAAAAGTGTCGTAAGGATCCCTTGTACTCGCGAGACATGGATTCAGGGCGGCGGACGTCGTCAAAGGCAAATATCTTCCAATTTCTACATCGGCGCGACAGTGGGGAAGACGTCACACGGTGAATTTCTTTCGCGGTAAGCTACTACCAGTATCTCAAAACTAGTCTGAAAATCTTCATAATTTCCGTGATACGTAGATTTGATCGTGATACGTAAGTCATAGGTCCTCAAATATGTGATTAAAGCAATCGGTTGCCAAACATAAAAATGTCCGTCAAATGACCTTGCATTCGCACGTACACACGCAGACCATGTACATACATAGAACCATAAATTATTTTCTATTTCAATTTATTCGTTACATTGAGTTTCGGAGGATTTTAATTGTCGTGAGAGAAACAACTCGTGTTGATATATTATTAATCGTGGTCGCCGTGTCGATCTCAACACTCTGTTTACATCCCGCGATGCGGTGGAGAGGGTTAACGGTCGGCGCTGGCGTACGTGCGAATCCGAGCACGCGCCATGTTTACGTTTCGGCGCTCGGAGTAATTCTCGGAATTTGAGACTCGCTCTGTTCCTGGAATTTCTTGTCGATCGACGGTTGCTGTTTCTTTCGTGCTACCGTTGAACTAAGACAAAGACGAATGCACTAGAAGGAAATGCTTGCGAGAGAGTGCTTTTGTACTGAATTTAGAAATTACGAACATGTAAAAGAGACAGACAGAAATAGTGAGAAGAGAAACTTTGAAAGTCAATTTGTTAAACAATTTAATAACTTATTTATTTTACAATGTCGAGTTTTTGAGAGGTGAGCGGTGATAAATGAACTGTCGTATTAATTGAAAAATTAATTGTTATAAACAATTATAAACAAATTGTTATAAACAATTTTGAGAATAGTGGAAAACAATTGCAGGAATGTGTCCGAATGATTGTGAACAAACAGTTATAAACTGTGAATAAATAATTATAAATAATTATAAATAATTATAAATAACGTGTTGTATAATAATGGAAATTGTGCCCTATAAACAAATGTAAGCTAATCGTTATTAAATGTTATAAACTAATAGTTCGGGAGAATGAGAAGTGAATTAAATAATGTATCAATTTTGCAGTGTAGAGTCTGCGAGGTGTCAGTGGGCCGGGCATCGGTGACGTCAGTCGGCTGTGATTGGCAGGCGTTGCTACGCGTGAGCGCCAGCAAGCAGCTCAGGCTCGTGCGACAGGTGTCATTCACGCATCAACCTCGCTCGAGTTCAGTGGTTCCGTATACAGCTCTTGTATCTTTGGTCAATCTTATCGTTCGCTTGACTATTTCGATCTGTTGTTATTACTTTTCGCAACGTATATACCTGTGATTACATTACCTGGTCAAGTCTCAATTACTTAGAGTTTGCTCGTGTACTTGTCGGCATTATTTTCGGGATATCCATTCACATTTCATCATCATTCTCATTATTTCCCTTTTCCAACTTTACTCACCCGTCGGATATCGCGATTAGAGTCAGTGTTGTTTCGTACGAAAAACAAACGGAATCCCGCGAGATTCTGTTACGGTCCGATCGAATTAGTAAATTACGGGCGCGCTGTTAATTAGAGTCAGTGTTGTTTCGTACGAAAAACAAGCGGAATCCCGTGAGATTCTGTTACGGTCGTATAACTAGTAAGTTACGGACGCGATGGGTATTAGAATCAGTGTTGATTTGCTCGCGTTGGTGATTCTTAAATGCGCAAAAGTAGAATAGAGTCTGTGAGAACGCAGTTGGCTGCGGAGAGGAACTCCATCAGGCATCTTTTCGTGGGATACAGTGTAAGTGTATTTCTATCCATATTACCTTCCTGTGATTTTTTCCTTTGACCTTTGTCAAGTTCAAAGATACTAACCGACTTGCTCTGTTTTATGTTACAGGTCCCTACTATTTAGTAGAGTCACTGTGAGAGGTTGGCTGCCTGGTCGATCTCTATCGCCACCTTGTTTACATGTCTCGAAAGGTTGGTATTTTTATTCTCCCTAAATTCGTACAAATCATTGTTTGATATCAACTTGAAAGATACTAATCGGTTGCTGTGCTTTGTTTTGTTCCAGTATTGTGACTAACTTCTTGGGTCCTTGGCTGCTTGGCTGTTTGTCCGCTCGACGAGATTCAACAACGATGTGCATAACGAGGGTGAAGCAAATGCTGATCGGTGAGTGAAACACTTATTTTTCCTCCGGTCTTTCAATCATGCGGCAGGACGATTGGTCCAAAACCGTACGAAAGACTGGTTGTATTTTTATTTTTTCGAGCAATGAGCATAATGACCACGAACAGAGAAATCTGCTCGTGTGTGGAGCACCATGGTCTTATTTCATGTAAATGTAATTAGTTTAGGGCAGGGTCTTCTTGTCTTTATAGAGTCACGGGCTTCTCATTGTTCTATACATATTAAGCGAATGCATTGCACTCAGCATTCAACTGTTTGATTACTTTAGCTTGATTAAAATGCACGTTACTGACGATTCGTGTTCGAATTCGATAAAAGGCATAATTATTGCTACGGTGAAATGTAGTTTAGTGGAATTTGAGATTCTAGAATCTCAGAATTCGACGATAAATGTCACAATTTTGAATTTTATTTCGCGATAACTGTGAAAATATTAGAATTTCTTAAATATCGATTACGTAGTAAGAGGGACAAGAAGGCAAATTCGCGGGGGTTCTTTGCCACAAACTTGAAGTCGCAGTTTCATTGCTTAATTCCTTAATTTTGTATGTATTTTAATTGCGATGAATGGTTTGGCCCCAGAGGCATTTGCGATCAGATTACTATTAGAGTCACCTTTGAAAACAAATTAGATTTATTTTTACAGATGAAGTCGAGTCATTTTGCAATGAATACAGATTTAACGTAGAGTCATTTGCATATATCATAATTTTAATTTGTACTACATATGAGATGAAATAGAGTCACAGTCCGTTCAGATATCAATACTAATCATTTCTTAGCTAGGATTTTCAGCATTTCATCGCGTACGTATACTCATTACCATACCCATGATCTCACTAGAGGCCCCGAACTCGTTCAAACAGCCCAGGTGCAGTTGGTACGGGTTCGGGAAGTGGGTACGGATTATTATTAAGACTATTTTTTACACGATTGACAAGCTGCCGTTAATTTTTGCCATTTTTTCTTGAACTTTCGCACAAAGTAGTCATGAAAGTTATTATTTCTCGTTCGATTCGCAAGTATAACTTCCATACTCGAATGTACAAAGATGAGAAACGAATCCATGCATGCTTCCCATGCATGGAACTTTATTTATACTAAACATTCACTCGCAGTATTCAGATATTTGAATACTGGTTTTGATTGAAGTTGAATCCATTTTACGTTTTAATATTTGACTAGCGAAATTAGTTGAGAGTCTGTTTCTTAAAATATTTCACCGGAATGATCGGTAATCTTGTCAGTCGATTTCTGGAATGAGTATGACGAGTATGAGAGAGTTGTTGATCTTCGCCCGCGCTAAAATCCCGTGCTAAACCCTCGTAAAAATCCGTGGTGTGTTGTATGCGTGAGATTTGCTACTAATCGTTTAAATGGGTGGGGGGATCGCGTGCGCAGTTAGTAGCATAGTTCTGTATGAATGATTAGACCTAAGTAGGAAGGGCCAGAACAGATATCGCCTTAGGTATGGGTGAGATATTCTGTCCTGTGGATGCGATTATCTCGCGAGACGTTGAACAACCCGTGCGGTTAGTGAAAGTTTCTCTGGCTTGTCACGGGCTTGTTGGACCTCTCGCGAACCGTAGTATAAGTTTGCTCGGTTTCTTGGGCACTGAAAGAAGATCATCGAATGGGTTGTCTTTGTGTAGGAACATATGTACAAGCTACTCTGAGCTTTATTTCACGGTTGGATTTAGTAAATGGCCGAACTAAAATCATTGTAGCTTGCTCTTTTGGGGTGTAGTGCTGCTTTTTTATATTTGCTCGAGCATTCAAGTACATGTGCAGGTATTCACGGTCATTCATTGTTGCAATGAGTGGTCGTCTACCAGCTAGTTTTGGGATGGGTAACAGATTTCGGGAATCGCCCCTTCCTTCATGGCCCTTCTTCAAGGTTCATTATTCGTTTCGATTTTCGTTCCGTTTCGTCTTTGCTGCTTTCTTGTTGCTATTTTGCAAAGTCTCCTTACCGTGATAGGGAATGCTCGAGCAAACTGCTGCTGGGTTCTGTCCCGAAGATAATGGCTGAATGCAGTTAGCCGAAGAGGCCCAGAGAAAAGGGCAGCAACGGTATGGCATTCCATCCCATTGCACTTTTTGGTGATGGTCTGTCATCAATTTTGTGCTCCACTTTGTCATTTTGCTCATTGCTCAATTTTGTTGTTCCGGGGTCTCGGAGCACAGACGCTAAATTCCTGTGCGGGGATCGCCGACAGGCAGATGGAGGAGACTCGCGATTTGCTTTTGGTAATAGAGTTTTTGGTTCACTGTTCAATTTTTCATTCGAGTTCGAGTCATTTTGAAGTCCCTTTATTTTTTGCATTGATAATATTAGTAGTAAGTGGTATTTTAATACAGCTAATGTAGAGTTTCACTTTGTTTTTTGTAAACTTCGAGCCCCGCGAATGTAGTGTCATAGAGTTCCCCATATTTCAAGTTTGACAGTTTTGCAAAGTTAGCATGATGAAGTTTCTAGTCTGGAGTCTTGTTAATGATTAGTCATCGAGTCCCCGAATAATTGTCTCCCGTCTGCTTGGACGTCGGCAGCACGCAAGTCTTGTGCAAGGACTTGATGGACAGATCGACCGACTCGCGATTTGCTTATTTTGTGCATTAGATTTTGATCAATATTTAATCCAAGCTAGAGTAAAATCACTTGTTTCAATTTTTCAATCTCTCACATTAGAATTTGTTATGTTACAAACTTTATAGAGTCTTGCAAATCTAGAATCATTGTGTATTTCTTTTCGACTCTCACAAGAGAATTCTCTTAAGTTTCAATATGTATAGAGTTTTGCACTTTGTTTCTATTATTAGTAATCAAGTCCCCGAAATATTGTCGGCGGTCCGTCCCACCGATTTATTTCTTATTATCATTATCACCATCACCATCACCATCGTCATTTCGATTCCGATCATTATTATCACACACGTTTAACGTTCAGTCAAATTTCTTTTCGAATTCGTTTCACAAAAGAACAGTCACAGGTATATACTTGATAGATTTTTCACTTTCGCAAGTGGTGTATATGCGCATGAATTTTGGATTTAACTAATTTGATCTGTTTCAGATTTTTACATAGATACATCGTTGGTCTGCTGCATCGATATCCTTACACATATGTTTTTCCTTTCCCTTTTTCCTTTTGCGGCGCGATCCCCGCGATCGTTCAACGTTTTCGCGTCGCGTTATTAATTTTAGAATTGTTCAGTGGCGACTGTTATAGAATCACGAAAAATTTATTAGAATAAGCTTAGCTCGTGATCGCGTTTTTTTTTCTTGACAGTAAAGGGCTGCACTTTGGTACGTCCTCTACCTTGGTAGACGATATACCGAAGATGAACAAATGATGAGAATTGCGAATTAGTGTTGCGTAAATGCGGATAGGGTGGGCCCGGAGCGACCTCCTCCCCGTTGGTCGGGCCTGGATAGCTATAACCGATCATCCAGCTTTTATAAAAACTCTTTTTTGATGTGAATTTTTAATTCAAACCTCAAATAAGGGCAATTGATACATAGCATTTTCATCTCACTATCACTTGAATTCATAGACAAATATCTTAATACAGTGTATTAATGTATGTATTCAATTTTCAATGAAACTTTTGATGCTTCTCGTAATTTCTCTAATTTTTCTGTTCAATTTTGGCACGTGCCTTTTTCAATAGTAACGTTAGTAATGAAGTTCGGACCGTTTCTAGCTAGCTAAACAGTCGCATTTCCTTTCCTCTTTCCTCTTTTCCTCCTTTTCTTTGTTGGGTATGTTTCGCTTATTTTGAGTACCATTCCTTTTGTTTTGGACGCTGACGGATACGAATTCATACCATTTCGAGTAATAGGCTACCAATAGGCTATTACAAATAACTTTTTCCGATGATATACATTAAGTAATACACATAGTTGTGAAAGTTGTAGCTTCTAACGCGGTAAAGGAAAGTTCATTGGGAAAATCTGTGCGTGGCGAATAGTTTAACTTTACATAGCATTCGCTATGATTAACATACTCGCGATTGGATTTAGCATTGTTTGTTTTTCATGCTGCTTAAGCAAGCTCGAGCCACTTTTTGTGGTGTTACTTAATTTTGTTCGTGGCTCGACCATCTACCGCTGTAGTTGAGTAAACCTTCATCGAATACCTGATTCGGCGTGAACCAATTGTACAATATTGCACCGCACTCATCCTAAGCAGTACACATTGAACTGTAGTTTTGGCCATTTATATCGCTTACGCGTAGTCTCCAGTGCGCAAGTAGAGGATAACGATCCTCCCTTTTTTCTTGATAGCTTCTTTTCTTTTGCTCGCGATGTAGAGTCTTGCGAACAATTTTCGCGAAGCGCGGAGGAAAGCCCGGATTTTGAGTTAATTGGGCGGGGTGGGTGGTCGATGATTAGTTTATCGTCGCTAATTGCAAATTCGATGGGGAGTGAAAACTGAACGGATCGCGCGCTTGTGCTTAGTTGTTCCTTTTTGGTACTGCGATTATCACCGGTACATCGAGTCCGTCGCTGGCGAGGTGGTAATGCCGATGTTAAATGACTCCTCTCGTTTCTTGCGGGCGTAGTTTCGGAGCACCTCGAGCTCCTTTACAATACATAGTTTGTTAGGTGTTCTTCTAGCACTGGTGCATAACTGTCCGATTCGGGATAGGATAATTCGAGTCTTTTTTTCATGTATGACTGTAAAACGATACTCTGATGGACTTTTATGGGCACGATCGAATTTATGCGAGTAGAGTAAAGTCAATTAGTAGAGTCAAAATGTTTAGAGCCACGTTGTGTAATCGATTCAATATACTCTTCCGTGGGTGGCATATTCGCGATGTCATTCGTCCATGGAACGAGTAAGTTCGCGTTGTCTCTTTGGGCAATGAATGGGTTGTGACTGGTACCTAGCAACACTTACATTGTGGCGAAGGGCGAGAATCACCGCGTATTTGTTGATTTTAGAGTCACGATGAATTATTGCGATACCCACCGCGATGGGTCGCGATATCGAGTCACACTTTGATTTTTTATATTTTTTGTTTCCATTACTCTTGTCGCAAGCCCTACGGATTAGGGTCGTGGAAGGATTGTTCGCGTAACCCTTCCCGGTGGCCCAACGTTCGCGGGTCATCGAACCGCATCCCCAGTGGGGCCTGGCCTGTGGGCGGTCCGGCATTAGGAAGGGTCGCTTACGCTGATCAGGACTGTACGGTCGGGCTACCCCTTTGTCCTCCTCACCATTATGCACATTGCACATAGTGTACAAGTAGGGCGATTCACAAGACGGGCGAATAGACGAGGGGTATACGCGGCATTGTACATACAATATGTATGTATACGGAAATAATCTTGTGTAATGCTCTCGTGGTGCACAGGTTGATTCTAACGCTCTGGCTGGCGGGCAGTTCGAGGACTGGTCAGTATAGAGTCATTGGTACCGATACTTTGCCCATAGCCCGAGCTCATGGGCCGCGAAAAAACTTAGAGTCACGCGATCGCTCCGGATCTAAAATTCTTTGCTGTGTACTTCTTTTTATATTTTGGTTTTCTTTGCCTTTTTATTTCTTGCACAATGTCCATGAAAGAATGTCAGAGAAATAGATCAATTAGCTTTCTTCGAATGCCCGGTAATCGAATTGCATACGATTTCCGATGGCATATTACGGACAGAATGACACCAATAACAAACTTTGTGGTAGATTATATCGCGAATCGAGACTGATAGGATTTTATATTTGGCGAGCAAATTCGGTGCTCCTTTAATAGAGTAGAATTTCGAGGAGTCCTTTGGCATCGGAATTATGATCTCGCGGGGGAATAAGTGGCTGAATTAGGGTTACATGTAGAGTCAATTGATATTTCCAGGTCCGTTCAGTGAACACGAACCAACGGGTTTGTACATTAGTCACAAGGGGTTGATTTTTCGGTCGCGAATTTTCTTTTTCTTAGATTTTTGCGGGGAAAAGGATTCGTATTCTGCGGGATCCTAGTAGCATATCCGGGCGTTCCGAAGCGCATCGTTGTAAATTGGCGCTATTTCATTCTTTCCATTTCTTTGCTCGCGTATAACGTAGAATGAATGCATCGCACTGACGGAATATGCGTAAGCAGTAAGAATGGTCAGTTTTTACTTCGCGTATTAGAGTCTTGCCACGCATATCTCAATTAGACTCACATTGTACAATCGGATTGAATCGAATCAGGGACTAGACGAAGCTTTTGCATTTTAGTAGTACTTTACTGCATCTATATTGCAATATTTTTCTTAATGTTTCTCTCTTCATTTTTATCTAAAACAGTGCCTTGAGCACTGCTCTCTTTTTTCTTTTAATTTCTGAATATGAACTTGCTCGCGGAAGTCGGATAAACGCGATATTAGTGTAAAGCATTGCTGGGTGTAATCGCGAGTATATTTTTGCTACTCGGTTCGCGTTTCGCAATAAACTCTCTATCGAGAGTTCTAATAGTGTTTGGCTTGGCTTTTACATTGAACTTTCCTTCATTAGGGGGTGAAGCTAGAACATTGCGCGATCGTGATCTAGCATATCTTCTGTCGCTGTTGATATCAGGAGATGCTATCCGTTTCGTCCGATCGAAAGATCAATCTTTTTTTCCGCGACTATTCTTGAGAGAATAGTTTTGAGAGATAACTGCATTAGTTTTGGCGTCCTTAGCACTGGGAATAATGCTCATTTTTGGGTACTGTAGCGAAGCACACGAACGGGAATGCGATGTTACAGTACCTGCTAACCCTAATCCGTTTTAGGTTTTTAGCTTTGGGCCCCAACGTCAACGCTACGTCGTCGAGGGATCACCTATTCCTATTCCTTGTGTTTGTCTTTCCCAATTCCCAATGTATTTGTCTCGTGATTTTTTTAACAGTCGCCACTGCTTAGAGTCAATTAGATTAATTTTGCGGAGTTGTCACTGCTTTAGAGTCAAATCTGGCCAGATTAAGTAGAGTCATAGCTCGCGTACGCGTTTTTTTTTCTTTGCAAATATTTTGAATCGTTAGCTTATTAGTGTTGCGTAAATGGAGGGAGGATGGGCGTGGTTAGGGCGGGTCTTGAGCAGTCTCCTCCTAGTGGTAAGACCTGGGTCGCTACAACAAATCCTCCAGTCCCCTCTAAATTTCTTGATTTGCAAGCCAAATGAAACGGCGATACACAGATACAATCATAGTTTGCTTTTCTCTTAATTGTAATTTCATGTCGATTTTGGGGACTGGACTAGTTCTAGCGGGCGGAACAACTGCAAATGTAACAGAATTTTAACAAACTGGCCTAATTTGAGACTCCGCGCCGCGTAAAGTCGAAATGTGATAATTAAAAAAAAATCGCGTCAAAATCGGATAATTGCAAACAATTGCATTGTATATTGTAGACTCTATTAGTCAGTAGAATATTATGCGTAGTAATTATGCACAGGTCGCGTAGATTAATTACTCCAATGTTACCCGGCGAACTTCTTTCTCGGTAAGCTACATCCAATATCTCAAAACTAGTCTGTAAATCTTGATAATTTCCATGATACGTAAATTTGATCGTGATACATAAATCGTAGATCTTAAAATATATGACTGACGCAATGGGTCGCCAAACGCAAAAATATCAGTCTTATTTTTCCACTATTTCATTTTCGATCGACAAAAACTTTAAATTCTTTTCTTGTACTATCCAAAGCGGTCAAATATGCCGGAATTTTCGGAAAGTACTTTTCTTCGTTGTTCATATTTCATATACAGATAACAACATGATGGTGATAGGAATAGTTATGGAATCAATATGCTGAGTATTGGGTAGGAAATATATTTAAGAGTCTTCTTTGTGTATTAGAGTCAACAACAGTTTATTTAATTGTACTATGCGATAAGTAAGCGAATAATATTAACTAGATAGGGATTTTATTGTACTTTGTCATAGGTCTATAGGATAATTATGATTGTTGGTGCAATTATAATTTTCTCCCATACGCAATGCCTTACTTTAATAACATATCACAGCATCCCATTTTGAGTGTACAATCCTAAAGGCTGTTCTTGAAATGTCACTTACTAATTGCAAATACAATGTTATCTTCGAAAGTTTGCATTATACAATTAATTTTACTGGGAATTCATAAGCTAACTAACATATTGTAATAGATCACAATATTCATTGCACAAGCAAATTACGCTGTAAGGACATGTTAACATTATAGAAATAATTTGAAGATGCATTAAATATTTACTCATAACAGTTAAGACATCCTGATGCATATTGTACTACAGTTATAACAGGCTGCTAGCAGGTGTGCCTGTTGCAATGTTTAATATAGTCCTGATAGCTTACTGTGAGCTTTTCACTTTGATACCTTGTCAGTTTGATTTTCTTTCTCAGTTCAGGTGTTACCTTTCCTTTGTAGCCTCCTTTGTACAACAGTGAATCTATAGTTTGCATCTGATTCCATCCTAAAAATGTGTATTTCTATTATTGGAATATTACTTTTGATGATTATTAAAAGTGATATTAAATTCATATAGAAAATATATACAGACCCTGATTTTTGGCAACATTCGGCAAATAAGTAGCTGTTTGCTTATTGCCTTTTTCGATAGGAAATTCTATTCTTATTCCATGGACACCTACTTCCCAATCTGTGTAATCGTTTCCTTCTTCAAAGTGTTTCAATATGGAAACACTTACGTGTAGTTTTGAAATTTCGTCACGAGTTATTGGACTGAATCTTGAATCCTTGAATGCACTACATAATTAAAACACACAAGTTATATTATAAAATGTATTATACGAGTGTGAATAATATTACCTTCTCATTGTATATTCTTGAAGTCCAGCATGCAAAGGCATGGCTTTAAACGTACCAACGCATCCTCTTAATTTTTTATCTTGTCCAATTGTCCACGTTATAAATACAGGACTGCAAGATAAAAATTTCTAATCTTTGTTTCATCGCACTGGACAATATTGATTTCTTATAGCACATGTAGGGAAAACATAAAGAAAAGATTATGCCGCGAATAAATTTTCACTGCACCATTATCAACCAAATAGGGTGCATCATGAGGTATAATGATCCTTTTTTTTGAAATCCGTTTTCCGCTAGACGAGCTCGTGATTATATACAACGAAAGCGTTTGTCCATTGTGATATTGTATATGTACATGACGTCAAGAAACCTTGGCTGTATACTGCGCTCGTAATAACCATGCGGATTCGAACATCTAGAAATCATTGGTTTATTGCAAATAGTGCAATTTTATGAAAGACTATACAAATATCATTCATCAGTTCTTGAATTATTTCGGCGCTGATGTTTCAAGTGTCTGAACCGGCAGGGAAGGGGATGAACAGCTGATGGGACACAAAGGGTAAGAATGAGAGAGATGCCTGCAATGGAGCAAACGGGAACGAAAACTTAGGCACTGTAACAAATGATTTAACATTTAAAATTATTATTACTTACAACACTTCACTACCAAAATTAGGTGGTTTTGGAGGATCAAGCTGATTTAATTCACAATAGAGCACGTCAAAACAGAAAAAACACATTTCTTGTTTCACAATCATGGCGTGTTATTGTTAGCTAAAATCCATTTCGACCGCAGCGTCGCCGCCGCTGTATGCACTTTCTAAATTGGTGAACTGCATCGTATAGGTTAGAGGTTAGTTTCGATTTGAGTTATAGAATGGCGCCAATATCTGAAGGTTATGCCAGGTTATTTTCTGCTTGATTAATAATTCACGGTAATGTTGAGAAAGAATAAAACACTCAGTGAAGAAACATACCATTTGAAGAAGAAGTTTAAACAGATTTTCTGACAGCAGTAATACTCTTCACTCGATCTATCTTGAATTATGGAAACAGTGGATAGAACTGAGGAAGATGAAGCTGAAGGTAATGCTGCATAACATAATTTCAATCAGTATATCAAATATCCAGATAGATTTCACGACTTGTTGCCACGGTTCATTAATTATTATTGTAACGTTTCCGAATTGTCATTTAGAAACAATAATTTCACTTCTGGAACTTTAATTTATATCCTCTTCGAAGGGAGTAGTTTGGAAGACGAAGCAATGCGAATAAACTAATGAGATATTTCTCTGTAGGGAAAGATAATAATCTGACAGTGAGATCAATGTTTCCATTATTAACCGAAATGTTTGACATACATGGCAAAGTCGGGGAAGGAACCTTCAGCTCTGTGTTCCTGGCTACATTGAAATCGTCTGATGGTTCAAAAAAGTTTGCTTTGAAGTATTTAGTGCCAACGAGGCACCCAGAGAAAATCCAGCGTGAACTTCAATGTATGCAAGAGATTGGGTAATTATTTATTTATGAAATTTGAATCTGGGGAAACTACAAACAAAAATACAAGAGGCTTCTGTGATATTTCTTTGATATATTTTTCAGTGGGACGGATTATGTCGTTGGAATGGATCTGTGCCTTAGAGATTGTGGAACAGTGGTGTTTGTAATGCCTTACATGAGACACAATAAGTTTTCGGTGATATTCAATGTTCTTCTTTTCTCTTTACTCTATACATATATCACAATAAAATACAAAGTAATAATTTTGGTTTCTCAAATGGATAGGAATACGTGCGTGACATGACTGTTCAGGAAACAAAGGGTTACATGATAGCACTGTTAACAGCGCTAAAAAGAGTTCACAAATTCAATATAATACACCGTGATGTTAAACCTAGTAATTTTTTATATGATAGAAGAAACAAAAGATATTTACTCGTTGACTTTGGATTAGCACAAGAATACAAGCCAGAACCAAAGGTGAAGCAGGTCAAGCTAGAAAAGTCGGGGTCGCTACCCATGAAGCGAAAGAGGTCTGATGAGGTACTAAATCTAATTATTATCATTCTCAGGCTAAGTTTTTTTAACTGAAATCAAACGATTAATGAATTCTGCAGAATAATATACAAGTATCTTTGTGTAACGTGAAGAAACGTTCAGAGGAGAAGTGTTACTGTTTTGGAAAGCCAAAAATTTGCTCGCTCTGTTCCATGCGTCCAGAACAAACAGCAGCAAGAGCCGGAACCCCAGGGTATCGTGCTCCTGAAGTTTTGCTAAAACATCCAGGACAAACACCAGGTAGATTGTGTAGGATGACAAATAAAAATTGTAATTGTTCTTGTAATTATCAATATGGAGAGAATTCGAAGTTAATAATTATTGAATATCTAGCCATCGATATTTGGGCATGTGGCGTGATGTTATTGTGCATTCTCAGTGGCACGCAATCATTCTTCCATTCCCCGGATGACTGTACCGCTCTAGCAGAAATTGCAACGATATTTGGATCAAGTAAAATGCAACAATGCGCACAAAAATTAGGTATTTTCGGGTTTGTCAACATTCTAGCTCGTTCTCTCTTGGTTTCGAATAATTCGAATTGAACTGCTTACTTTGTGCACTTTTCTTTTACGCTTTTAACGATTTTGTTTGCCGATTTAGGTAAAAAGCTTATCTTTAGCGATAACATTCCTGGTGTCGATATTGTGTCTTTGTGTCAAAAGTTGCAAAAGAGGAACAGGCTACTCGATAATAGTGATCGTAATATATACAAAGAGGTACACACATGCATGCATAATGAATTGTTTAAGGTTCCATTTTTATTTTATAGTTAGTTTGGTAATTTTATAGTCACAGTTTTTTTGATTAATTTCATATTTTTTTAAGGCTCTCCCAGATATTCAGTTCCCATCGGAGGCATATCACCTGTTAATCAGGCTTCTGGATTTAGATCACAAGACGCGCATCACTGCGGAACAGGCGCTCGAGCACCCTTTTCTCAAGCTCTGACACACTTTCGACTATCTAAGTACATTTATAATTAATCAAATTACTTTTTCTTGTAAGTTGATGATTTAGAAATGATTTATTTAAACATACACATTCGCGTGTACAGTATAAATCATATAATATATTTATTTATATACAATCAATCGATGGATCAAACGTAAATAAATAATTGTTTGTTAAATAACGTCACGTAGCTCGTCTCGCGGATGATTATTAATAAATGCAAAATAATCACTAGTTCATTAATGTTCGGATTTACGCTATACAGATACTGGACAATTGAACACAGTTCATTAGGCACTTGTGGCGAACTTTCACACATTTAGGCGGTGGAATTATTTCTCCACAGATTTCTCACCATTTTCAACATTCTCAACTTTTTCAACATTTTCAACTTTCTTATCATTTTCAACGTTTTCGACTTTCTTATCATTTTCAACATTTTCCACGCTTTGAACATTTTCAACTTTCTCAACACTTTCTCCCTTTCCACTAGGCTGACTATCACTCTCGTGTTTCCTAATTAGATTCCATTTGGCAGCAGCGTCCAACGCTTCAGCAGCCAATTGACGAACCTTTTTATTCTGTACAGTTTCGCTCTTTGAAATAGCCATCAAAATCTCCATTATGTCAGTTTCGATTAGTCTCGCAGCAACATCGACGACACTCTTCATCATGTTAGATACGATCACGACACCCCGATGTTGAATATCCGCATTTGGATTAGCGAGAAGGAATCTTAAAGTTTCCAACCAATTTTGCGAATCGAATATCTTGAGGCAACAAGCTTTGCTGACCGATGTCAGCATCGCGAGTGCCCCCGAGGCAGCCATGCAAGTATCAGCATCCTCGTCTTCGCACAGAATAGTTAGATACTTGACGCGATCGTTTTCATGCTCGTAATACTTGAGCGCATCTTCGCACATCACCAGATTATTTATAACTTGCGTGGCGGCACGCCTGAGCATGTCGTGGTCTTCGTACATGTATGTCTCGATTTTCTGGAATCCGCCTTCCTTCAATATACGCTTCCTCACGCTGTCATTTATTCCGGCAATGTTGCATAAAGCCATCAGAGCCTCGAAGTTCTCAAGCGCCGAACATTCCGGATTTAACAGATTCAGGAACGGTCGAACAACTTCGTATATCCTTTGTCCGGGAAATGCTACCTCCGGATTAATTGTGATCCCAAGTCGAGATAACGCTTGAGCCGCTTGTTTCTTCCCTTTGTCGGTCCCTTCCAATGCCAAAGGTAACAGGGCTTTCGCACCGCCTTGTTGTACTACTATACCGCGAACTTCCTGCTGACTGCATATCGCATTAAAAACACGCGCGATCAACTCTTTACTGTTTTGACTCTCAGTTTTGGATAGACTGACCAAAGCTGACGTAACTCCGGCTTTAGCCAAAGACACCAGTCTCTTGTTAACGAAATCCGGATCATCGAGCTCGTGTTCTTCGGGAATATGATGTTTCGCAAACTTAGCCAATTCGATCATTTCCGGGATCATTTCCTGCTTATCGTAAGCATTGCACAGGTTCACCAGGGTGGTAACGACACCGTAAATTACAGATTGATCCCCGGTCTGAGCGACTTCGATCATCGCGCGCACAGCTTCGCCGTCTTCGATCAACTTCTCTTTGACTTCCGCGTCGAAAGTTAAATAGGACAGACCTTCCACAGCCCACTTTCGCATGTCCTTTTGTTTTTTCGGATTGACGAGGAAACGCCTGCAAGCTTCGGCTAGCTTTTTCGTTGCACCATCTGCAAAAGGTCTGATGGTCGCATCGGTGCCTCCCGAACTGCCCAGTTTGCACAGTCCCACAAGCGCGCGGACCTTGATCGAGTCATCTTTAGACTGATACAATTTCTTCAAAATATTCACGCCTTGATTTATGATGGCTGTCACTTTGTCTTTCTTCGACGCTGCAGCCACGATACACTCGCAAGCGACTTTCTGTTGCAGCAAATCGTCCGTGGTTGCCATTACTAAGATCATTTGCAAAATACCATCTCTGGCTATGATTGAGTTTCCTACGTCCAAGGGACCGAGCAGTAGAGTTGTAATTGCTACTGTTACGCGTACCTGTTGAAATAATCTCATTAATTAGTAACAGAATATAAATGTTATCATATAGTATTTTTAAGAACAAATTCCATTGCACTCACCTTGGATTCAATTTCAGGATCGAGTAATTTCTCTTTTATGAATGCGTCGATCGCCTCTCGGAATTTCTCCTTCGCAGCGTCGTAATACATGTTCTCGTAGATCCTTGCAAGACAGACACTCGTTATGGTTCTCGTTGAAGGCGTGATTTCCATCGCGGATTCGTATTTGTATTCTTCAAGCTCGCTCGCGACTTCCATCAAACGATGCAAACCGTTTAACTCGACTAGTCGCTCGGCCCAGCTCAAAGCAGTGTAATGAACATTGCGAATAATTAGTTCAATAATTGCGTCTCTGCTCAAGCCTGAGATAGTTCTGCTCGTTACGCTGTATAGTAGGCACGATAAAATCGTGTCAATTTCTATTTTGTATTTCTCGCAGAGCTCGTTGTTTGGCTTGCTCTCTGGCTTGTTATCCATGCCGCTATAAGTGTTCAGCATCGTCTGTAAATAAGAGTTTTGTTCTTTTATCCATCTTATTAAAAATAAAATAATAGTTTTCGAGCTTCATATATTTACCTGTAGACAATATTGTGCAGCATTTACTCTATCCGCATATTTGCTATTAATCATTTCCAAACACCATGGAATTCCAATGTCTCTCAAGATCGCTTCTGTCCGACTAATATTCCCTTTGCACAGTTCAGCAACGATGCGTATGCCAACTGTTATTATCTCCTCATTCTTTTCTAATTTCACAATTCTAGTGATTTTACTGATGATTCCTTCGGCAAACATAATTTCAGCCCCGGCTCTTTCTCTTGCTAAAACCAATAGGTTGTTCATTGCTGTTTCCCTTTTCTCTTTGTCAGCTTGCATGTCAAACGCAAGATCCAACATTTGAGAGACCTTTAGTAAATATATTAGGTCATTAATAAATATAAAATTTGACGATAATAATTCTATATAAAAGAGATTGCATGTTGGGATACAAACCTTCGCACTAACACGTGAACTTTCTCTGTATCTTTCCTGTACTATTTCATGGAGTCTAGATAGAACCGGCTGAATAGCTTTATTTCCAGGATCAGCTGAATTAACGTATCGTGCATCACGATATGCCTCCTCGAACCTTTCTAATGCTTCTAAAGCTTGACACCGTCTGAATAAAGCTTTAGGATCGTTCGGAGTGATCCTAAGTGCCTCATCGCAATCTTTGATCACTGCATTGTAATCTTTCTGCTTCAAGTACACTGCCGCACGGTTCTTATAATACACAGCTTTCTCCAAATTTTCTTCACTAGACAATTTAAGTGCACTAGTATAACAACTCAATGCTTCTTCCCAGTTTCCCTTTTTGAACTCCTCGTTTCCCTTTTCTTTCCACTCCAGAGCTGTCAGATTTGTTTTAGTCATGTTGAAGTATTCCTGGAATCCATATTTATCCAAAGTTCAGTGAAACTCTGCTCGAAAGTTTTTCTGCAGTGTTGTAACAATCGGGTAATTTGCGAAAGAAAAGAATATATACAGTAGATTAATTCTTACGTTCTAGATTCTTTGGGGTGAAAGACTTCAAGTGAATATTTAATTATCTCCTGTCAATATATATATGTTGACGCACTGCACCTTTTACGGATACGTTCTGAGCCACTTCCTCGCGGAGCATAGCATTAAAAAGGGACACGGAACTGTCCAGACGTTGCTCGAAACCGTCTCTTACTCGTTTATTTTAAACCTACGGAATGAACCAGAATGAACCGAAGCAAAGTATGATTGCCGGATTAAAATAGTCTTCGCCTTCGTAGTGGTACATACAAGTATAACCCAAGACCGCTTTAACCATGCTCGATTCGTATAGCTTCTCACTCTCAGCGCCAAAGACACTTATATAGTTGGTTTATACGTATTACAATTCGTTCTACTATTTGATTCTCTTCAATTATACTGCACTCAGTATAAACAAGGATGTTTTAAAATCATCCTTAGAGGGTTTTGCTCGCGGCACACTTCTTTTCTTCGTGTTGTGTGCTGCCGGCTTACGAAGGCGCACGAACATGCGCTTTGCCGAATTCTTTCGATCTTCGTCACTCTGTTTATTTTTCACTAATGTTAAAAAATAAAGTATGCGTCATTGGGGCAGAGCCGGCGTTTTTTACTTTAGAAAAAGTGTAAAAAAAAATTGAAGATATTTCTTGAATTAAAATCTGGAACTATTAGCAGTTGGAGAAGTTACAAATGTACATAATTTGGATTTGTAAAGTCGAGGGGCAGGGGGAAAGATCGAGGCAACGGTATAAAGAAATGCATTTTAATAATCCACCTAATTCATAATTGTATTATTCATGGTTCCTAGGTTCTTCTTATGAGCGATGAAACTTTATGGATATGAGGTCGAGGTCTGACGCATTTTTCCCATATTTCACTAATTCGGTTACATCGCTGATTCGGTGATTGAGCTAATACAATTCACATAATTCGTTAAATAATCATCATCATCATCATCACCACGCACACATCCACAGAACCCGTCGCAAAGATTACTTAACGTATGGCTGCTTTTCTCTCAAAAAAACAAGTTTCGCCGTCGCTTCATAAAACGATAGCTCACAGAATTTCGTACTGTGTAATTGTACAATTTACATCAGTTCGGAATCGAGTTCGCTTAGTTGTCACACATATAATTCGAACATCAAGTGTCGGGGTACCAAATATTTATCTGTTGGCTAGAAACGAATCCTTTCTTCTTTTCTTATCGCGAGATTCATTAGTATTTGGACACAAGTATTACAATATATTATAAATGCCGCCGGTGATTTTTATACGATTCAACACGATTGTTATTAATTCTTAGAAATTAGTTTGCGAATAACTGGCACGTGACACTTTACAATAGTGTTTATGTCTCGATACTACGTTTCTTAGTAGCACCTGTATAATATACTGTGGATTCCATTGATCAGTTGATATAATGGTACTTGTGCAATTACTACTCACACATTCACACACAATTCATATACATACTCGCGCGCATACACACACACACATCCTTGGCAATAGTATTAAAAACGAAAATAGAAAAAGTTATGTAAAACAATTGGAAGTTATCTAAAAACTTTGCGAAGTGAAATTAGTCCTCTTCTGGCGAGCGAATCGAATCTCCATGAAAGTATTTCGTTTCTCCGAGTAATTTCGTCAGTGATCGCGTTTATATCGAAAGAAATACATATTGCATGAATTGCACAAGTAAACTCCGTATATTAAAATATACTTTATTTTTAGTAACTTGGTTTTCGTGCGACAAACCCTAGATTAGTTCGGAACGGGGATAAGTTATTAATAAGAAAGAAAAGAAAGAAAAGAAAGAAAAGAAAGAAGAGAAAGACTGTGTTCTAAAACCTTTTCGATTCGCAGCAGTCGGTCAAACTTATATACTGCAGGATCGTATTGAGACAAGCTGTACTTACACTTGTAACGGATTATTAAAAAATAGTACGAATGATGATAAATGAACTGTTGCGAAGTTATATAATATATGAACAGAAATTTTGTTATCAACAAAGTATTCTTGTGATAGAGAAGACGAATTAGTTTTTTGTTCGGTTGACTATATTTTATTCAGGGTTTCAGCTGCCTCTAGCCTCTATCGACGTCGGATCTTCGCCTCGTTGCATTTTCAGCCATTCGACAAATTCGTCGAGCATAACAGGCCCTGAAATCAATTAAAATTCGTTTAGATTGGAAATTTCGTGCAGTTCTTGAGAGTGAAGCTAAAAAAATAAGGCTTCTGATCCTGGTTTAGAAATGATGTATCATCTGGAAGGGTTGACCTCACATTATATAGTTACCATTGCTACAACAGTTACTTACATGCTCCATCTAAATCATAATTAGATAAGTCATGATTGATTGTACGAGAAAATTCTAGAATGTTACACCATTGATCCTTATTGATCACTTTGTACTTAGATTGATCTAGGAACTGAGCAAATTGCGTAAACAATGGCCAATGCTTTCCCAAAAGCAACTGTAACATTACTCTCGCTGTTTTCATATCCATACTCCTTTGATCTTTGTCCTTTAATGGAGATTTCATTCGTCAGAATTTCATTGATTAGCATAGAATTTCTTAGGCTATTTCAAAGCGAATGAAACAGTATACCCACCCTAGCAAAGTCGTAAGCATATCTATAAATTCCCTTGAACGTGTGTGGATCATTCAAGAGATTCCTGAGGTACTCAAGCTTTTGTTGTACTTTACTAATAGAATCACACTGAAGCTCCGAAAGGCCTTTTAGCCATTCGCTCAATGTGAAGAAACCCATTTGGTGGGCAGTCATTTTATATGCGAGAACAAGCATTACTACGTTCTCTGGTTCTACTCCAATATCCTCACAAAATTTCTCCATTCCTTCTGGACCTAAAGTGTCCGGATCGTCCGGTGTTGTGTATTCTCTGAACCAACTAATGCATCGTTTTTGGGAAAATGACGATGCGCTCGAAACATCTTCCGTTTTTGTATACCTCCTTGCACTGTAAAAAATTTATTAACACTCTAGAAAGCACTGTTTGCAAATCTCTGTTTCTCTTATTCTTACCGATGGCATCAATTATTATTACGAATAATATTTTATGTTGAAACATTAAAGAAGAGATTCACTGTATGAAAGATAATATCCTAATTGCATCATAATACTAATTTGAGTAGTAAAGAAATACAGAAGTGTATATAGAATTTTAAATCGCTTACCTTGAAGTATGTCTAAGCCTTTTAGATGGATGCCTCGGTATACCTTCTTCATGAGCACTAGGTGACATTTCAATGGAGGTATGATGGTGGTTTGTGTTTGAGGGTGCTCTACGCTTGCTGCGTGGCATCCCTCTTTTTGCTGAAAGAATTTTTAGCGTTTTATTGCGATTGTAGAACTCCATATAATAAAGCTATAAGAAGCTTGTTCTCCAACATATTGTACAAGCAGAGATATCTCTAGAATAAAATAAAGTAAATAGAATTACAAAGAAAAATACCAACCAGTCTCTACTAAAGATTTCGATGGTACAATTACTGCATAACAGCCGAACAGTTTTTACCAAGTTCACTATTTGCCAAGAAAATGTTTAAAAAAGATGCAAAAGTATCTCGGCAGTTTATACGAATATTTCAAAGGCGAAAATAATTGTGAATTTCGTATGACAACAATAAAATTGTTGAGTATGACAGTAGATGAGACTTACCACGCAGCAAAGACGCAAGTAGCCGAAAAATTGAAGAAGATTTAAGGAGCTGTTGATGGGTTTCGTGGTTTACAAGCTAAACTGACATCTCCTTTGGCTGTTGCAAATCCGAGAGCAAGGTTAGACTCGTCTGATTAATAGGAATACTAGAAAATTTTGAAGGATCCAGACTTTTAGTCTTGCCGATCTACCGCATTTGACTTCGCGGCCGATTACCTGCGGCACGATTAATGATAACGTAATAAAAGAGAGAAATCAAAGGAGACTACGAGCGTAATGCGGGACAGATCGAGTATGGAGTAGTGTAGCTGAGAGTTTATGTATGCAAATGATTTTTGGCTGCAACGCAAAGCGCATTTTAATGCGATAAACCACGGATACGACGAATCAATGATTATTCCGGAAATTATCGTTCGAAATATAGATGGACAAAGAGACGAAGGAGACCCTCCCTACCTTGTTGAACCGAGCACAAGTGCGAGCGTACCAGAGAACTATTGCTCGACAGTCAAAAGTCAACATAAAAATACAGCGAATTTTGTAGTTTGTTCGATGGAACTAATATGGAGCATGGTGCACGGTTACGCGAGTATTCGACTAGTTGGACAATTTAAAATATCAGTACTACCTAAAGGCTGCACGGTTAAATAAAACTTTTTCACGGGTCCGCTTTATTTCATTTTATTGCCGTTTTCGAGACAGCATGCCTTTTCTGCAGGGATACCACAAGCTTACGGATCGTTTCTCTCTAGTCACTGTGAACACAGCAAGAAAATTGAATACCGAATATCGAATCTCGTAACTTCTCTCTTATCGATACTATCGAAACACGTTTACGCGGGATATTTGACTTGGAAAAGAAAGTTGAGCGAGATCTGACGCACTCTGGCGTCTCATTTTGATGACATACCAGTCTTTCCTAGAGATGGTGGTGTGAATCGCTTGCGAATCGAATTAATAAAGAATCGCAATTACAACCGCCACTGAATATAAACCAGGATTTTTTAAGTTTTACTTTAATAATAGAATTCGTATTGTACAATAAATGGCATTCGAATGTGGCGCCGTTTCCCGACTTTCCGCTAGGTTTTCATTGGCCAATCAAAGCGCCCGGTTCGAACGGGTACTAGACGCGGGCGTCATGCGCCATATTTCCCTCCGCGGAGTGTCAAAGTGTAGTGCGCGTAGTAGTGCTCCGGGAAAATTCGCTATAAAAGTGGCAAAAATAAGTGTCTCGGGTCGCGAGTGGTATCAAAAGTGTCGTGACGAGCCAGTGCATTTGGGGAACATGGAGTTTAGGCCGGAGAACACCGCGCAGAGTAATTATCTTCAATTCCGAACCGGCTCGAGAACGCGAGTGACGCCACACGCCGAACATTCATCCTGCTACAGCTTTTACGAGGTTTTCGGACACAATTCTCCTTCTGCAGCCCTCGTGAGTCCCAAATACTATCAATTTCACGATTTCTCGTATATTTCTTCGTATATCTATTCATATCGCGTGACTCTGATACCCGGAATATTAGGCGTCTCTTTCGCGCTGCATAGACGTATATCGTGCAGTATCCTTGCGCCATCCAGTGGAGAAGGGAGGGGGTACTACGTATCTTTTCTAATGAGGTACTAGCCTCTTATCACATACATTTGTATAATTACATGGATTTAATATATGCACACAAGTGCATATAATTTATTAAATACACATTTAATTAACTCTATAAAGTAGAACGTATATCAGAATAATTCTTTAACATATTGTTATCTACGGTGCAGTAAAGGAAACAGCGAGAAACCAACGTATTCTCGATGCGTTGATATTAAATGTTTTTTTTACGCAGCATTAATATCACAATCTTGCGATTTATATGCAAGAAATTCGTGATGCCAGTTTAGTAACGCTTGCACTCTGCAATCTTTTTCCTTGGTCGTTTACATCGCGCGGTTTTCGCTCGTAAAGCTTCATATTTGTAGTACGAGCGAGGGTTCGCAACGCGTTAGCAAAATTCTTCTCGTTCCAATAACACGGTTTATTGCCGTTCCACATCTCCCTCTCTCTCTCTTTGGCGTGAAATTTTTACTGCGACGAAATGAACCCTGTTTACCAGGGCGTTGCCGTAAAAGTTTTCCGGGGGCGTGTGCATACTTGTGAGGAAAAGGAGCTAGTTATCCGTCGACTGCATCGCGCCCTCGCTCTTTAATTTCTCGGTTTTCCGCTGCTAAGGTAAAGACGGAAGTCGCGTAAAAGGATGTTTCTCGAGAAGCTCGGAGGCTACTTGTGCGTCAAAGAACCGTTGCTCCCTCGGATAATGACCAGCGGGCGTTCTCGCGCAAACCAAATGCTCTTTCGGAACCTAACACCTTTTTGCGACATTTCGCCATCGAAGATGTTGTATCTGACCGAAACAATTGAGTAGCCCGCCAGTTTAGATATCGGAGAAATTGACATTACATTTTTCGACGTGATATGTACTTTCATTTAAAATTAGAAAGTATTTTCGAAGAGAGTAGTTGCACTAAAAACTTTATTAAAATGTCGTATGAAAAATTCACCGGAATACTGATTAAATAGCAACACGATTAAAATAATTATAAATATAAAGAATAATGTGGAAACTAATTAATCTACATATATGTTATATATGTTAGTGTATATCGGTATAGGATTATTGTTAAGTCGGTAACAATGAAAGTTACGTGTATAAGGTAATACTATAGCAGTAGATGCGAGAGTGCGAGAAAAGAAACAAATTAGTGGAATCGTTTGCGCTCTAACAGGTGCGAATAGTCCGGTTGCGCGGGTAATAGGCGTCGATCCGTTGTCCCAGAAATTTAAGGGCAGCAGTGCCAGTCGCGTCAGGAATAATTAAATGTCTATTGAAAATTCGTCGGCCGCGGTGAGGCCGTGCTGCTGCACGTCGAGTGGTGATTGAATGGGCCGTTTGCTCTCGTTCTCGATCTTGGAACACGGAGCTCTGCCAACGGCAGATCTATACTACCACCTGCGATGAACCACCCAGTCGGAACATCGAACTCAAAACTCTGCCTGACACACTCATATTTTTCCCATTACTAAATCTACCGAGGAATTAATGAAATTAAACTTTCAAACTTAATAATTTAACCGGTAATAACAATTTAATTTATCAGCAGACGTCTGATAACTATTCGTCTCTATGTCGAGAAAAATGTTTCTACAGAAATTGCTTTATTTAATCTAGGGGTGAAATAATTAGTTTATTTCGGTTGAAATGTCTAATTGGATGTCTAGTTGTTGGAAGTAAGTTGAGGAATAATAATTAACATCGTCGGATTGCGTCGTAACGTTTAGCGTTTCATTGAAACTGTGATTCCTCATTGAAAGCTTGCTTCCCTTTAGATACACGTATCTTTAGGCAGAGAATGTAACTCGGAGAAGCTGAGTGGGTTGTAGGGAAACAGGGTGGCTCTCCCAGAAGTCTGAGGTTCATCAGTGGCTAACGGTATAAGCCCAGAGTCCTCGCAGAACTTGGAAGTAAAGGGACCGTTTAGGTCATTCCTGTGGCCTGAGCTTATCATCTTCTCAATTATAGACTAGTATTCTCGAGCTAAATATTACACTCCCAACATATCAGATATCCACATGCTACATAGTAACATCTACAGAGTGTTTAAAAAGTACGGAATACAATTTCAAAATTTATTATGTATCTCAATACAAACAATATTCCCACATCAATTTTTATTTTCAACTTCTTATAAGCTATTCAATCGTTAAAGTAGCTTTCAATAATTTTCTAAAACAGATTAATACTACGATATTATTATAACATTAACATGATCATATAAAGTTCACATTTTGAATATTGCAAAATGATTGTAGCATCAATGCATCCGATTATTTAAAGAGATATTTTGTTATTTAAACGAGACACCCTGTAGATATCTTCTTCGAACTTCCTTGCGAAAGCTCGCCGTTAATTCTCACTAGTGCACTCGCTAGTATGAGAGTTCTGCGCTTTGTCACTGGCTTCTGTTCGCGAGTCTGCTCACTATCGAGCTTGTCCTGTCTTATCAGAGGCTACCTGATAAAACTGCTCAAGTTTCCGCCGGTCTTAATTTCACCGCGCACTTACGCCACCCCGCCTGACCGACAGGCAAATTGGAATCCTACGCGTAATAATTCCTCGGAGGATTAGTAAAATCGCCGCTTGTTTGAACCGCGAGTTACTTCGATTCAATGCCTAGCTCGCGCCGGAATCTGAATGCAGAACGGGTTTCTTGCTGGACCTGGCATAAATCAGGCTTATTCGGAAGACTATTTATTACTGAGCGATCGCGGAGACGTGCGACTCGCACTGGGGAACGGATTTCGGTCAAGCGATAAGCTTCGACCCTTGAAAAACTCTTGGTGTTTTCTTGACACACTACGAATATCTACGCTATTCGACTTCTCCGCGCCGCGGGAAGGTCACGAGGAAAACCTTTTTGTTTCTTCGGCTCCAATATATTTCTCAAGATTTCTAAAGAAAAGTTCATTAAGAACGATTAAACATATGAAAAAGCACCCATAGTATCGGTGTTATTTTATATATTCTTTCTATTCCTCTTTTAAATCTCCGAATAGAATTATTTATAAACGCGAATTGTTTAAATTCGAAACGAAGAGGAATTTGGTTTCCTCCGGATCTTTATTGTCGAGGGCAATTTTCGACGAGACCGGAAACTGTCGAAGTAAGGGGTAACAAGCAGTAGGGTTGAGTGGTGGCATCGATGAATTGTTAAAAACCTCTCGGAATATTCGGAGGCTAGAATGGAGAATAGCTGTTTTGGAGAGGATGTTCGGCAGGTGCACTAGTAGATATGTGTGGGTGTAGAGAAGCTTGAAAGAGTCAGTTGGATCGGTAGGAGTTCTTTCGAGCTTGGCTACCGATCCATCCATCGGCTAATTTCCAACACGACCTGGAACTCTACTTCGCGCGCGCTGGCTTCATTGCCTTTATCGATACCGAATGTCTCCATCCGAATCCAGTTTACTTCGCCGGGGACACGTTCCGCTGGAGAAACACCCAAGCTCTCCGACTCTAGCCGTTTCCCTTAGAGAAGCTCGTGCTTTCTCGATACCGCGGGGAAAACGTGTTCGCAATACCTATACACCTGTCTCTCTTTCTTCTTTTGTACCTTTTAACGTAGAAGAAGGAAAAATCGTGGGGATAGGAGAAACAAGAACGCACTGGCCGGACACTCGAAGTAAAGAGAAATGAGTACTTAGAAGAAAGCAACTGGTAATACTCCAGCGGAACGTATTGTTTCTTACGTGGAAGAGAAAATTCGATTGCAGGAGGCTTTAATGAATCCAGTTGGCTGTAGAGAATTTAATACCGATATCGAAGCTTCTGTCGATAGTATTGGAACTTTGAAACGTGGAAATTTGAGAATTTCCGAGATTTTATAATTGAAATTATAAACTTATACCACAATTTTAGGAGAGTATTAATTAAATATATATTGTAGAGTTGTGTCGGGTTTTACGGTTAATAATGTGGATTTTTCTCAATAAATGGAGCTACACGATTTTTAGGTACAATATGATTTGATGTGTGCGCTATTTTGTTGTATCGACAACGAGATTCGATACTTTATGAGTCAAACTTTTCGAAGGTGTCAACGTCGTAGATATTTGTACACTTAAAAATGTCAGATTTCGTAGCAAAAAAGAGCATTCGCGGAAAGTTTTGATTCGTTATTTTCCTTTCGAGAAAAGTGTCGCGAAAAGTTATCGTATACTTCGGCAAACATTACGATCTAGCAATACAAATTTCAAATTTGTTTCGTGTTTAAAGATACAGTAATAAAATGTAATTTAAGGGGAAACGTTTGAGATTAAGGGAAATATTACATTGGGTTTCAGTACCTTTTTTAGCGTCTCTGTTTCATCACTCTACCGAGGACAGAGTGAAACTCGTGCTGATTGGAAATTAGCCGAGAATTTGTTCGCACGATTCACCGGTGCCCTCGAGTTAGGAATCGGAGAGGCTTTAATCGATCGGCGAGCTCAGTACTGAGCGAATGGATCAGAATCAGCGTTGAATGCACGCGAAATTCCACAGCTTACTCGATTTACAAATAAAGAAGCGTTCGGAGAATTCGCATCGAGCGTAATACGTAGTAGGATTGCTCTTTTCATCCGGGATTTTAGTCTCTCGACGCCAGTGTAATATTCGTTCAGTTCCATTCGCGCATTATTTATGGCTTGTAATTTAATTCCGTTGCACGCTGCTGACACGACGATAAGTGTGCGAGTGGGCGCGGCATCGATATTCCGCGCTCATAAAGGAAAAATCATCGAATCGAATTGGCTGTGGTACCATTGAATCGCGCGCAGCAGAATCGGACAACGCTTGGGTAACCACGCGCACTTGGTTACATGCGGGAGTGAACTATACACGGGTTCAGCCTGTGGAAAGTGGTTTCGGCTGATCGCGAATTGCTCGGGCGTTTGCAACACTCCTCACAGAGCGAGAAAGAGAAAAAGAAGGAATGAAATCGCGTCTTCCGGTTTCGATGTCGCGCCAGCCGCGCGCCGAAGGGCTTGCACCGGTCGAATCACCAACCCCGCGAGTTCAAGTGCTAATTTCGGAGCTTCTCTCCCTCCGGTATTAATATTTCTAACATATGTACAACCGCGTATATCCGGAGTTGAGAAAATATTTGCCTCTCAAGCGAGCAGGTTTCTTCTTCATTATTTTCATACAACATTTCGTTATTTATTGATGTAGAAATGATCAACTTTAAATTCGATCTAAAGGTTTTGGATTTCGTTAAACTTGATATTTTTTTATAGCTAATTATTTATTTATGGACCGTTCTATTATTGTGTTGTGTTATTTAGCTTAATGTCGTTATATTGTTGTATTGTCAGTGGAGCTCGGCAATGAATATTTCTATGCAGTACAATTAGTCACGGCGGCATGGCAATTTGGAAGATTAGTGTAAATTTAACCGGCAGTATTGTAGTAGCCGGAAGTACGTATCGCAGTGGGCGAAAACGCTCTGCAATATAAATTTGAGACGCGCACATAATTAATGTAAACTCCGAATGGCGGTGAGCAATATTTAATTAATAGAGATGTTGCCAGATAATTATCGCATTTGGCAGTGATAACTACAGGTTATAACTTATAATGAGACTACATTCGCGCCTGGTGCTAACAGGTTGACTGTTACTGCCGTGGTCATCGGTGACCGGCACTCATAACTGACACACTTTCCTAAATCATGTACAATTATCGTATAACAATACATTTAATATTAGCAATGCACGTCGTGTTGTTACACTGTCATTAAATAATCAATCTATCAACGAGCATGCTAAATACATCTGTAACTGAAGTTCACCAACGAATTCACCATTTTGTCATTAATTTGGCGACCAGTCTAAATGAAAAATCTGAAAAAAACTGAACTTATTTATTATAACACTACTCCATAATCATAATGGAAAACTAAAAAAATTGAAACTGAATGATTGTAGAGTCAATAAAAAAAGTTTTAAAATTCTCATCAATAGGAATTAGAACGAGTCATCCTTATTCTAGTAATATAATGTTTGATTCACATTCCTTAAACTGCAAGAATGTATAAACGGAAATATACGAGTGAATATTTTTTAATAATAAAAATTCGCGAAAATTGAGTAGTTTATTTGAATTTTTTGAATTTGTAAACAACGCGAGGGGATACGGCATATGTACGTTTCACGATGCATTAGCCCGGATATCAGCGTATCGCGCTACAGGAAACGCTGGCTACCGGATTTAACGCGTCCAAATTGCATCCGGTGCTTGGGCGTGTACGCGTGCTCTCCCCACTCCTTTCGATTATAAATATCGCCATTCCAGAAATCCGAAGCCGAGAAGCGCGCACGAATTCGCGAAGGAATTTCTGCCGGTTCAATCTCGCTTGAAAAGCAGCTCTCTTCAAAGTCATCGCTCATAATTCCATCGTTTGTTCCAGACGTTCCTCTTCCTTCCGCGTCTTCTTCAATTCGCTCCACTTTTCGCCCCTCGTGCGCAGAGATTTCTTCTCGGAACGAAAACCGCTCGTTCGGAAAATCTTAAATATATATATACAATATTCATAAAAATTACTCTATATTATTAATTATACTATTCTCCTAAACTCTCGATTTCAAAACTGTTAATTCATCACTGGTAACTAAATAAATGATTCGCTTACTCGGTAACGGTGATACGATTAATTAATTAGTATCACGTGTTCGAGTAATCGAGATTGCGCTGTGCCTAATTAATTCGAATTACTGTGAAAGTTGGCGCAATGGGAGCAACGTTACTCGAATTACGCGAAGAAGCATCGGAGTTAAGTTGATTTTCTGCGGTTCGGCAATGGGTCAAACGCGTTTAACGCTAGTTACGACAGTTTTAATTGTCCTTTCACGTTTAAAGTATTGTTCAGCGGCACGGACCGATGGGCTAGTTAGATGATCAGCAGGCGTTACCGAACGATTGGGAAATCGAGGGTAGTGGGAGGATCGCATGCGCATTGCATAGAGATACTTTATTGCATTAATTCGCTCGAGCTGCGCAGTGTTTCATAGCCGCGTGTAATTCTGTCCCTCTTCCTTTACGCAGCAGCGTGTTCAATTTACCTCGATAAATTTCGCCTCGAATTTTGGGAGGAAAAGACTTCTCGGCTTCTTTTTCTTTGGACAAGTTTTTCTAGTAGAACAGAAAAGGGAAGATTTCGTAGGAGAAAATGATGGTGACATTATTTGGGGAAAAAGAGCAGGAAACGAAATCAGCCGGTAATTGTTGCTGGCTGCTCGAGGAGGATGAGCTTCGAGAACCCAGCGATCCCAGCACCCGCTACGCTCATTGCCTCTGGTGCTAGGATCTGACGGAGCGTGACGATCGCGATCACGGTTTGTTCGCTGCAATTTAATACCCTAGTGCAAATCAGAGCCGCGCAAATGCGCGAGGAACCACCGTGTCCGAATCGAGCCTGCGGCTGAGTCTTCTACTACTGTTCCCAAATATACTGCTTTACTGCTCTCCAATTGACTTATTCCATGTGGAATTCCTGTCCTTTGATTGTATATACGATAAGTACATAAAGAAATGCTAATGAGTTACAAGATAGGAGTGCCAATAGAATATATACAGCGTGACAAATCTACTAATAAATCAATTTCCCAAATGTTGTTTTATGAGCTAAAATAAATCGAAATTCAAAAGGTAATATTTCATGAACAAAATCGAGAAAAATATTTATTGTATTTTTATCTGATTTGCACTCTACTTACACGGGTGAATTATTCGTTAAAACAAGCTGGTTTCGTCGAATCATCACTCTTTATTTCTGTTTTATTTTCATTCGTAGGATCAGCATTCAGAGGTTGATTTATTGTATCAGTGGGTTTACATCTTGTATCTTGACACATATGTTTTGTCCACTCTTCGATATATGCGTTGCTTGCTAACACACATCTCAATAAACTTTTATAAACCTATCATTCTCACGCACTCCCGAGTCTACCATAAAGTTTTATCGCTAAAGTTCCTACGAATTTGTCAATTTTCTTCGTGAACTTCTCTTCTGTTGTTTACTCTGGCATCCAGTTAGAGGAAACGATGAAGCACACACACACACACACACACACATACCAGGTTGAGAAATAAATCGTTTTCCATAAATAATTACTTCCAGTTTCTTGAGTCTGTCGTTTAAAGTTTCCGGCTAGCCTAACATGTCTAAACGTTTCTCAAAAAGCTAACAAACAATACTATGTCGTTCCTCGCGTGTCTCAGATCTGCGACAATATCCCAGCATCCAGCTAGGAAACTCTGATTTCGTCGTCAGGTTCCATATTGAATAATCCGGGGAGAAGCGAGAAGCACGCATGTTAGCATCGATAAAAACGAGTGGTGGAATAAGATCACTAAATTGAGAGAAAGAAAGAAAGAGAGAGAGAGAGAGAGAGAGAGAGAGAGAGAGAGAGAGAGAGAGAGGCAGTAACTTGAAGCCTGAATTAGGATTGAACAAGCTGAATACTAGACGAGCGAGTGGCGCGGGGTGGTCGAGGAGGAAGGCGGTATCGGTGCGCTACTCATCAGTGCTAGAGCGCAGCGGCGCAACCCCATCGGCGAGTCGGCGGGTCGGGGGTTGGTGCGCGAGCAAGAGGGTGGCTCGAGCAGCCGGCCAGCCGCGCAGAGTCGCACGATCCGTTGATTCGCCGACTCACGGTGACTCTCTTTCCCCGTTGCCTTCTCGAAACTGTCACGAGAGTAGTGTCGCGCGTGCGACGCTAGCGTTCCACGCGACAGGTTTGTCTTCTTTAATTTCGGGGGCAGCGATTTGGCGGGTGCTCGTGGTCGGTTCGTTGGTTCGTCGGTTCGTCGACTCCCGCCGTCAGTGGTGCGCGAGTCTCTCTCCGGTGGTTTCGCGCCCCCAACGCTTGGCCAGCGGCTCGAGCACAGCCTCAGTGAGGGCAGCATCCTCCCGCAGAGCGCAGCTCGCCCGTGTGCTCCAGCGAGAGATTCTAGTCGAACCTCGCATTGAATTTCTTCTCGTTGACAAAAATGATTTCAACATAATTCCTGATACGAATTTGAGTCAATAGAAATATCATGTTTTCTGAATGGTCACTCGAGTGGCGTGTTCCCGAACAGTGATGGTGTGGATAAGATGTTAATCGCGAGATTCGATGTCTTCGGTAACGGTGCAACGAAGGATTATGCATGTGAAAGAATTCATCTGGCATTTCAATATTCGTTACGTTTGGTTGGAGAGTACAAGATTTTAGCAAAAGCGCAATGCGAAGGACTTTTTTAATTAACATTGTGTTACGCGAATATTTCGGCCCGTGATTCCCGCGTTGACAACTCGCTGATCTTCTCCGCGATCGTGCATCGCGGCTGATGTGCCGGAGTCAATATTTGCGCTCGGTTAAATGCAACAATATTTGCACACGCAAAGTCGTCGTGCCGGCTAGAATTTGTCCTCGGGGGCGAAATAGTCGAGAGATCGCAGTGTTCGTTGCTGCTGGATCTCGTTGGTAATCCTCGGCCATCGGTGATCCGTGCGCCCGGAACCGTAAACAAGAAGAAGAAGAAAAAGAAGAAGAAGAAAAAGCGAAGAGGAGGACGAAAACTCGAAACGTGATGCCAAGACGACGCGTGTGGTTATTGCGTGCTGTTTACATTCTCGGATAGCAGAGTTAATGCCGCCGGAATGGGAAACGCCGAGTCGCCCTGACTATTGGTTTAAGTGTCGTTCACGAGTCTGGACAGTGAACGAGAAAGACAAGCGATATTGTTACGTGTCCAGTGTTCGCAAGGTTGGAAATTCGTGCCCGCGACGTGTGCCATCTGCCTGTACAGGAGCGTCGTTGGAAGAGGAATATACCCAAGGATACTCGATAAAAGAGGGATGAAGGGCCATCCGGGTAGCAGCACCTAGGGACCGGCCCTTCTCGTTTCCGAGATGTGGCGCTATCTGCCGTATACCACCCTCCGCCTTAGTATCGTCTTACTGACGATTCATGAGATCATCCTCGTAAGGGCCGGAGAACAAGGTAACCATCGCTTCACCAACCTTTCATTGTCAGCCCTACGGATCCTCGATTCACCTACGGAATGCAGATTTTTCGTTATCTCCGTCAACCTTCTTCTTCTTCTTCTCCTTCTTCTTATTCGTCTGCTTTCTTAAATCTTTCGTCGCGTCAGTCTGATCCGCGCTGCTGCACATCGTCGGGTTGACGCACGTGCCGCGGAATGTTAACTAGCGCTCTCCGTCTCCTTTTCCGAGAAGACGTGCGGTTTACCGTCGTCGTTCGCCAAACAGGAGGGCGAGTGAATCTTTCAGAATCTGAATCCGGGATTCGCCGATAAATTCTAGCCGATAATTCGCGGAACGGGACGATTAGTGGCAGCGGGGTCAGTTCTTCATCTTCTCTTTTTCTCTCTCTCTTTCTCCTGCGCCCCTTTTTTCCGTGTAATCGGCTCGATTTTTCCGTATGGAGGGCACGCTTTTGTCGCGCGGATGATTTAGCGCGCTTCCGATCGCGGTTAAGTTACTTCTGTCCTGGGTGAATATACGTATACGTAGTGCGCAAGGGGCCGGATGAAACCGAAACGCTGGAAACCTGAAATTGGGTCGCGAGCAAAAGAAGGAAAGTAGGGAATGCTGTTACTGGAAAGGTCTTTGATTCCCGAGAACTTTGTCCTGAATTATTCGCGAGTCAAGGAAAATAATTATTCCGCGACATTTTTCCGCCTCAACCCTTGTACCGGGACAGTCGCACGAACCGCATTAATTACTTTGCGATAACATTAATCAAGCGAGACTCGCACGCTGATAGTGTTTCTCGTAATTTAATTATTGCGACAGCGCACATTATCACGCTATACGCCAATGAGAAATTTTGGAGAAAATTCACGAAGTATTTCGCGACCCTCGTGAATCGGGTCACTGGTATTATCCAAATTGTGGGGCGCATTCTTTTTGCGGAAGTGAGATTGGACCAATATTGGTATGCGTCTAAAAATACTAGGCGTAGCGATAATAATAATGCAGATTTTTATTCTTAATAAGACGAAATTTAACGCGATTATTGGTAAGCGATAAACCGACATTTTTGGCGAGAAATTTGCATCGGAAATCATTGCTATGATTCATAGGAGATGTATCGACGATGAGTCGAACAATACTTCCGCGAGTATGCTGCTTATCAGGAAACAGTTTCCGCGCTTTTATGCGCCAGTAGATATATGCGCCGACATTCACAAGGGGGTCTCTCGCGTTCTTAGAATTACAATAGACACGTATTGTGCCTTCGATTTGGTACTGTTGCCGTACGCGCGCACTCTCATCTCCAGAGTGCGCACCGGTTCATGTACGCGCAGCTATACGAATACGATACATTCCTATCCTCACGCTCTTCTGCAAGGCAGTTTTTCGTAGCTTTCCATTCAATGTCTCTGAGCCTCACTGCTCACGTTTCTTCGCCTATCCTACTCTTGTCCGTTTTCCCCTCACTAAATCTGTTTACAATCTTCATAACTAATAGCCAATTTGATCTCCTTAATCTCTTGATATCTCTTCAGAATTCCATGTGTAAGAAGTTTCTACATTCTCGGTTTATATTCTATTAATTCAATATAAAGGATTCTTTTTTATTCGCGATACTCAATGTCAAAGTTCACCTTCTATTTAAATTCTGACATTTCCGAGATACATAGATGCTAACGATACACCAATTCTATAAAAATACTTCAATTAATTCTGCACCAGTTTTCAACTGAGAGTTCAATAAGTCAAATTCTACTAAAAATAAATTGTCGAATTAATCAATTTAACTGTGGTAACTTCTGCTAATAATAATATGTATGCAAAAAATCGCCGATATTCCCTGCAGTATTGCGCCAATGCGTTTCGATTCGAAGCCAGAGGAATTTTCGTTGTACAGTATGTAGAGGGAGAGAGAGAGAGAGAGAGAGAGACAGGCATGGTGTGTAGCAGACAGAAGATCGAGCGCCGGCTGTCAGAGGTCTTCTCTCGCAACGGATACTGTCACATCGGGCCACCGGCACAAAAGCCAGCCAGGAGAATTAGGGCTTCGTTCGATGCCGGTATAATGGAATTAAGGCGATCCGACGTTTAGCCTTAAAGTCTTACGTCGGATTCTGTCGGCTGGAATCAGCCACAATAGCTCTGGCAAATTGGCGCACCTGCACCTGCTGCTGGTGCTGGCCCTTTCCTATCGGCCGGCTACGATCGCATTTCAGCAACACAATGCAAATTCTAATCGCTTTAGTGTTTCGCACTGAACTTACGTTACACGTGGTGTCCATCGACTCTGCAACATTCTACTCGTTCGCTTAAGAGAAAAATACTTTGCTTTACTAGCAATAGTTTCTCTAAACTTCTCAAATAATTTTCTATTTCATCTTTTTATCTCCTAATAATTCAATTTATTCTATATATATCTTTAACTGTTGGCCTTAGGTTACCTTGCGAATTGTATCCCATTGCCGCTGTCAAAGTCTTCTTTGTCGAGTGCTCGCTGACATTTCTCTTGATCGCGTGATACTTGAGCGCGCTAGCGAGCAATTAACGATTTAATCAGAGAGTGCCTTTTAGTCGCGATGCCAATTCGCGGTCGGCAATGCTATTAAAAAGCTTCTCGCCCCCTCGCAATGATTTATACCGACCAGTTTAATATGCTTGTGATTCTGGGTCGAATTTAAAACGAAATTCAGTGTGATATTCGATGATGATGTTTTGGGAATTTAGAGAAATTTATATCGCAAATTTGCGAAACGTTTGATCAGATCACGATGCCCCCTGAATATTGTATAAGAAAAGGGGCTTTGTTCTCTACATATCATTCGCATCATTTTATCCCCGGTATTCGATCATCTAGCTATCAATTTACTTCCCGAACGCTCGCTCGGTCAAGAAATAATTCACTTGTGCAACTCTGTGCTTTTAGACACTTTTATCTTCTCATCTCTCAGAGTCTTCTGTCCGTTTAATTTTTATAGACTCTGGTCTCTGGTCTCTGTTAATTTTCTTTTCCATTCTTCTGTCTCTATATTCATGTCTTTAATATCCTGCCTTTTCATTTTTCCACTGCTATTAATTTTTCTATTTCAACAGTATAAAGGGTGTTTAAAAAATGGATCGTATTTTCAAGTCTGAATCTCATGAGAATTATTCTCAGATATTACACTTTTTTGGAGATGTATTAAGATTTTTGAAGTTATGTGGATTGATCCCTTCGTATTTCTCATTTTTCCCATTGAGCACAAAGTTTTTCGAGCTTAAAATCATAGTATTCAAACACCCCGTGTATTACTTACTATAGATATGTATAGTTGGCGAGAAGAGAGAGGGAGGGAGAGAGAGAGAGAGAGAGAGAAGCTCCGCAGTGCGGCTCGAGGCTGATTGGCTAATCCGGGAGCATTAGCACTGGCAGCCGAAAGATTAATAAATTTCATCTCGTCACGCTGGTATCGCGGCTCGCAGCCGCGTGTCAGCTTAATTTACCATTGAGTTTATCCAGGAACGCTATGGCATAAATGTTCGCAATTTGTTCCCTGGTAGCAGCAGGTGGTGTGGCGTTGGCGGTCGCAGTCGCTGCGTTAATAGAAACTTCGCTCTGTGACTGACCGGATCCTCGCTAACAGTTTCTGTCGAAAAATGAGCCGCTCGCGCTTTGTGCCCTCTCCAATTTCCCAACTGGCGCCGGCGACTATTTCTGCGAAAGAGCTATGCGAGTCGCCACTAGCGAAACCTATCCATGAAGCATAAATTGCGAGGTTTTCCCCTTTCAAAGTGCCACTGACATTTCCACTGCTGGCATTCTGCAGCCGTGCTCACTGGAAATATCCGCTCCTCGCAATCCCTCGCGAAACTTTGTTGCTGCTGGCGAGACCTTATCTCGCGGAATTAACTGTGACGCTGCATTAGATCAAATGAAAAAAGTTACCCTGGACAAAGTCCGACACTCGCCGAGCACTCTTTCCGACAGGCTATTTCATTAGTCGTCAGACTTTTGCTTCTTCCTTTCGAACCTTCCACCAGATACTTCTATCGGGATACAAAAAGTTACTCCAACCGGATAATGGTTTTTCCCGCTCGAAAAGTTTGATTATTTCAAAAGAAATTTTATCGAAAATTTTGAGAACATGGTCTTTTCAGTGAGAAAAACTAATTCAACTTTATTAGAACGTTTATTGTTTTTTTGTTTCGATATCAACATGGGAAATAATGAAACAAAGTCTCTTGTTTTTAACACGGTTCTTTATAAATCTGCGGAATTAAAAAATAAGCCGGACCATTGATTAGACTGGATAGATTTGTCGTGCGTGAAAAAGGCAAAAACGAGAAGACGCGAAGAAATCCGCGAGTGTTCGTATCGATAAAATTGTTTTGCGAGAATTAATTTCCGATTGGCCCGAAACAGTTAGGTTCGTGGCAATTGTGCCGGACTAAATGACGGAACCCTCGGTCCCACGCACGGATTGGAAACTCGCCGGACCCTCGACCGCAGTCGAGAATGTATTTCCCGTGCACTTTATTGCAATGGAAACAGTGCGCAGGGTAATTGAATCGGTTGGCCATAAGATGTCTGATTCAAATTTTGGTTAAGCATTATGGACATACATACGTGCAATATGTATGTGTATATCTCCCTCAGTTCCATTCGAAACAACCAGTTGCAATTAAAACTTGTTAATGAAACTCTATTTAATTGTGCGTGCTCGAATGTGTGTTGCGGAGGATTTCGAACTATGGAATATTCCATTCTTCAGGTTACTTTGTCACTATTATCCCTTTACCAGTACTACGCTTATTATTAGTATCGCAGCTATAAATAGCAAGTTCTTACAAATAGTAATAAATTAATACATCTATACTACAAAACATTCTATTAGCAATAATTTGTCTTCTTTCTTTTACAAAAAAAAACGTATGTTGAATAGACACATTGTAGAATGAGAAAATTGGAGTAAATGGAATAGAAGTATATAAATAGAAAATTAGTAGTGGAGACTCGAAACTGAAATTGAACGTCTGAATTCGTTCGATGCAATTTCCACGGCGTCTTTAGCATGACATTCGAGTCGATGTCGGTAGGAGGGTTCCACCGCGAATTCTGTCACGACTGGTTACCATCATTTTGACATTGTTATAAATTCGCGGAAGCGCAGGGATAATTACGAGCGGTGGTCGGCTGTCCTTTGCAAAGATTGACGATCCGTTATCAGAACGGCGAACGCGTCACTTCGACGAATTGACGTTTGCAATTAGCGATTATTTTTATCGAGACTAGTGTTCTCCAGTGTGGCAAGATCACAGAGAGCAATTCGCAGAGACCGTCGTCGATGCTCGGTGTCAGTGGATTTCTGACAGATTGTCGATCGTGCGACAAAGTAACCTCGAGCTAATGCAAATTTCCTTGCTGAATGGGTCGAGCCATTTATCTACTTGCCGGTCGCGTTCTTCTGGTCCTCGATTTCCCGTTAATCGCGTGGAATGAGCTGCACATACGCAAACTTCGCATAATTACGTCCCTCGAAAGTGGCATTGGTCGAGGGGGTATTCGAAAGTTGGTCCTTGTTACCGAGAGTACTAGAGAACCATTGAAAATAATTTCGGATGTTAATTAAATTCTGGATAGTTTGATTAAATTATAGTAATCAATGAAATTTTGATAATATTGTTAATTATTTGCGGAAGATTAATCCGTTAATACTGATTTGTGCAGGAATTAATTACATGTAATTCTAATACGTGAGATATCATCTATCATATATCACACATTACATATCACATGTATACATTTAATATGGATACATCATAGAAAAATTCGTTGTATTTATAAACAGAATTCTGAAAGGTATTTCCAACTCCTTGGATAAATACGCACTAACGCATCGAATTTCAAAGACTCTAACGTATTGGTCGGCGATGTCGAAAGTTTACGTTGCACCGGTAAACGTAGGAAAAAGAAAGAAAATAGTAAAGGAGAGAGGGTGGCCCGTAGAGAAAGAGCTGCTTCAGGTGAACTCTTCCGTGCATTTGATGCACGATATTGCATTTACCATCGCAAGCGAGATGCATTTTTCGTTCGGTCGCATTGCACTGCCGCGTCTGAGTTTCAATAGCATCCCATATGGAAGTTCCATGAATATTTTCCGATCTTCTGAATTACAGGCAGCCCTCAAATTCCGGTAGCGTGTTCTCTGCTGTACGCGTATGTGTACGAACCCAGCTCCATTCATATATCGAGGGTGCTTACTTAGGATGTTCCTCCATAAAAAAGTATCCCGTTGTTTTTCTGGGGAAGGGATGACCCTCCATTGGAGCAATACCACAGGCAAGCCCCTAGGGATAATCCGGATTTACTCTCGGGAATCCGAGGAACAACCTCTTCATTAAATTCCACCCATTAACCTTGGGTTTGGGGCGAGCGCGCGAGGAAATTTTTATTGGCTTCCTTCGCCGTGAATACGCTTTCGATTCCTGTCGATCACGCTCTGCGCCCACTGCCGCGTGCTCTGCGAGGAAGTCAATCGTAAAGTCGTACAGTGGAACGAGTCGGTTATAAATCCGACTTCTAAGGCTTCTCTTATACCATTTAGCTCTCGACTCGCTCGAAATTTATCTCTCTCCATTCGTCCGTGCCTTGCCCATGGTAGTATACGCAGTATACGATATTATAAATATGTATAATATTCAATTTGCTTCGGGTGAAGGGAATTGGCCATAGACTCGAGTAATACTCAGTAATAAATTTCACCCTGAATTTTTTAAACTTACTAACCCCTTGCACGTATGGAACTCTCGATCTCTTGTGAATTAAACTCTACCTCTTATAATCTACCTAACTCCATCCTGTAATATTAATTCAATACGCTTTAAATTGTATAAATTAAACACTAATTTAATTTCACTTCAATATTACTCATATACAGTTTTTAATACGAGCTCAATGTTAATTTGAGCAATTAACCAAGTTCTATTTCGAGATACAAATTTAAACCTGCAAATTCGAGATTGAAATTGAACGTGCAATTAGCCAGTGATTAATTGTGAATTGAGTTCGCTTTATTGCTGTTTCGACCCGTCGAATCATCAAGAAAATCTGTCGGAAGTGTTGCGAGCGATTTGTGCGAATCTCCGTGTACACTTTTCCGAGAGGGGGTGGTAAAATTGGCAGGAGGTAAGAGGAGGCGTTAAGCGAGTGGTTAATGAAGAAAGATGAGCGGATAACTCAGCGGAAAGCCAGTGCTCCCGTGACGTTGCTATCTTCCTTGGGAGCAGTAATTGCAGGTGAATCAGCCCGAGTATCGCGACCGACAGATAAGCTGATGATGAGAATAGGGAAGACAAGTTGGAGGAGAAGGAAGAGGAGAAGAAGAAGAAGAAGCAGCTGAAGAGGGATATCAGTAGATTAGTCGGCCCACTCTGACTCGTTCCATCTTGCTAGATCTTACGGTGATTATGTGCCTTCTCCTCGCGATGCTACAAGATCGCGATTGTACATCGGACTACTCCTCTAATCTGCAGACGATCTTGAGGCACGTTGAGAAGCCGACCACTTACAATCCTCCTCTATATCCTTGCTTGCTCGCTGCCACTGTCTGCCACCTTAATTACACTGCCAAACGAACGGTGAATATAATTATGCGTAACTAGCACCCTGTTAACCCTTTCACAGTTTTTCTCTTCTTACTATTCCCTCATTTTTTTCCTCTTCTAATTCTATTCTTCCCTATTTACTTAGTTATTGATTTAATTTGTTGAAAAAATGATTTTGTTTGGTGAAGTTAAGAAAGCAGTTGGAAAATTAATATCTGCTGCTCTAAATGAAAATGACGCCGAGTCAAAGGGTTAGCGTTTGTTGGGCTAAATCTGATTATTCGAGACCTGTCGACTGTCATAATTCTAATGCAGGCAAAAATCGCTGCGATTTCCGGGACACCGCTATCCTGTAATCCGGTGATCCGAATGCAAAGTGAAATTTAATATGCCGCGAGCGTTTAATTGGATTAATCTTGGATTTGGGTTTCTCCTCTGGCCACGGCACGTGGGATCGTCTTTCACTTTGGCTAATTGTTAAGTTCTCTCTTGCGGCGGATATCCGAGAGATGGACGGCGATTTGTGGGGAATCCCCATTTCGTCTTTAGTGTATTTTTCGATTTCAATTGCAGTCAAAACTCAACGCATTATATTCTCATTTGACACAATACTTTTATTCAACAATCTAAATTTAATTTTGAGTCCTCGTCAATAAGCAGGACTATAAAAAGGAAGTCTACACATCTGATATAAACAAAATAATAAGAGAAATTATATTGTGTAGTCTATATTGAAACACGTGATAAAAATGTTATTAGCTAAACAAATTTATTTGTTCTAAAAAGAGTAGGTTAAATTTCCGATGTATATCTGAAGCATTTATAATCGGGACGAAGCTTTAGGAAGAAAATAGCTAGTCAACGTCACTGAAATTAGTTTTTAAATCTCGGGGAGGATTTTCTTAATCACGCAAAGATCGCCGGGTAGTAGAGCCACGAGAAAATCCGTATCAAGAAGAGCACCGTAGTAGAAAAGGGAAAATTTCGTGCATATCCTGGAATTAGCTCTCGTTCTCTCTCTCTCTCTCGATAACCAACGTAATCCCTGTTTCCAGATTAGGGCGGATAGGGCCACGCGAGGCTGCGCATTGTAATGAACGATTCCGCGGCGCAGCCGGTCCAGGTCTCTTTTATTAAGTGGCCGTAATTGAAGTCGGTAACAATGGCCAGCCGTTTCGGTGAGCGCTCATGAATGAGCACGGCCAATAACCCTCCCTCCTCTTCCACTCTCTCTCTGTCTTTCTCCTGCTCTTGCTCTTCCCCTACGCTTTTTCCACGCGATTTCCAATTTCCATGAATGAGCCCCACGAACGAGGTCTCTGACGCCTCGCTCGCGCTTCCTACAACCCTTTATGGGACGCTCCTGCAACTCTTTCAACTATGTGCTTCGCAATACACTACTATTACTACTACTCTCCGCGGAAAGTTACGGAACGCACTTGCGGTATATGATTATCCTCAATATTTCCTACGAGTTTTCTGCGGCTACTAATGAAAATTCTTCTGGTTCTGGAAATATAAGAGAAGAGTAAACTGCGGGAATGTAAACGAGAAATAATTAAAAGTAATATTCTTCTCTTTCTGACAACAGTTTCCAAGTATTAAAACAAATTTGTTCGAATAAACATTTTCACGTAAATTGAAACTAACTGGAGTTAATTGAATTTTTGAAAATTCTCAACGAGTTAGATAGCGATCAGTAGTTGTAGTGTTAAGCTTTACGCGCTGGACCCGAAGTTAATAGAGCTGCTCAGGTAGAAGTGTCGATCCGGATTGGCGAGGTAGTAGCACCGCACGTACGGCAGTCACCGTGCTAACAGTGTAGAAAAATGAACGGAGCCAATCTTATCTCTTAGCGCAGCAAGAGTATAACGACCTTTATGCCGGGAATATAAATACACGTTTTACCGAGGGTTCACTTCAGCTTCTATGGTACAGGCCACGGCGTACGCGGCGGCGCGTACGAGGCTTTTTTATTTCGATTAATTTAACAGGAGGCAAACGAGCACTTGACTGCGCAGTGAACGCGGTGACCCACGTGCAGAAGGTGCACGCCAGTTGAAGTTAGGTAAATATCCTCTATCGTACACCCTTCGGTCGCGATCATCCTCATCACTGTTCTCTGGCACAACCGTGGCAGCTTGCATCGTGCAGATAATTAGCCTTATGATTCAAAATTATCACGCGCAAGGAGACACTCGTGTCTGTTTATCTTTCGCCTTCCAACCCGTTTATCGAGGTATTATTTCAGCCTTTGTCTTGTGATAAAATTGACAACTCTGTTTGCGAGAATCCTGAGGCGTTGATGTTAGTCTAGTTGTGACAACGATACAGCACTTTGTATGCTAAATTGCTGTATTAGGTAGAAGTTTCGAAGCTCGTCTTAGTCACTCTCGCTTCACTGTTAGACGAGACTATGTCTGTAGAAAGGTGTCGTAGACGCATCTGTGTAACCGCGCGTAGAGCATTAAAAAGTATTATTCTTTTTTCGAATCTACTCGCGAGTCGCGTTGAAGCGGCAGCAGCAGTGAGGCTTTCGCAAAAAGGTCGTTACGGGTAATGGGGTAAGGCTTAGCCTTTATCTCCGTTAGCTGCCGTCCCCAAAGTAGCTCGATTCTCCTGCCTTCGAGTCCTCAGGGTATTAGTCTCATGCGTTACCTACCCCTGCACGTACGACTCAGCGCTCCTCGCACGCGTCCCTCGACTTCCTTCAATCTCCTTTAACGTTTGCTGAATTCCCGCGGAATTTCCGGCGATGAATAGGTATTTCCGGTTTACAATTTCTCTGTTAACTAAGTAATACTGCCTTGCGATCAGATTACTGTAACTAGACTGCATATTCCCCTTAGTATCCAAGTACATACTCAAATACAATATCTCAACAGATCAAAAATAATTACTGAAAAACTGATGTAAATTCTTCGTAATACAATTGTCTACTAACAGTGAAATTAAAATAACATTAAAATATAATTGAAATTAAATCGAAATTGTATCAAGATGATATGATAATATTATTGAAATTGTAACAAATTATAATTGTGAATAATTAATTATGCATCAGACACAAATATATTAAAATTACTAATATGATTGAACAGATGAGTTAATAAAATTTGTCGCATCAAGTGCCAAACTTAATAATATTGGAAAGGATAAAGAAAAATTGATCAAGAGATTGTCGATGCTTGAAACAGAGTTTTCAAAGCGTTAGACTAATAGGATTACCCGCGTTTGGATTATGCGTGCAATATTCATTCCTGCTGATCAGGGCATTAGCGAGTGCACTATCTTGATTCGCGCGTTTCGAGGCTCACAATCAGCATGATTGCGATCGGATTAAAGGGCGGTGGAGAAAAATGAACTGAACCCCGATGAATCTGCTCCGTCGATTCGGCCGAGTGTTAATGACTCGCGAGCGGGTGACCAATTGTGATCGATGCGATCGTAGTGGAGAAACATAATGAAAATTGAACGCGATTTACTTAGGTCTCGGAGATTTTCATCCTAGACTCCGAAGAGTTTTTTTCCACGGTAGAATTAGGGGCTGATATTATTCATAGTTCTACATACTTTCTGCAAGGGATAACGATGTCTCGGGCAGACTTCGTTACTCAGTCATATAATTACGATAGAGGGACTCGTATGTTTCCGTTAGATGTATGTATCACTCGAGCTGGCTGAATTCATTCTACGCATCAATGGAGTATATACGCGACATCATTAACGATTCATGCTAACTCGGGACTTCATTGGAATGCGTCTGTCCTCGTTCCAATGTGCTCTCGACAATCGGGGATTCGGACAGAAATTATAGTTATCCTCTAATTACTCTTCACGCAGCTTTGTCTTTCATCATTGAGCTTTCAGTATTCTCGTTAATCGTTGCATTATGCTTCCTATTAAGTCACTAGCTTTCAATGCACTACCGAGTGAAATTTAACTTTTGTATGTGTCGTATGAGGAATCGCATATGTTAATATGTATAAAGTGGTAGATTAGAACTTCGTGGCAAAAAAGAGCATTCGCAGCAAGTTTCTATTCGTTACTTTATTTTGAGAAAAATAACACATCTAATTCGCATGATTAGGTCGGAAAAAACCTCGTAGTCTGTTAATACATAATTGGAAGACTGGAAGGGAATAATATTATTCTGGGTGAGATGGAAAGATCGTGACTGCGAGGGTAAAGTCTCGGGTCGTCCAGTGTATTTGGAAGACCTCGATGAAGAAAAAGAGTCAGTGAGGTATCGAATGTCACGAATCTTTTTTTCTCTGTCTATCTCCATGGCATCATTCAAGTCTCCCCCTTTTATTTTCTTCGCAACGATAGTCGCCTCTGTTCGCCGCCTATTTCTCTGATGGTTGTTATGAAATTGGCTCTCGATCGTGATCATTTTACTCTTACTCTTTGTACGCGCTCCTTTCACCTCTTACTACGTATATCTCGCAGAGTCCGCGCGGCTTAATCTCAATATCACACGGCCTCCGCGATTATTTATCGCCCCGAGAATTATTCATACTAGCGACATAAAGTAGCGCGATGTTTTATGTATCGCGCTTTAACGGCTGAAATGAAGCCGACGAAGCGCACCGTTGAAGCTACGGTTAAAAACAAAGCTGCTTTTGGCAGCATGCGGATATTATGTGTCTTGCCGCTGCTGCGTCAGGATCGGAATAATTCCATTGTTTCCAGCGAAAGGTTTCTCGCTCGAGCGAAGAATGGATCGGGCCGAGCCGATGAAAAATCAGACGCTACGACTATGTTGATCGCTCCATGAAGCTTCGGAAATTGTACCGTCATTGCAATTTTATCGAAAACGTTTCTGCACTGGCATTCCTGACTGGCAGTGTTTCACTAAAGGGTCGAATAGCACTCGTGTCTTTCATCTGTACCATCGATCTTTCTTTTGCATTTCGATTCGATATCTTCATCTTTTTCGCTTGCTGATAATTGCACAGATGCTCGGTATATTGATATTAATATTAGGGAGCTGCAAGAATTCTTGTCGATTTTCATTGTGGAGATGAAGTTTTTTAAGACAGTTAATCTTAATTAACAAGGAGAAGGGGAAGATCAGTTTTAGATATTTAATAATAGATGATAATAGTAGATTGATAATTGATTTATTTATTGATTTATTTCACCATATAATGAGAATATACAATCGGTATTACGGTATTAATAAAGCGGAATTTCACTGATACTCAATGTCAGATAATTCGAAGCTCTTCGTTCGACCGATTTATTTCCACTCGGCAGGTCCCTCGCCACTAATTTGCGGGGGATAGCAAAAGCTTGCCCGGCAACAAATAAATTCCGCCCCGTCTGTCGGTGGAACCTGAGCCATCAAATTACCGGTAGCTCGGTAGAAGGTGGTAAAGGACGTAAACTTCTTCTAATTAAGTCTCCTTTGAGTTCGCTACCGCTTACTCGCCATACTCTTACCGACGAATCGGATCGTCTTCTCCGGCGGCGTAATATTATTTTACGAAAGCGCCTTATTATTATTCTGAATAGAATTGAGAGCCTTTAGCACGGGCCGAAGTGGAGAGAGAACGAGAAGGGATTGAATCAGCGTGTTGCCGCGGCAAGAGGATTAAAAGTTGGCTACGGAGAACTTGCTTGTAAATTACGAACCTGGCAGTATTTTAATCCGCTACTTAATTATCTCCAAGCTCTCGCGAAAGACAGGCCTCTTTTTCTGCTTCGTGCGTCAGTCTCGCGTGACTCAATTACTCATACTAGCGATTCTTCTCCGGAACGAACTATTCAAACTATCGTAAGAGATAATCTTTCTCTCTTCGTTCCAAAACTGATTCACGCTTGATTCCTTCCTGATTCGTGTCACGAGCAACAATGCTGTACGCTGCTCTCCTAGTGGTTTTGATGCGGTGGCTCCGTATTGCACTCGTAGAAGGCTTCGTGCCGAGCGTCACTCAAGATTAATCACGCGATAAATGCGAGATACAGGAACACGATAATTAAACAGTACCCTCACTGTCGTGTGTCATTGCGCCTGGAAATAATTGGTGACTAACCCTGAGTTCCCGATTCGCGGTATCGCAAAATTTCACGGCTACGCCACTGACAATACTTCAATTTGCCAGCTGATAAGTCGAGTGCAAATTAGACACTTTTCCCAGAGGCAGAGAAAGAGGTTTCGAGAGATTAAATGGTTAAAATCGTTCTTAGATAAGAAAAGGAGAAGAATAGGTAGAATTACCATTCCGATTTTGAGGGGATCGTCGACTGATACAGAATCGAAAAGCCGGTATTTTCAGACCAGGTCGATTTATGAGGCAACGGTGGCGCCTCTAACGTTTGATGAATTTCCGATCGGCGGTTGTTCGTTCGAAACAGTGGGTAGATTTGAAAGTCGATTTCTCGGCTTTAAGTCCCGCAGAGGGTTGATTCACAGCGGGAAAGTAAATCACGCGAAGCCTGCCAGATATGATATATCGGATCGCGATAATTAAACAGTGGCGTTCGGCAAGCGAGACAAGAGCCCCGGCACCAGGACAGCGAGGAAGCGGCAGAGTAGCATTTTTGTTAAGCCGCGGTTCTCTCGAGCTTACTCGTCGAGAAGAATGCAATGATGCCAGGAATTTATGGGCCATTTGTGCGAGCCATTCATCAGGTTGGGCCACCGGCGTTTATCAGGGTTCTCTCTTCGATATCTGCATTTTTATCTGTGTCTCAAGCGAAAAAATCCCGTGTCCCGCTCTTTTTTACTCTTTTCCTCTCTATTCACTGTATCAGTGATACATCGCTTGCCCGCTGCTCGTTCGTTGAGGTGTCCACTGATTCCGATGGCATTCGCGCTGATCGATCATGATAAGCGATTTCTTGCTCGGCTGGAATCAACCTGCCCCGATGGATATTACCTCTCCGCGTTTCGTTTGACCTTACGAACTAACCACTTTGATCGATCGAGCGGTTGCTAATGCGATCACCAAATCTCTGGGAGTGAAGCTGGAGTCGGGTGCAAACAGTGTGGCTAGACTGGCTAATCTATTATTAGTAATTTAGTTGTTCGAGTATGGTACAATAAAAGTCTCTTGGGCTTTGGGTAAACTGTTCCAATTGGAGATTGAATATCTCTTTTGACGAATGAGGGAACAAAATGTGAGAGGGGTAAATTGTTTCTTGAGATGTGACAGAAGTTGTTGTTAACGTATTCTCTAAATTCTTTCAATTCTTCGAATTCTTTACCAACCAGAATCTCTTTTATTTTCCCTAAGAGTTTTCTATAGATATTTCGATATATAAGAGAGCCAACTTTTGATATAACGGAAAACTGTCCGTTGCCGAGATCGGGAATCGAGTACAAACGGAACAGTTGCGGAGCGGTAATCGCAGCAATCGGTAGCTATCAGCAGCTGTATAGGGGTCGAGAGAGGTAGCGTTTCTCCGAGTTCGATAGAAACTAGTTCTATGCTGCGTAATGGCTGTCTCTCACTCGCAGAGTTTCTCCATTTGTGCTTATGTTAGTTTGGACCGCTATGCCCAATGCAAACACACCGCTTATGCCAGTGATATACGAGCAAAGCTGAGCACGCTGGGCATTAGCATTTGACCTTTGCCATCCGCCTGCTACCGCCCCCTTTTCCTTCTCCACATCTGATTTTTCCCTCAATAAAATTCGAGGTTTTTTGGAAATACCGAAATCTGAGAAAATCTCTCACCATTTTCTTCGCTTTGTTTCCACAATTCGTCGAACAGAACCTCCACTTTTATGAAAAACTCCGTATGTTATAATTGGCTCAAATAGCATATTTTATAAAGAGCCAAATTCTCCACTAAATGTAATTTGCGAGCCACAATTATCCCGTCTTTCTAAAGCGACTAATAGTAAAGCTGCTTTGGATAACAATCTGAATCCTGAATTGTATTTATGTCGCACAACAATGCCACTATAGATTTTTTTCTCAAAAGTCGCCTGAGAGTTCCGCTCAGTTAAACGAAGAAACTTGTTGAAACCAGGTGCAACTTTGTTATCCACAAACATTTCGACGGTTGCCCAGCTTATCAGAGTTCGCGGTTTACGCGCTTTTACGGCGACTATTATACCGCTACCAAAGTACTTACCACCGGAAGTAATGTCGCGTAAATCGTCGAGTTTGCCTTAGATTTCCACGGCGAGGAATTTGGTACGCGCATCATGCGACGATCGTTCTCAATAGCAACGTCTACCAACCCATTCTTCTTTTATCTTTCTCGTTTCATCTGCGAGATTATTCCCACCGAGCGACCCTAGGTCACGTCTTTGGTTTATAGAGCTCGAGTGCGCACATGTATAGTCTTGTTTAGCGAAAGAGTCTCTCTCTCTCTCTCTCTCTCACTCTCGCCAATTTCCCTCTTATCCGGGGAAGCCAATCCAGGGATAATTGTTCCACGCGCCGCAAGGAAGCATAATTCCGCCGATAAGGGCGTTGATTCCGATGTTGACGTACTCGAGTCCGACGAACCAGTCGCTTACCAGTACATTCAACTGAACGCTCGGTGCGTTAAGTAGATTGAGGTGGGCCAATGCAAAATCTCCTCGGGGAATCGATTGTATATCGAATACCTGCTCAACTGCTATACTAATCGCTTCCATTCACTCGATAGCTTTCTTGTATCACGATTCATGCGTGTGTGCACGCTCCTCTCACATATGTGGAACAATATACGTTCCTCGCATCAGACGATTTCCAAGTCACAAACATTACGTTTCATCGAGCATTTTGTACAAAATTGAAATCATAAGAACCGTCGGTTATAAATAATTGAAGGAAATAGAGTCAGTAGTAATAATAATTGTACTGGATTAAAAGATCTGTAGCTTAGATTGTAATTGGGTACATAAGGTTATGCGAAATTTCATTATAATTTAATCCTATCGAACGCATTGCCGAACTGCTGCTCACGTGTTTTGAAACACCCTATACAGGTGCAGGCTGGCCGCGCGCGTCTGGCCGAGTACGATAACAGTATTATTCTCGTGGAGAGATTCCGCGGATAGGTACGCTCACTTGTAACGGTGGTAATGCCGAAATAGGAACATATGTAACTTGTAATGCGGCCATGTAAATTAATATCTCGCCAGAGGCTGGGGAGTACACGGTCGAAGTGCCGGCTTGATCCGGACAGCGGCCGCCAACGTGCACCAATGCGCACCAATGCGCACTGTTACGTGTATGTTCATATACGCATGCGCATACTTGTGCCGGTCACCCTTCAACGCGAATATTAAAGCAGCCTGTGTCACGAGAGATATGTATGTACACGGCTGGTCGCCCTAATGAACTGTACTTTCGTATAACAGCTAACTTATCAGTCACCAGCAAATTATCGCACCTTATCTCGTGACTTCGATCTAGCGATAAAGCGAAGGTTTCCCTAGTTTATCAAAATCTAATGAAGAAGCTTACGTTGTCTGTACTATGTTCCTTTACAATTGCTCCACTGATAAGCTCCGACGACCTTACTGGACCCACCCTATAAACCCGTGTGCCGGATCGCGGATTAATCTAGCGCCTCGTTTCTCCAGATGCCGCGATAAGAATATAAAATCCACGCTGGCCACGAAAGCCCCGGCATAAAAAAGATAGTCGAGGGCTGGTGGTTCAGAGCACCAGACCAAACGACGAAACTCGTTTGATCCGAGCGACCGTCAGTTTTACTGGAAAAATTACTCGATCGAATCTCGCACAGATTTCTATCTCTGTCAATACTAATTGCGGAATCAATGAAACTTTATTACCTTAAAGACTAATCCGGACTAATTTTACTCTATTTAACGACAGCTTTGAAAAGAACTACAGATTTAATCAGAGTTAAATGTTAGACAAAATTCAACAAGGAGGAAGTAAGAAAGTGAAAGAAAATTAAATAAATAAAATCAGGTGAAACTGAATGTTAATAGGAGGAGCCTGACTTGCGGTCGAACGGATGATCCTCGGAAAGAAAATCCGCTTAAGTGGAAAATGGTAATTTTCGCGGGGCGGAATAGGTGTAGTTTTGGGGTTTGCGAGCTGTAAACTCGCGGTGACGCTCGTCTGCATTGTAGATCGAGATTGCTGGTCGTTTGCTCGGAGACCGCGTAGCCTCTTTGTTGCGTCGGAAGAAAACACACGAGGGCCTCTCTCCGATTCTAGTAACTTGGCTCGACTTCTGCGTCGCTTCTCGTATCTGCATTTCAAAATCCCTCGGCGAATCTTTGACGCGAAAAATCCGAGCAACGAGCGCCCAGCGAAATTCTCCTACTAATTGGAGCGCTGCTGGAACCCGCTAATTGTCGAGATCCGAATTTTTTAGTCCGTTTGAAGCTCGGATTGAAATTGCAATCGGACGGGAAAGTTTCGATCGGAATGCTAATTGAATAATTTCGGAATACGAGACGAGCCGCGCCTGGAAAAATCAATTCACTCGTTTGCTATTATTAGCTCCGTGAAAAATATACTTTTCGCTTTGAGCAGCCAGCAAAAATTCTTATTGATTTTTGCTCGTAACAATCCTATGAATTTTTTAATTTAAAACTAGTAACTATTTGCACGATACAAAACACGAAGTTTAATCAACCAACGTTTAGAACTCTTTCCAACGTGAGTCGTATAAATTCCATTTTGATAAAAATGGAAATTCGAAAAATGTTCATATATTCAGGAATATATTGGTTTTAGGAGAAAAACCAGCTGCAAAGGGCTGGGTCCCGAATACATATCCCGTATTTCATTTATCCTACAAGTTGTACAAAGTAGTTTTTAATGATACCGCAAAGGATGAAATTACTGGTAATAGTTTATCGGAACAATTAATAGCATGAAACTGCTTTGAGACGAAGTCAATCCTATTTTCCAGTTGGTTGTTCACACTCCTCGAGAAATATAATTGAGTGATTTCAGCCAAGTGTCTCGGGCAATATTTGCCATTGCTTACTGCCACGTTACATTTCCTTGCCTCGCAATATTGGAAGCTACATATCGAGGTTCGCGCAGCACGTGAGGGATCTCGATTTCTTCCTCGACGTGGCTGATATCTTCGGGTGAATTTGTGCACTCTTCTTCTCTCTCCTTCACTCTCTCTCGCTATCGCTCTTACTCTCGCTCTACTTCTATATTCGCATATTCTTATGCTGCGATAGCGCGTCTACGTCTCACGAACTGCTCGTTCTCATCCTCGAAACCTAGGTACATATATGTACCTCCCGCGGGATACCTTCTGGATATTTTACCGATTCCCTAAATATCCTCCCAACGCACTCGATATTTCCCTTGCATCCAAAATACTTCCCGTGGAAGTTCTGCGTTTACTCTAGCCGGCTGAGATTCTACATTTTCCATCTCCATTCTTTTCCTGGCCATCTCAAAAATTTATTGCTACTATTACCTTCCTGCTATTTTTCCCAAAATAAAACAATCCATACTGGAATTTTAGGTATTGGGTATACTTAGGAAGTGTTTGATCCTGTTTGATCTTGTCTGATGCTGTTTGATCTTTCCGTATGATCTTTTTGTGGAAAATTTGACGTATGGAGTTTCAAAGTTCATGATCGATAGAACAAAATAGGATACATATCGACTCGCATATGTGACTAGTATTAAAATTGGTTATGCATATTTCCTTCGGATATATTTCTCTCGTATATCTCATGCATACCTTTATGCACCAACCACATATTATACTTCGCTACGTAATCCGAGACAGTCAACGGGTCGTAAAGAACAATTCTATACAAGTGATTGTGCTCGACAATAAAATAGAGTCCAGCCGCAATAAAGTTCGTTCGCTCGATGCTCTCTCAGTTTTGCTTTACCCACTGGTCCACAATAACGCGACACCAGTAAATATACCTACGATCAGCGATCGTACGATGCCGAGGATTTCGGATACACTATTCTCAACGTAATCTATATACGTATGTATATGTATATTCCCAAGTCCAATACTCGAGGCTGACTCGAGCACGGACGTTTCCCTTTCCAGAGAGAAGAATATTTCCCCTGATTTTCCCCTTTTTTCCGCCACTTCATCCAAACTCTCGGCGACCGAGGTGCGACTCGAGTTGCCGTCGTTTGCTGAATTAAAAAACAGCACCGGATCGCTTGATCCCACCGTTCGCTTTACTTTACACGGAACTTTCGGGAACCCCGTTGATCGAGGACACTGCCTCGCAGGGAACTTGAAACTAACTTCCCCGAACTTGATCTCACCGGGGAGCATTCATTATCCCCGTATTAATTATGGTCACCCAAGTGCTTAACTAATTTGCGGCGTTAGACTCGCTACTGCAAATGTTCTCGTTCGAACAATCATTCTCATGCAAATTATCAATCGATAATTTAATTGTCAATTAAAAATCGAAACAAAATAACGAGAAGCCTTGATTTGTATCCTTTTTAATAATTTCGCTTTGACGAAGAATTCTCGTAGGACAAAGTCGTTTTAAAGAAATTCTTTAGAAAAAGAGAGATATCGTTGGAAAGTTTTCCTCAGAAAAGACCTAAATGAACTCGCGTCTCCCATCTTTGTATCTCCTTTGTATCGTGAACCGATTACAAGATCGAAGGATCGAAGTGGTCGCATGCTTCGCCCGGTTGCATAATTAAAATTGCACCGTTAAAGTAACACGAGCGCGATACCATTCGAGCAAGTGGTCCGTGAGAAGAGAAATTGCTCAGCTAGAGATTCCGATATTGTCCACGAGCAATACACCATACCCCTTTCTAATCTTCCCTCGAAAATGCGCTGGTAACATTGATTAAAAGCGGCTCATAATTCTTAATTTAATTACTGTCGCTTCTCATACGCTCTCTTGGGAATTACTATTCGAAATCGTTGCTTGGTTACATCGAAGGCGCACACCTTTCTCGAGGCTCCGCGGCACTTTCCTCCTCGTATCGAAATTGCATTTAAGCGGCGGCCCCTTTCGCGTGTCACTCTCGCGGAAACGAGGCTTTATTAGATTCTATGCGGCACTCACTTTAAACGAAGCAGTTCTTTAGACTGGAATAATGGGGGAATATTCGACATTCTTTCCTGGTAACTGTCTTACGTAAAGCCGAACGTTTATTCGTTGTGAAAATAAAATTACATATAATTACCAAATGAGTTATTTAAAAAGACGGAAAATGAAATATTCAAAATATGAAAAGAAGATGGGTTTAATGTGTAATTATGATTGAATGAATTGAATAATATTGTAAATGTACATAGTTATAATTAAGAACGAAGTTTTAAGTAAGAATGCGCTAGAACTAAGTCTCCCGTTGAGAAGCGAGTGTAAAGCGTTGCATAAGGGATAGCGGCGCCCTGCATAAAGAAAAGGAAGCTCGGTCAACTGGCGAGAGTCTCGAGTTAGTTTGGTAAGTGCAGCCATAAGGTGGCAAATGGGTGAGTAAGGGTGCTACTGCGAGGTACATAGTATCCTATCGGGATCATAAACCAAGGTGCACTGTTGGCGGAGCAGCTTGCCGGCGGCTGCGACAGCGCGTACGCATAATAAGTTGGGACATAAATTATGCTAGAGAAGCTTGGATCTCGTGCAATCAACCAGCCAGCGGATTCTAGTCCACTAATCTCTAAAGTAAACTACTGCGGACTGAGATCGCTAGTGATACTTGTCCTTCTAATCTTCCATTCTGGTTTTCTACTCTTTTTCTCTCATACTTTTTTACTGCATTTTCACGATATGAGTCGTTCACTCGCCAAATCGATTAACTTCATACAACACAAAAGTGGAGAACGGTAAAGAAAATAGTATGTATATTGTTTTTCAATATCCCTTTAACATAAAAATACAAACGAACATACAGCAATTCTTATTTCATCATTCAGAATAATATTAATGAAAATAAAATTTCTGTTGAGTTTCATTGCACGATTTCCATTTAGCGGGTTCAGAGCCTGAAAATAAGGCGGTGAAAGTGTTAACTCTGGTTCGTGACCCTTCGGAAATTCGCAGGAGTATCGCATTAATCTTACAAACGTCGACAACAGTTTCCCTATTTTTCCGCGAGAGTTTTTTCGAAAGCGCGTGATGACGACCGCACGTTGGAGTAAATACAGCTCGTTGTGTGTATCAATGCCTGTAGCGACAATTGCGTATGCCATAGTGGCGGATCAACAAATACTGGCTGGCTGGTTTTACAAGCCACAGGGTAAATTGAATTTCGCTGTGAACTTCGTGCCGACGCGTTTCCTCGCGAATATCTATTAGTCCGGGGGCTTTGTGCGAGCGTTTCGTTTTTGAAAAGCAGACAAACACGGAACTGCGGTCATCGATTCCTCGACGATTAGCAAAGCGGATTTATTCCTGGTGTGATACGGATTACGCTGGATAGACGATGGAGCTTCTTAATCCTTTTACCTGCGACACGTCGTGATAGAAAGCTGTCTAAATAGTCGACGATTGAAAGTACAATTAAAATTGACGAACCTGAGACTAATCTCTTTTGCTTTGGCAAAAAAGGAAATGTTGAAAGAATATGCCAATCATCCTTTATGCAGCTGATACTTAATTCTGATATTTTTTGGCAAATAAAAATGACATTGGAAATATTTGATGTTGATTTTAAAATGTCTACAACGTTGACACCTCTTGCAAAATTTGACATACATATAAAGTTCAGAAGCTTGTTGTTCGTACTTAGCAATTGGTATGCCTAATAAATTCTTATATTCTTCCACGCGACGTGCCAACATGCGAATAGCGATAGGTTCAGCATAGTTTGTCCTCGGATTTCCATTCGATCTGCAAGTCGAAGAAACTCCGTGCGTTACTCAAAGGGTCAATAAAGGTGGGGTGGCTGGCAAGTTTTCGAGTTGCCGGCGGTTCAGCAGTATTCGCGCTGGCTTCGAAGGCGCGGGGTCACGATTTACGACTGGCGGCTGCAGTGTTTTTGTTTTCGCGTTTCCAGCGATGTTTATCGAGGGCGTCGCGGAGCCTTGTTTTCCGGCAGGTCGCACGCACGCAAGCGCCAGATTTCGGGGGATGGGGTATAACGTTGCACTAGCATCACGTTTACTCGGCCGCGAGCGAATTTATGATTTACAAAAAAAATCGAGCCGAAAAATTCCGCGGCCTCCGCTTCATACCGTTATATCGAGCATCGCTTTCGCATCAACGCATACATATTACCCCCCTCTCATTCTCTCTCTCTCTCTCTCTCTCTCTCTCTCTCTCACTCTCGCGCGCTCTTTCCATTCATCCTCTATACGTTTATTTATGAGTACCTCCCGGGACCCCTCGTATTTTCGAAATTTTATAGAAACACATTAAACAGCAAGCGGACACAGGATTTGTTGCGGGGCATATTTGCCGCAGTCATGCGTCCGCGGAACGCGAGCACGCTACCGATAAAATCTGCCAATGACGAAGAATCCGGAAAATTTCCCTCTTTATTTATGGCGCTAATTGCGAGATTTCGACGGGGTCTCGCGACAATTCGGTTATAGATAGCCACGCTGGACGACTCTAAATCCTCTCCAGTGTCATTATCCGAAAGAACAGAGTGAAAGAGAGAGAGAGAGAGAAAGCGTGGAAGAATGGGGGAATCGATTAGCTCGTTTAATTTGTTTGAGTGAACCAACTCCCCGATAAAACGCGATGTGATTACGCAATGATAAATGTTGATGAAGATTCGTAAGAATCTTTCTCTTTTGAATCCTCTTTTTTTGCGGCCTCTTTTTTGCACTCGGTTTAGCTTTATCTTTGTGTTGATCGGCGCATTAGGCTCGCGCACTCGTTCAAGCCATCGAAAGGGAGAATTGACGAGCGTTGACTCTTGGGATTTTTCTATTAAAGCGATTTATCTGCAACTCTTGGAAATCTCTCTTTTTCCCCGGTTTCCCTCGCTCTCATTCGGCCAAAGTATTGTACTAGTACTTTACTCCGAGTTATCAGTCGCTCCCCGAGGAGCGTCTCTTCTCCGTTGAAAGTCTACTTCCCTTCACCTTTCTGTCCCTTTCAACCGGTCTTATCAGTACTAAGTCGGCTGGCGAAAATTCTGCAGTGCCAGTCATTATCCTCCTGCAGTTAACACTGGTATCTGCCCTTTGGGGTAAAGACTTTCTTCATTTCGGCCCGCACGCACCATTCAGATCCTCGCTCCTCTCGTTTACCTAACGGTCCCCCATTCCTCCATGGGACGATATTCTTCGAGGTGTAGCTTCTGCGAAATACTCCGAAGATTCCGCGAACTGTCTACTTCTGGCTTGGAACGCTTAATGCCATCTTGACAATTAGCATAACTAGGGATCTTAATATTCATTTTCAACCAGATTTTCTCATGTTAAAATTAATTATTATTTCCAATTTGCATAGACTAACGATATGAAGGCGATTTTTTTTAGAAAATAATCGACCCTTGAATGTAAAGTAGAAATCGACAAAAACCGGGATATTTTAGTTCGTAGAACAACCCCTCGAAGTTTGATCCATCCGCAGGTTTACACCCTGCATGTAAGTATGCATGTTATTCGCGTCAGTAGACATGCTGTATTCGAGATGTGTTTTTCATCAGAAGCGCCACCGTCAGCTCGAGTTTGACGCGGCCAAGCGAGCGGCATTAATCAAAGGATCGTGTCGAGAATTCGCGCATTCATCCGCGGCACTCTTCTCCGTTGAAGCATAAATTGCACAGTTCCAGCCGCCTCGCGCGATTGCTCTTCCGTGGTCCTGCAGTTTTTATAAGAGTGCCACGCGCGCCAGTGACGAATTTCACTCGAGCGAAACGGTCAACGGGTTCGAGGTTCGTCGACGGTACAGAAAAGGTCGAGTGTCATAGAAAGCAGCACACAGAAAAAGGCGACAAAGAGAAAGGATGACTTCTAAAGGTTGCATACATTCGTTGCACGAATTTTTTTTCAAGTACCAGTCAGAAACAAACCGAGATAGAGAGGGAGAAAGAGAAAACGTGCATAACTAGAAGAACATGCATATTTCAAGGACACGACACTAGTAATGCTGTCGTATTATTTTGCGGCGGGCTAATTGGAGATTCAGAGTCAAGAGGCGAAGCAAAAGAATATCATATGTACATACTCGCGACCCAGTAACGCAATTAATTCCAATGGAGGATGTAAATCTCCGACTGCTCTATTCACGTCACACTTCATACAGCTTCTGTTATACTCGGTGTAAATCGATTGGTGAATCGAACTTTGAAAGGTTATTCTACGAGGTGAAATAACTCTCGAAAATTGAGGGAGGTAATATCTCTGTTTCTCCACGATTTTTACCTTGTTTTTAAGCGTCATTAACAATATCGATGCAAAATTGCTCGTTTTATCATATTTTTACCCAATTTATTACTCTACTTTCAAGGGCTAATTATTTACTGAAATAAGCGATTCTCGCTAAAAGTACACCTTAAAGTTTGATTTATCGCTTCATCAGTATATTAATCCTGAATATTATTTCCATTAGTCCTTGTTAAATTAGATTTTGCGCTACCAAATACGTGGTAATAATTACAAAGTATGCTTAATTAAACAGAACATTTACTTACATTAATTCATTAGATTTCATTATATCTCATTTTACTTCAATCCATTACGTCTTTTTTCGTTCTATTGCGCTTAACATCATTTTATTTCATATCATTCCGAGGATTTAACCAAAGTGGACTCAACAGAGTCGTTGGTCTGTTATACGAAAATTTTTATACGTGAACACCCTTGTCGCACAAACAGTTGATATGAGGAAGATTTTATTCTACTGCACTATTCGCTGGATAGAGTTTATCCCTGTTGGTATTTTTCAATCGTGACGGGTGTTACACCTGCGAGTTTGACTCCCGCTGAGGATCGCCAGTTATTTATGAATATTCAGCCAATCGCACATCTCGAAAGCGAAGCTTGTGCGAATGTTCATCGGAATCCTCCTGCAGCCACAAACATTTATTGTTATTCGAGGGGAGAAAAAAAATTCTCCGCTGACTGGCGCATGCTGGGAGGGTATAAATCTCGGTTGCAATGGCTCGTCCTACTTCATATGTATATGTATATGTATATGTATATGTATATGTATATGTATATCATTGACCATCTCTCTTACTTCCTTTCTCTCGGATTATCAATATAAATTATAGAATCCGCTGCGAATCGATTCAATCGATTTCCTCGACGTAATGTGTGGTGGATAAATTAATAATAGAACGTTAAAATCGCAGGCGAAATACACTGTAACAATATAATTTTTCTAATGGATTAATTTGAAACGCGAGACTCTCACTCGTTTCTTAATCTCCCGCATTCGGTTTGATGAATTTCGCGATAGTCGCCTTTATACGCGGAATCATTTAAACGCTTACATTTGCGACTTTTAACGAGTCGAATATCTGGGTCAGTCTCTCTCATGATTAAAGCGATGCAGTGGAGACACGGAAATGCCAGGCTCAGGATGAAATTCGCATATATCCGATAATTATAGAATATTCCCTGAAAGGAGATAGTTACACTATAGTAAGATTATTCACTATCAAATCCTCTTATCACTGCTGCAAATGAATGAACATTATCATCATCACGTGTGCGATTCTTATTAAAAATGAATTTATTTGATTAATTTATTCGAGATAAGAGAAAAATAATTTCCACGCTTTGATTAAACGATTTCTTAATAATGACGAGTCATACCATTAACTATACGATTTTTTACACATAAAATGTTATTCTCCGAAATTCTAACCCTTAGAAATTTGTAAAATGTGCCGAGTATCCTGGTTGCATAATAATCGAAACTAGGCGAAAGACGTCGAGCGAACACTGCGAAAATAACGAGTACAATGGCGAAGTGAAATGGCGAGAAAGAGAGAGAGAGAGAGAGAAAGAGATAGAAATTAAATTCGGGAGGAAGCGTTGGGACAGGAAACATAAATTTCGGTGTGTCACTTCTGGATGGATTAATCGTGACGCGATGACGCGCTGGCAGAGAGAAAATCGGTTTACGGAGGTTCAGCTGGGTGGTTGGAATCCGCGGACGTGCGAAATTCGTACTGTCTATGCCCTCCCAGTAACATCATTCATATTATATGCTACAACTGGGAGAAGCGAAACTGCGCGAGACTTCGTCCTCTCTATCTTTTGGATTTAATGTTTCATTCAGGAGCAAACTATCACGGTCCGAAGCAAATCCGAAGCAACTGAGCAGTTGCCGAGCTCCCAGTGAAATCGGGAGCAAAACCGAGCTTCGTTTATTTCCCTCGATTATGTGGAGCATCGCGATTATAGCGCTCTCCCACGCTCGGTAGTTATCGATTAATTAATCTCACCACTGGTGATTGATGGCAGCCGAGCCCCTGATTTCCGAGGATAACTGCCGATCTTAATATAGCCGTCATTGATTAGGGTAATTAGCGTAGCACCAATTCATTTGTCTTCCAACTCCAATTTCTAGTTTTAATTTCACTCTCATTCTGCGACCAATTCTCCCCACGTTTAGTTAATCATTGAACAATCAATTATAAACTCAATAATGTCAAATTTAATTGATGCTCCAATAAAAATATTACTATTGTTAACCAACCGATTGAATCATGTTTTCCGCATCATTTAAGGCATTGAGACTTTAGCTTAAGTCGAGGTAATTTTGCGAATAAAATGAGGCGAAATTGAAGAAAGATCAGGTGGCAATTGTCGAGGATGAAAATGAGGCGAGAGGGGAGAAAAGGGTTAGTGGAATTGTTAGAGAGAAAGATTAAGAATCACAGATTAGGGGAGGATAAAGTAAAGTGGGTCTGTTTTGGGCAGAAATAGAAAGCAGAGTCCACTGGTAAGCTGCAGGATATCCAAAGTAACCGGTAGGATATCGAATGTCGCAGTGAGTCTGCCGGAAATGCAGTCGAGCCAATATCAGCACTGAGCGTGGCAGTTTGGCCGGGTGGCTCGCGGCTTAAACTTCCCCATTAGCGGCTACTAGTCGGCAATGTGTTCTTAGGTAAAGCGTTACGGTGCGGTGGGGCAGCAGAGGCGATGCCATCAACGACCTCGCTCGCTTCGAAACACTCGTTCACCGTAACGCGCTTCCTACAATCCTTGAATACCTATACGGATCCATGTACATAGTCCTTTCTTCTCTGGTCTACAAACGCTTTTGGCGAAACCCCTTCTCTTATCCTCGATTTCTAATCTTCATTTCGAGACTCATTCACATTCTATCTTATCCTACTTGTAATCGAATGATGTTTTCAGGCATAAATCCGAGGATATTTGATTTAGAGGATTTTTTGATTTTGAAATCCGACCGTATCATCCAGAATTTAACCATATTTGTATCAAAATATCTTTTGTTTTGAAAGCCAGATTTTACGAAAATTATTATCGATAGCTTTCATTTCAATGAAATTATTCATTTTGTGAAAATTGATAAACTCTCGAAAGGAAATATCAGGTATCGTTAGAATAATTTTAATAATGGAAATATAACAAATATTGTGTAGTTATGAGAATGTTTGTCTCAGTTATTATAACGAGAATATTTATCATCGAATTTCCATTGAATGTATTAGCATTATTTTTTATATCCCAGTTTCCATCAACAAAGTCCTTTATAATAAGTCTTGTCGAAACACAAACAGTTTGTGAAGCGCTGTAACATTTGAACCAGTAAATTTTTCATTTCATTATTCGAGGGTGAATTTTTAGCTTACAATTAGATTTTTCCATTACCGATTGTCATCAGAACCGTCCATCTCTCGATACGAAGCGGGCAGATAGTCATCGCGAGCTAATGCGTTTCGCGATCGAGACTAGTAGCAGATCGTTCGGGTGGCCACATCCGGCGCGCGTATCAGGTGTGTGGAAATTGGTCCAGGGAAGAGAGGAAGATTGCAGCCAGCGGAACAGTGGCCGCATTGCTTCCAGTAGCTCCAACGAGCAAGCAATTACGGGGGAAATTAGTTCCGTGGAATTTTAATGACCACATGGGCAAGTAAGCCGAAAGCGGCGTTCCAAGTAGCACAGTCCGAGTTAAAAAGTGATACTCCGCGGGCAAAGTGTAGGATGTTCCTCGAAATTGCGAGTCTTTGATACCGATAAACGTAATTTCCCCCCGTTAGTGTCGGCTGCTCGCATGCTTCCTATGCTTCTTTTCGATCGGCCGCGCCTCTGGCAAGCGATTCTTTCAGACTCCGCACATTTCGTTAACTGATTCAATTAAGATATCTCCGTCCTCTTGGGATGGCGAATTCTATCGCAAACTTCTAATCTGTAATCTCCAAAAAACCTAATTAAATAACAATCGAAACAACCAATGTAAAAATGCCCATCTAAATATCTGTTTTCAGTTTAATATTTCGCTTGAAAAACACTGCAAATAAATCGCATTTGCCCGGTATCATTTTTCACTCGAGCAAATGAATTTTTTCACGAGCTCCCCAATTTGTCGCTGTTACGCCAGTGATTTTGTTGCAGGGAAAAAATGTATAAGGCAAAATTCCCGTGCTTCAATATAACATTAATACCGATTTCAAAATTGGGGGGAACATTCGGCAGGAAATTTTCATTGGGAAAAAAGGCTTTGGAATATTCGCGTGCATCATATCTCTCGCTTTTTACGATCGTTTGGGAATTACATTAAAATTAAAAAATAGAGATTCGAAAACGAGCCTCTCAAAGTGACCTGGGTTCAATTCGCCTAAAGAGAGAATGAAATTGTCAAATAACAATAGAGGTAAATAATTTGGGTAGAAAAGGGGTACACATGTTCCTGGAGAAAGGTGGAAACTAATGGAGACGCAAAGTGACGGGTATCGAGTGGATTGCTGATGTTAAAGAAGCGCGAATGTAGAGTACTATTGGAAGGATCGGCGAACAAAGGATTAAATTTAGGCACTCGTTAGAACACGCGATACACGGAACGCGAAACGCACGAGTAAACCGAATGAAAAGCGACAGGCTGATCGAAGGCCCACGATCAGAACGACCGCGAATAAGATCCTGGTTGCTTCGAGAGCGTACCAACGCACGAGCAACATTCGCGGTGACACCGTTGAAAGCGCGCTAGTGCCAGTCACTGGTGCGTGCCACTCTGATCGATTTCACCCTCGGCGATAACTTTCAGGTGAAAAATACAACGCTGACAGACTATTAATTTTTTTTGCTCTCTCTCTCTTTGGAAATCTGCCCCCTTTTTTACCTCTTTTTATATTCTTTTCTACTCTTTTGTGCTTCGAAATGTGTATAAGAAAATAACTATTACGATATCATTTATTGTTTTGTAAATAAAGTAATATTCTGATAATTGGGCTCGAGTAAACTTTGCAATATTGTATTAATTTAATTGGATTATGAAGGGGGTGAAGAATTGGGCGAAGATTCGGGGAAAAATTTGTATGATCATAAATGGGAAAGAGGATTTGGTTTGTGAATTCTCAATTGGGTTTGCGATACAATGGGTCGCCTGTGTGCGTTAGGACGCAACGTAGTTAGAGGCTTCCTCTGTTAACGGGAAGATTCGTAGGTCACGAGTCGTAGTTGGATTGTAAACAGTCGGCGCGGTTCGAACGTGACTGACACAGACAATCCATGACCAGACGTAGTTAAGCCGCCGCTCGTGTGGTAGCGAGAGGCGGACATACCAGTGGTCGCTTCGAAGGTAAACACGCGCTTATTGCGAAGCAACGTCCTACGAGACATACTGTACATACCTTCATTTCAAACAAACTATTTTTCTTCTTTTCTATCTTCGACTTTGTTTGCGACCTTTTCATATTGACGATTTGACCCCATAGCTCAAAGTATTATATCGATATCAAAAATTAAGTGTATATGTACTTCCTTAGTTATACATGTATTTTCCCAAAATCAGTATTTTCTTTCAATAATATTAAAAGGATATCCAATAAAAACAAGTCGTACGAACATAACAGGAGAAAAAATGGTAGCGTGGATTTTAAGAATTTTTCAACAATTAGAGTTCGATCATTAAAGATTCAACTGTTACAAGAATCATCAGATTAAATTAGAAGAAATTTAACCTGATAAATTTTAGAGCTATTTGTTTTAACAATTCAAGTTCGAATAGTGGAAATTCAGTATTGTTACATGACTTCTTAGATTCGCTTTCCACTCGGTTACCGCGCTTCAGAGCAATAGAATTTTTACTTGGAGGGAGCCGTGCGTGTCTTTGTAACAAGCCGGCGCGGCGGTCTTTGCAGCCAGCGAGGCGTACGAATAGCTCACGAGAGAGGAAGAAACTTAACTGACAATAGGTTCTCGCCGATTGGTGTCTATTGTGTTGCGCTAACCGTGCTTGGTGTTTCCCGATAGAGAGAGAAGTCTGGTACTCGGCAGCAGCACGCGCGATCGACACGAGAGTCCGCGCGACAGCGGCGAGCACAAGCGTCAGTGGGACCACGCCACCAGTCGGCGTCGCGAAGGGCGTCGTCCTCTTCGTCGGCGACGGCATGGGCATGAGCACACTCACCGCTGCGAGGATCCTCTCCGGTCAACGTCATGGAAAGACTGGCGAAGAAGCGCAACTCGCCTGGGACAACTTTCCAGCTGTCGCTCTCGCAAGGGTGAGTTTCAACCTTTCTCGTTACCTGTTTCTCTCTCGATTCGAAAACTTGCGAATCTCGAGATGAATCTCTTTCGAAAATCGGATGCATTTCAAGTTTATCGGTAATTGTTGGATTGTGAATTTTTGCACACAATTATTATATTATAAATATAACGGATTCTAAAAAAATCTTCAAGAGATATTTTTCGAAATTACACACAAAAAGTATTGAACAAATAATTTGGAATTAGTAAGGTATTGGCAGCGTATTTCGGAAATATTCCAGTGCAATTCTGTAACGATAATAAAATGCATATTTGCATAAAGATTCGCAGTTTAGTTATTACACTGTTATTGGATAATTAACCTCTGGCAGGATTTATCGAGAAATTCGTAACACATACCGATAATTAGACAAGCTGTTTAAAGCAAAAATCTAAATAAACTGGATCTATCGATACCGATAAAAACGTCATAATAATATTCGGTATTCAGAAAAGTTTTCGTTGTTTCGATGGGAAAAATTGGAGTAGAGAAGTTTTGACTGATTGTTCTTTTGTTCTGCTTGGCTGAGTCGCGTTGTTTTTGCAAAAATGCTTTGTGTTCATTGTTGAAAATGTGAAAATTAATCAACAAGAATCGCGAGGAACTTTTCTGGTTATCCAATATAATTTATTGCATCCGTTTATCCGCGAAAGAACTCAGTATTTACGGAGCTCGTGTATACTCGGGTTTTTACTCTTTTACCGTTTAAAGAACTCTCGTACATCGGCAAGAGCCCCTTCGCCAAGACAAACACGAGGATTTTTGCAATTTGCCGGATTTCGCAGGGGAATTTAATTTCCAACAAAATGTGTGAATCGCGTAATCGATACGCTGATCGCAAATACACTGCTTTTACACCGAACGGTAAACTGTGAATGCAAACATTTTCAAAGAGATCTATTTTCCGCGAGAAATAACTGAACATTTACGAATACCACCATGTTATTCGGTGGTATAATCGTGCACAATACCAGGCTAGTGATCGCCCCTGTTCAACTGGGGTTATTTCACGGAAGTGCTGTTCACTGACACGCACAATATCGAATCGAATGCCGGAAAATATCAGCAGATATTATTATCTGTCACAAAAGCTTTCCACAGGAAAAACTAATTTACACCTTTGACTGATTTCTTTGTGAATAAGTGGCTCTCTTTTTCATATTCTGATTTGTTTTCAGTCCTAGAATTTTTAATTAAGAATAAATCCGAATTAAAATTCGTTCTCTTGGTGAAATAAAACAAATTCTATTTTAATATCGCTTAATTAGTCATTTAAATAGAAATAATATTTAGCGAAAGATTAATTTGTTGGGTGCAAGAGATTCTTCTAAGGTCATTGCATTATTTTTTTTTCCACCGTCAGTTGTATTCGTAATATCCTGAAGAATGAGTTAATCGTGTGTATTCTCGTAAATCCACCCCACTGCCGTCGGGGCGAACGTAGTTAGAAGAGAAAAGGGTAGTTTCTCTGTCTGCATAGGCTTTTGTTTTTCTTCCTCGGTTGGCGAGGCTTGTACGCCGACGGTTCACTTTGTCTGACTCGGCTCAACCAGCCCCGGTTGTCGTACACCACTAAGGCACTACTCTCTTCCACTTCGTCTTTCGCAAGCTCCGTAGTATGTATGTAGTACTTTCCACGCGGGGCCACTTCCACTTTCCCTCCGGAGAAACTTCCTTCGCCGGCTTAGCGAGACTCTCGACCGTCGGTTTCGTTCCGGATCTCGAATCCCTTCATTAGTTAATCGAGTCTCATAGCCTCCGGAAACGCGGATCTCTTCCTCTCGAATACTTTCCCCCAAAATATGCAAATTTTATTATTTACTTTAACGGAGATAAATCACTATTTATTATTCAAATCGATATTAATATCCTATTTGTATTGTTTCTTTGCGCAGTTTTACTTTGACTGCAAAAATTACAAATCGCAATCTGTGATTTGAATCGAGAAGCAGACGCAGCTTTGAATATAAAAAATTCTAAAATCTCGCATTGGTCTGTAGATTTGTGGTGAGCGGCCATTGGATAAAAACGGTGAAAATACCAGCTACTATCTTATTATTAAAACCTGCAGTGACTCATTAATTGGCGGTAAATTATAATTACAATATGAACAAATTGGATTTTACATTTTTAAATCGACTATTCCAATTTACTGCGTACAGAAATTACACCATAGAAAATTCCTTGACAATTACACTACATTTTTAAATCAAAGATTCTGATTTTAAATTGAAGACCAGTCTAAATTCAGAGAGCTTTGAATATAGAATTTTCTTATTTTGCCGTCGGCGTGCCATTGCCATTGTAAGGGCAATTTTCGCGAAAACGGTGAACGGAATGAGTTAATTATACAACGGCATGCAAAAAGAAATTGTCGAAAGCAGAAGAAGAAGAAGAAGAAGGAGAAGTAGAAGAAGAGTATCAAACTGCGATCCGTTTGACGTCTCGTTTGATCCAGTTTCCGGGTCGCCGCACAGCGTACATCTCTTCAGAGGTCTTTTTTATGAAGGGGTACACTTTCGCCGAGAAGAAAAATCTCGACGATATAATGGCTCGAGTCGGTCAAAGTTTCTCGAGTAGCGTAGTCTCGGCATTGAAGTCGGCGGAGGTGGTTCGTTGCTGTGGTACGAGCCTCCCATTCTCGTTAGGAAGTTCGGCCTGGAGTAGAACTTGGAAGAGGGAACTCGGCTTCGAAGTTGAGGAAGAGCAGCTCGCCGTTGCCACTGCGTCGCTCTCGGTATCGGGAGCTAATGAAAACATCGAGCCACTCGCGCGAAACTCGACCGAGCGGTTTGTGACAGAACTTCGTCTCCGAAGTACAAAAGAAACCCGAAAGAATTCTGATTCGAACTGGCGCGTGCCGAGCTTCTTCTTGCTGCACGCGACAAAAACTAAAATGACAACTAATGTAACTGCTTCAAAGATCTTGCTAAAGTTTTTCCTATACTGTTGGTATTGGTTTATTCATTCACACGTTCATAGAGTACTAATATTTATATTTTCGACATATTTATCCAATTAATATCTAATATCCAATAATAACACTGAAAATGGATAAAATTCGCGAATTATTATAATTTGCTGTACTAATCGGGAATTCTTGCAATATAAGATCCTATGATATTTGAACAGATTGGGGACTATCATAGTTTCATTATGGAGATATCTAGAGTCTGTTCTGCGAGTCTCGAAGATTTCTATCGACTTTTGAAAAATTATTCGTTAAATTGACGACTCTTCTGTAGAAGGTATTAGTTCGCTTTGTGCGGGGGAAATTGGAACATCCGCGAGAACAATTGTCATTGGTCAAAGGGACGCTCGCTCTCGCATTTGTGTCAGTAACGCGAGTTAGTAGAATAGGACGTATAAGCGAATGCAAACAGCACGCATCGAGAGAAAAGCTAAGAGATGCGCTCAGGCGAAGTGGGTGGATATAGTGAATATAGTAGAGGAAGAAGGAGAAACAGCGAAAGGGTTAAGGCGCATTAAATCCACGCAGCGGCCGCTTAATCGTCCCGCGCCCTGTAATTCTACCCTCGGCACTCGACCCAGTTTCCACGCGGGGCTCGCGAGACCGAGATAAACCGCTTTTGACCGCGTCTGACTGCTCGTCGGGATTTTTTTCGACCTTTCCTCATGGCCAGCCACGCGAGAATCCTCTTGACGGATTTCGCGGGACATTTTCTTCGCGGAGACCGCTCTCGAAAATGTGAAGAAGAGCTGCTGCAGTAGCATCCTCAAGAGTCCCTTATTATTTCACGGGCACAAATGAAATACTTTTCTCGAGGCTAAGCCCAGTTTACTTTTTGCAATCGCATTTTTGCCAGGTCGATACACTCAAAGAATTCCTCTCGAAAAGGAGGGATAAATTTTAAAAGGTATATTATAGAACAGTTAATAATGATGGCCTAATTAATATATTCATATACGTATCAACATACGCATAAGTTGATGTGTTGAAAAAAATCCGTATTGTTAACAATTAGACGCGATAATGAGTTTGAATAACTAAATATTATTCTGGTAACAGTACATCGGTGCTCGAATTGCTTCCGGTTTAGTTATTGTTTCTTCGGGTTCGTGATCGGCTTATGACAACTCTCGGAACATGCGCTAAAACTTATCAGACGCGTTACACATACATAGAGAGAGGTGTCCATGTATATACATATACGTATGGGTGGGGAATATAGACGTTGACTGGATGGTGGTTGGTCCACTCGCGGAACAAGAGAACTAATTGTAACAAATATGTGCGAAACTGTGGAACTACTTAAATATTTGACCGGGTCAACATCGTCAGGCTGTTTGTAACGAGACTTTCCCGACCAAGTTGGTTAGTTGCCGAATTGTTTTCGGGATCGGGTCAGCCAGTAACAAATTGCCCACGCCTGGCTAATCCTGAAACATTTCGCTCTATAATTACTCGCGTACGTTTGCAAGCGGAAATTAAGCAAGTTCTACGCGAGGGAATGCCTGGGGGAGGGGGATAATCGAACAGATGAGAAAACTAATGATAGTCGTCGTTCAGTTTACCATAATAATATAATAACAATATAATTGATATTCGGATAAATTTAGTATAATACCATAGGATAAAATGAACAATATTTATTATAATAAAGTTGTTTGTCCGGCTTTTATAGGAATTCGAAAACTGGACATGGCAGATCCGATGCGACACCGTACCGGAATAAAATCCCGGCTGGAGGAGAATCAGCTTCCTCCTTTTTCGCTTTCGTCCGCGTTTCCTGCTTCCTCGATTTTGTCCGATGGTTCGTGCCATTGGTTGAGTGGTCTCGAAAGATCCCAGGAGCATCCAGAGAGTTGAAATGGCGGGTCGCAGCCGGTTTCGGAATCCGGGAAAAGAGAAAGGATCGCGCAGGAGATAGTCCAGGGAAACTTTTCGGAGAGAAGCTCTATTGGGATTTCGAGATTCCTCTAGTACATGGGTTACGGTCTTGCTTATTATCCTTGCTATCGATTTATCCTTATTCGTCCCTCAATCTTTACAATAATACGTCTGACGAAGCCTCCAACTCGGAGGAAACCATAACTAGATTTTCCACCACTTTTCAATTTCCATTCTTTCATTAGTTTTTTATCCATTTCATAAATTCTCTCCATAATCGCTTGGAAATCAGAATCTATCTTTTCGAACGTTCTCAATCATATATTTAGCAATCCATCATATAATGTTACATTTTAAGATATTAATAAAAAGGAGAACGCGTTAAAAATGTAGGTTTCCTTGAAATACTGAAATATGACGGAAAAGGTCAGTTCGAATGATAGCGTGTGGCCTAAAAAAAGGAATGTTCGATCGGTTCATTAGCAAGAGAACAATCGAATCGCGATAGAAGAGTTAGGCCTGTATACCACCGATCAGAACTTGGCGAGTTCCTTCCACAAGGCCTCTCGCTTTTTCCGCCTTCCATCGGGTCAGCAGTGTCGTGCTGACTCCCGCGCTCTCGTTTAGCGCTCCCGTTTAGCACTCCCCGGAGAGAGGGAGAAATAGGGTAGCAAAAGGGAGGTCGTTTAATTCTTTTTCAAAGATAGATCATTTCCGGCAGTCACGATCCAGTTTCCATTGAATCCGCTCTTGCGGCTCGCGCGCTGTCAGGGCTCCAGGCACCGCGAGGCACCGTGACCCAAGCAACCCCTAACCTAAATCGCTCGGTCACGAGCTCCACTCGCGGGATAAATGTGAAATCCAGTCGTTGCTATCATCCGCGCGACGATTAACACGATAATTACAATTATTGTTTCTTCAGTTATTTTACTTGACTTCTAGTCAACCCGTCAAATAATAAGAAAGAAGAAGATTTGGTGTAAAACAACTAGGATTATTGTTGAGATAAAATCGTTTAGTTTAATAATGATTTATTGCAACTTAATGACTGTGGGGTTGTTGGGTAAACGTCACGCGTGACAATATAGTGTTAAGGACAGAGTTCTAGCAGCCGGAAGTCCCTCTTTCATCCTCTCGAAGGCAAGTTGAGAGCGCGCGATATAGGAACAATCGTTTGGTAAACGGCGCGGTTTACTCGAGAATATACGTCCAAGTTTCTCCACGTGCAACTTTCTCTCCTGCGCTCGACCCTTAGCTGGCGACTTGTTTATTATCCTGTTGATGTAACAGAACCCTGTCTACCTTGTCTCCTCTGTTCTATTCTTCTCGGACTCTCTCTCTCTCTTTCTCTCCCTTTCTCACGCTATCTCGCTCTGTGCTCGAGGAAATGGAACGCTATCGATCTCGAAGGTATCTTACTCGGTAACGAGTCTCGGTCTCTTTGCTCGCAACTCCAATGCACTCGGCTCTCCAACTGTTTACGCTGTTTCCGGCTGCAGCAGTCATGTGTGTCAACATATGTGTAACTTTATCCATTGAAAAAACCATCTATTATTAACTTAGCACATGCAACCCTCGATTTATGTACATAAGATGTACTTAAAATAATCTGTTAAAAACACACATTTAAAGAGACGAGTTTGTTAGAAGAAATATTGAGAATTAGTGAAAAAAAAAAAAAAAATGGTGAAAACGAATCTTCTTACTAGATTGTGTGTCGCCGTCGGCGTATAATCCGGAGCAGCAATAAAAGATATCGCTGTTAACAGTGGCTGCTCGTCAGCAAGCAGTAAATAATTTATGAGCTGGGTAAACAGTCTGAACGCGAGCTGGTGCATGTGACGCTCTCCTAATCACGCATCAAAGGAAATCGTAAAAAGTTTTTATTAGAGGTACTGGAGGGATTCGGCCGCTTATTGTCCGTTCATTCTTCAACTTCCGTCGAGTTCGTCGTCTGTCTGCTACTTTATCTTCGTTTTACGAAGTGGCCATTTAATACCGTCTTCCATTTTTCTCGGACGCCTCGCCCCGGGTTCAAAACGACTGGATCGGAGAAACTTTCCGCGAGAACTCCTCCGGCTGAGAGAAACCGATTCGGCATTCTTCGTCGATTTTACGGTTTCCCAAAGTTTGCGCATTAACATGCGAACTTGCCAAAAATTGCTCTTAACTAATCCGAAAATTCGAGATTCACCGTAAAATCGATATTCGGATCAGTCATTTTTTTTAACGTCAAAATAAGAATACCGGTATTATTTCGAGAGTTTTTACAGTAAGTTTTTACATAAGGAATGGGTGGAAAAGCGACCACAGGACGGATCATGATAAAAGATTTTCCACGTGTCACGGGTTCCTAATTCCACGGTAAGAGCACACAGTCCGTACCGTAAAATCTCTTTTAAAACTCGCGAATATCCTTGTTTTGGTTCGTTCCTTTGTCGATTGTCCTTCCTTTATTTGCGGGTTTGCAAAGAGCCAAATTGCGGGTGACCTTTTCCGTGGTTTTCTACGACCAATGAAATTCCGTCTATTATCCTGCGTAGAGCTGTTTTACCACGTCCCCTTTTTCGAAAGTGCTGGTGCGTCTGCTACTGATTTTCACGTCATGTTCTCGAGAAATCCGAGTGAAATTCGCTCGCTTAAGCGGAAAGTTACCGGCAACTGACTGTGTGCATACTTCGGTTGTTCTTCCCGCTTCACAAAGTTTCGCCTGGCGGCGAAGTACAATTTCGAAATCATTCGCGATTGTATTATTAAACAATTTAATTGCTACCAGCGGTACTCTTTGCGAAATCTCTGCTTTGTTAGGGGCGTCTCGCATGAGTTATAACTCCGTAATAATTAATATTAACTGCTTATCATTTTGCGAAGAGATGGGTGAAATTTGCGAGCACAGCGTATTTTTTGTGAGTTCTACTCGAGTTGAAAGGAGAGGAAAAAGTAGTTTGAACTGGAGGATTATATTGAGTAGAAAATTTCACTGGAGGCTGAGCGAGACTTATCCGCATTCGTGTCATCGGAGAAGTGAGCAGGGTTTGGTGGTTGCGCGCGTGTTCGCGTGATCCGCTGGCAGGAATTAGCAGCATGGCTCATTAAATGTGAAATTAGTGTAATAACGATCATCAACTCCCATGTTATCCTCCGTCCTCCCTCGCTCACTCTTGCTAGCCAGTAACAAGTAACCCGCGCGTTCTGATAAAAAGAATTGGCCAGTTAATTATCGGGACGTGATATACGCCCGATCAACTGGAGATTTCATCGACGGCATCGGTAGCACGCGTCACCGCCATAACGATTTATCGTTGAAACACGCACCACGTGACGTTTATCAGGATAATAATTAATTGGAGTGGGAGGACAGCGAGATTCGCGCAACTGCTCGACCTCTTCTCCCTCTTCTGGCCACTGAATAATTGACGAGTGTACCGGCATTAAAATGTCATCGATCATCCGCGTATTTGTTATTCTTCGAATCGACCGTCATCCGCGAATTTCCACTTCACGCCACTGACTTTCTGACTGTTGCGCCCTGGTTAATTAAATTCTCAGATCACGGGCTAGAATGCAAAAAGCTCAATTTTAAATTGACATATTTATCCCACGATTAAAATATCGGTCTTTACTCTCTCAAGTAATTGACGTCATTAGAGTTTATTTGAAGAATGAAAAGAAGAGGATGTTTATCGAAAGAATTCACATAGGAAATTTTTGTTTTGAGAGAAATTGAAATTATTGACGTATTCTGGTCGTTATTTACCCAGAGACGCGAGTATAGAGTATAGAATTGCAATTGACTCTGCGCAGTTGAAATGACATTCCACTCGGTATGTTCAGTATTTGTAAACGGTCGACATAAATGGCAATACGGTACCCCAGGGGGAATTTCAAAAGTTCGGTGCACTACATAATTCTCTTTGAGCTTCTCGGCGATGCGGATGGTAGTTCGATGGCTCTTAAGGCAGCCATTAATAATGGAACATGGGGAAATTGAATTATTCAATTACCATTTACCTCTGTTATTCTATAACGACCGCCGGCGGGTCACAAGGTAGCCGAAAATACGGGTGAACTATGTGAAATAATTAACGGAGCAATGGAGGATTGCGTTAATGACAAGCGAGCGAAAATAGCGGAAGCAGTTGGCCACGTTCGAGCCACGCGATCCGCAGGTTCGCGGTTTCAAACGATTCCAAACACAATATATCTCGAGAGCGAGAGAGAGAGAGTGATAGTTAGTAGGGAGATTAATCGGGAGAAGGTCTGGTAAGACAAGGTAAAACGTAGCTGCGATAAACCATTCGGTTCTCGAAGATATTTATTTCGCATGCCCTCAGCTCTATTTGGTTCGCTTTAATTTCGGACAACTGGAAACGATATAAATTCGCTTGACAGTAGAATAGGTAGTCGTGGTAGTATTGTATGTAGTAGGTGCTACTAGCCGAAGCGCATGTCGCGCGGCCTGATTTTCTCTTCCTTCTGAATTCGATGCGGACTCCATGCACAGCACGTCCCGTGCATATTTCAATCCCTTGCCACGACATGGTACCAACCTTCTCCTGAAGAGCCTCTTATCCAAACTGAAAATACAGCACTCGCCAACCCGCTGCTTCTTTGCTACTTTGTGCGACTGCTTTGTCAGTTGACTCTGAAATTCTTGGTTCCATTAGCGACATTACTCTTGGGAATTTCAACGCTTTCAGCACTTTTGATACTAGTTTTTATAATTGGAGGGTGAATGTTTAGATCTGTGGGTCACGAATACTTTTTGGAATTTTCCCCATATCTCTTTTTGTTCACTGTCTGCGTATGGCACTATCATTGATCTCTTCCACTACCAATCATCGCATCACGTTTCTACCAACATTTAATACCTTTCACACCACTATCAACCTTTTCTTTCCATTTTTAATCTTCATCAACAATCTGTCCATAAATAGTCTCGGCTTGAACCGCTCGAAATTCTCCCCCGATTTGCCAAAAATAATCACCGCGCAGTATCGCGTTCCGAAAAGCCGTTCACCGAAAGTCGCCGTGTTTAACAAACGGAAGGGAGGTCGTGACGAGGGGCCGGATTAATAAACCTGGAGGATCGATCGATCGAACGAAGGATGGAGAAGGGAGGTAAAGAGTCGCGGGGTCGGAAACAAAGCCGCGCGACAAGTCTTGTAATGAGGGTTGAACTGACGCGTTCACCGCGTGATACGGAAGCATAGAAAATAAAAGGAGCCAGCTGTTTCACCCTTCACAGTATCGTGGGAGGATGGAAAATGAAAACTTTCGAAATCCTGATTTAATGGGAAGCCGATCCGACTTGTTTTCTCGTTAGGTCTTTGAGGGGTTGAGAAAGAGCGACGAGGTGCTAGAGGAATTAATAAACTCGACGTATCGATCAACAACGCGAAAGCGACGTGCTTCGAAGAAACGAAGTCGAAAGAAGAAGAATCGCTTCACTCCAGGTTCTTGCGAGTCTCGTGGACTTATTTTTTTTATCATAAATGAACACGCGACACAATAAATGAAACTTGTTTCGATTTGCGAGAATGGTACAATTTTTCTCTCTTGTGAGTCAATTCAAGATTTCCTCGAGGAAGGTGCCACTGGCAGCAGAATGCAATGAGAAATTGAGTCGCGTCGATTTTCCAATTATCATCGCCGTTTGCTAGTCGAGGCGTGAGCTATTACCCATTGCGACGGCAATTTATAAGTCTGCTCCCTCGTAATCACGTTTTGCGTGCCTCGTAGTACCTTGTTACACGCGACAACGAGTCGCACTGTAAATTTCGCTCGGCCGGATTAATGATGTCATCGTTCGAAGCGCACGAAGATGGATTGTTCGTTTCGCAATTCAATTCGGACGCGAATCATTTCACGTAATTGGGAGTAAATAACCGAGGAAAGGTGTGAACACGTTGACCCATGGCAGAGAATCGATTCACCAGCTGTCAGACAGATTTTTCTGACTTCTAATCCATCAGCAAACTCATTGTCAAATGTTATTTCCCTAAGAAAACGGGTTACAACAGATTTCTTTAAATAACAGAAGATCAGGAGTGGATTGAAAATTCCGTTTTCTGGATCTACGAAAATATCAGGGTCGATGTTCAAGCCGTTTTATTGAGTTGAGAACGTTGGTCGAGGCCGTAATTTAAAAGGAGCATGGATAATGAAATATACGGAAAAGTTCAGGAAATATTGAGTTCACGATAAAACGTCAGTCCGTACAATGCACATTTATTTTTGACTCGGGGCGGATCGTAAACACAGGTGACTGCCATGGCAATCGAGGTATTAATAAATCGCGAGGTCACGTGGGAGAGGGTCAGCCAGTCGTAACTAGTCGTTGAAGAAGAGAGGATAAGTTAGAGCTGTCCGAGACGTTTACTGCTCCTTCGGAAGACTCCGAGGTATACCTTAAACACATATATCAAAAGGGGTGTGTGTATCCAGTGGTACACACGAAACAGTGGGTATAGCTTTGCAATATCATCCCCATGAATCATAGGGAAGTGTTTCGCGTATCTTCTCGGTCGTTTCCTGACACTTAAGATAGATTTATGCAGGTTCCGCCGCGTTGACTAGCTCCTAAGCTGGAGCCGGATCCCTCTAACGCCTTCCTCCCTCTAACGTATGGGGTGTAATCAGCTCTAACGACACTGGCGGAACTCGTAAACTGAAAAAACACGAGCCAACCAGCTAGCTAGCTAGCCATCCAGCCAGCCAGCCCGCCAGCCATCCAGCCAGTCAACCGGCCGCAAAGTGTACCGAGGAAATTGGAGAACCTCGGACTTGCAGTTGCTTTTGCGTAAACCTCATTATCGAGCTTCGCTCGAGTTTCTCGAACTTGGTGCTCGTCGTTGTTGGCTACTGTAACGGAAAACCCAAACCAAGACTGCTATAACAGAAACCAATGCAGAATTAATCCTTTTGCAAACGACACGTGTTAAACAGACCCTGAATTATTTTTCCTCATTAATTCGACGCGAAAATTCTTCCTCTTTGTAGAATGATTGATTCATAGACCTGTTAGTAGATTTCTTCTGTGAAAAATATATTCTTTGATATATTTCATTTGGAATACATTTTCTGCATAAGATTTCTTTTAAACCGGAAATAGAAAATCAGGGGTCGTAATATTTAAGCAAACAAGTTGGCCTTAGTCGCCAGCAGCAGAAACAAAGGTTCCGAGGATAAAACAGACGGTGAATTATTTTTCCTGATTAATTCAACGCGAAACTTGCCTCGCGCTCTGACAGATTAATTCGACCAAGAGTCAAAAGAACAGTTTTCCTTGCCTGGTTCAGTAGGATTTTCGCGGCTCGCGCCTCTCGAGTACCGAGAGAATTTCCGCTCTTCGCCGGATCCGCGTGAAAATTAAATTAGGTCTCGCAAACATTCTCTTGACGGGCTTCTCATTAGCTAGATTACATCGGGAAAATCCTGTTTCCAAAAACTCCTACACTCGCGCGAGCGCGACCCATTCAAACTCTCCTGTACTTCTGTTTTCGCGCGTGATTCTCATTACTGACGAGATATTAGCTCTTCGCTTCTCACTGCTTAAGCTTCGCTCTCGCGATCTACTTCACGAAAGATCTCCCGGAAAAATTTATTCAATGAGCTTAAAAGCAACTTCTATCGGCAGGAGGCTTCATCGAGGAATTGGGTTGTACCAGGTGCACACATTTTGCAATCTTTCCTTCTTCTGTTTAGAATTAAATTATTATGAGATTTCCTCCGGCGTATTGCGTTTCGCGACTGAATCACTGCCTTCGGAAACTCGCTATAAACCTCGCCCTTTGCGAGCTTCCGTGACGTACTACCACTATTACGGCCACGACTTCTCTCTCTCCACGTGGCGCGTCTTCCATTCGCCTTCTTCTGCCCGATAGCCATTAAGTCCGCAAAACGGCGACCGGAGGTCGTCGTAACAAAATATTTTTACAACTCGCCTCGAGTACGTCTTAACGTCGATGCAACGATCCCATGGGACCACCTCTCATTATTACCGTAGATACTCTCGACGTAGCAACTTTATGCGCGAGGTCTTTACGAACTGCTCCTTTAACAGGAGCAAAATCAGTCTTTTAATCAAAAATAAATATATAACTATGTATCGAGATATTCCTTTACAGGAATCTCTGTAAACGAGGCGAATTAGATATTTTTTGTATTGTTACTCGTTTCCAAGGACTCGGTCGACGTATAACGTTATGTCACAGCTGTACGGCTGGATCTTTGGCAAAAAGAAGCGTCGGGTCTGTTGGATTAAATTTCCGGGGAAGGAAGTCTCGTGTCGACGCGACGTGGTATGGCACAGCGTATCGACTTAGCCGTATCGATTGCCACGACGACGAGAGTCTCGAAGAAGAAAAAAAAAGAGAGGCTGTGTGCAGGTGCTTCGTCAGGAATGTTTGCGCAATCTCTTTAATTGCGAGGCTTGGCAGGCTCGTTTCACGATGTAAGGCAACACCGGCATCAACCCTGACATCGGATGATCGATCTGGCTGGCCGATTTCTTCGCTCGTTACTACGGACGTTTAAATATGGCTTGGCCGACATATACGGGCACAAAGTGGCCGCAATAATTTAGGCCTGCGATAAGCATCGCATCGATTACTTTCTTGGCACTCTTTACCCTCCATTCGTTTCGCTAGGGGATTCCTTCTCCTCGCGTTACTACCGCAACAGCGAAACAAAAAAACCAGCCGAATTGGGGAAGCTTAGACGACCCGAAATCTTTGTCACAAAAATCTATCTTCTTCGAATCGAGTGAAGAGGACAATACGCTGAAAAATTTACTGGGAATAGAATACTAAAGAAAAGAATAGCTTAGAAGCATAAAATTGTTTATTGAAAGAGAAATATGTTATAGTTTCAATAGATTCATTTTGGATTTGTTGAAATAGGAGAAAAATGCGATAACAAGGGATTTAATTATTAAAAATAATTCTAATGACAAGGTAAAGTTTGGTGGTTTGGGAGGAATTTTTTTTCGCGGCAGAATTGTTTCTCCGGACATTTTGTGAAATTCGCGTCTAACCCAGCTCTCTAGCTACTGGCTTTAGGATCTAATGAGGACATATTAACTGTGCCCGAACGAAGGAAAGCCTCCGGGGAGAAACTTGCTTACCGCGGACATAAGGAGAACGAAGTGAGATCAGGTGCCCCTGGTGAAGATGTACACTCTCTATTTCTCTTTCCGTCTCCCCTTTCAACGATCGTTCGAAGCACAGTCGAGAGGGAGAATTTTCGAATTTGGAGAAAAATGCGCCTTGTTAGAGTCGCATAACGAACCATCTTTCCAGGGAAACTTTCGAGGGTTGCTCATTACTCAAAATTACTTGTAACAAGCTGTTTTACTCTCGCGAGCTTTGTGTAGAGCTTGGACTCTTGATTGGAGAACTTTCGCGAGATGCGCATAATTTTACTTTAATTCTCTTTACATATTACAAAAAACTACTTCGCTCGTCGTTTATTCTATTTTTCTCCTAGGGTTGCAAAGAGCTTCGCAACAGGGAAACTTCAGACCAGTAATTTCAATTTTAAAATAGAATATTTCCATGAAAAAAATTATTGCAAGGTCAATTTACTCATTCTCTCATTAGGAAACTTAACTTTAAATACAATCTTGATCTGACCCTAATTAAAAAATAGCCTTAAGTTTGAATTTTCGCTAATAACCGTAAAAGACTTGTCCCTTTCGCGGATGATATATCATCTATAATGTCATAAATTTGTTTTTCAACGGGAATCGACTATGATCAGAATGTTTGGTGTAAGCGGTCCTGATAAATAATTGGAGTAGGTGCGTAGTCGATAGGAAATGGGGTCACATATTAACACAAAGAGCGTTTATAATTATTGACGTTGGAATGCGGGGGGAGTCTGGTAGGTTATTGTGCAATTAGATCCAGTAATATTCAGGGATTCGACGTGACGAAAGCCATCGGAAGCCAGGAATGTAATTAAAATCGATTAGATGTTTGCTCGGTGGTGGGTCGTCGTCCTGGTCACCGTCGCCACTCATTGTCAGTCAGTGAATCCACGGATCGTCAATTGTGAGCTCTAGAAGCGTTTAAGCTCTAGTCAAGCAAGCGCTAGTCGCGACTAGTGGTTCTAATAAAGTTGAAACTTTTGGGATTCCATCGATCGGGAGAACAATGGTAATTGGTTCATCGTGGGCTACTAGCGTGGCTCACTTCAATCTATCTCAAGAACGTTGCAATCGAGGATACCGACTAGTAGATCCCTTCTAGAACTGGAACGAGATTACTCGCCTCGTTTCTTTTGGCTTTTTATTCGTACTAGTGCCATCGAACGATTTCCAGAAGATCTCGCTCTTCTAATGAACGATTATTACGCGAGGCAACGCCGATCCAGCTGGAAACCAGATTGTCAGTGATTGAGTGCTCGAATAAATAAGAGCGTATTCTTAAGGCGGCCAACTCCCGCACAAAGCAATAATAAAATCGTAGAATTCTGTTTTAAAAGGGGGTGCGTGATACTATTCACCGTTTAATGATACGCTATTCAAGAAGACCAAGTCGAGGGAATTTGGTAGCTCTCGCGAAGAAAACGGGAAATTCAGGATCATTAAGATACCCTTTGAAAAGAAATTCAACTTGAACTATAATTATTGGCGGATTGCAATCACAAATGGCTCGCAATTATTCTTGCAAGGTAGATGCCGACAGATTTTTACCGTCGGTCGATTTCCTAGGGACTAGAGAAAAGCAAGATTTTTATTCCTGAATAGAATTATGAGCCGGTTTTAAAACTCAAACATCTCTCTGTACATCGCTGCCATTTTTTCGTGGCTTTTTTAACGCACGCCATCTACATGGCAATCGTGTCATTCAGCTCGACTAATGAGACTGTACGTTTTTCGCGAAATCCTCACTTTTTCACCCCTCACGCCCCTGGGATTGCTAATTAGTTGGGCATTTTGCGTTAATCCACGCTGTTTAGCGGTGGTGATTCGCTCTGCTTCGAGATTAATAAGCGTGGAACCGTACTTTGCGTTCTCGACATTGATAATCTTGGTTCGCGGTCTTCACTGCGTAAAAATCGGCTTAGAGTAGATTCGGACTCCGCCGGGTCACAGGCCTCGAATTCAGAGAAACGATAAAATCCCATATGTTTAAACATCTGTTAGAATGAATTTTAGAAAAGTCTATTGTGTTTGGTTTGATTTGAATGAGAAAGATATTTTCCACACGATAAATTGTTCGTTTTTTGTCATTTTGTCGATGACTCGGCGACTGGAGAGCCATTGCGAATGGGATAGTGCTCGGAGATCTACAGGTTAATTATAAAGCCGAGGCGTAACAAGTGGAGAAGAAACAGAGGACAAGTGGCAGCGACAGTCGCGCCGAGTCGGGGTAAGAGGATGGATCGACAATCGAAGGATGGCACGGATTCGAGCAGCTGGCTGGCAATAAAGTCCATCATCCGTACCACCGAGCTGCACGTCGCTCGTAGAATTACGCGGCGACAGTCGTAAAATCGAATGGCAGATCTGTTTCGTATTCATGAATTCGTCACCTTGGCAAACCTCTTTCTCTCTCTTTCTGAGAATCCCACGATCCTAGGTTGCCACGACACGTGCGAGCTTTAAACTGATAGAAGAGGAGAGGAATAAGAATAATTTATTGGGAGGAACTTTTCGAGAGCGATTTCTTTCATTTCATTTCTATCAATGATAGTTGCAATAGCACTTTTAATTATCATATGAAAATATCATATATGACGCTGTAATAGGTAAGAAATAAAATAATAGGAAAATGGTAAGAAATAAATTGGAGTAAATGGGGGAGAAAGGGAAGAGATTTAGTTTGACTGTTCGAGGTTTCCTGTACTGTACGAGCCGAGTATAGAGGTCTTAAATTCCTCGATTCAGTAAAATCAGGATGCAGCAGGGCAACGAAAATGCTCGGTGATTTGGTACTTCGACGTTAATGCCATGGCAAGCGTTTTGGCTGCCACTGCCAGTGGATTACGGAAAAGATTTAGACGAGGCCACCGAGTCGAGCCATCGACACGCGCTATTGGTACTATTGCGACCTTTGCTTTTCTTCCACCCTTCACTCTCCCATCCTGTATTCTCATTCTACCAGTACTAATTAACTAGTTGCACTGCCATTCGCTCGGCGCTACTCGAATAAACTGCACAAGACTCGGGTACAATCGCGGTATTTCTGACTACTCAGCAAATGAGAATTCAATCTATCTTGTTTGGAATTTTCGAGAAGCTCCAATGCAATCTCGCGCATAAGTTTTATCGGTTGATTAAGTTTGAAATTGAATTCCATTACCTGAATGGCATATTGCACACGAAACTCTTTGGCTTTTTTATAAAATAAAGAAGAATATTGACGTTGCTTTGATTATTGAATATACACATATGCTCAAGCTTGATTAATTAGACGCTGTCATTAGCATCGAGCGGAAATGCTGGGAGAATTGTCACATAGGAGGTCTCACATTTCAATCCAATAGCAGGATTATAATTGAAAATTGATCTCGAGTCCTTGATTGATCTCAATTCTTGAGACTTTCGCTACGGAGAATACAGGGTATTTATTACATCGCTGAGAATTCGTTCCACTTAACTCACGGAAGAAGTACATACATTTGAATTGTAAAGCTGATACTCCTTCGCGAATTAACAATTTGCGAGACATTCCAGTAACTTTTAAGCGATGTATCCTATAGCGAGCTTGTGGCGAGCTGTGGAAGGCAGTGCTTGGCATGCAGATTTTTAGCTTGGAAATTCCCTTGCGAGAATATTTATCCGCGAAGCATTCCTTCGAAGACTCGCGAATCGCGCCGACTACGCCGGAAACGGGCTTAAGTCCAAATCTCTTCTTCCCGGCATTTGATTAGCATCGGAAGAAAAAGGGAGTTTCAAAGAAAAATTTGTCCACAGTCTTTTTTTTATTTCCAAAACTGTGAAACAAAATATTCCGCTGATTAGGGTTGTGTTCTTTTATATGTATTTCAATAACATTTTTCTAAGATTTTCATTGAATTTTCTAGCATTTTTATAATATATTCAATTTCCATTTGGTCAGAAGATTGCAGATTTATTAAAATTAGATTGATGAAAGTCATTAAAAGTTTTCAATCCTATCAAACTTGTTATATTAATTAAAATTAGATTGATTAAAATCATTCAAAGTGTTCCATCCTCTCAAATTTGTTAAATTAATTGAAATTAGTTTCATTAAAATTATTCCAAATTTTCTTTAGTCCATCAAATTTGTAAAATTCAATTAAATCAGCCTCATTAAAATAATCGCAAGTTTCGATTGAATGAAATTCAGTAGATTTATGAAAATTATGCAAAAGTGAGAAATTTCGATGGTTTTGCGAAGGGAAGGAAAGGAAAGTATTCACATTGAAGTCGATGGTGTTAGTGTCTTCGAAGAGATTACTGTGTCACCCAGTGACCCGTCCATTAGATGTGAGATCTTCATTCGAAGAGGGTTCTGAATCCCCGAATGTGACAGTGGAGGGTCCCTGAGGGAAGTGAAATATGTCAGTTAACCCATCCCTCGCGGATCGTCGTCCCCCGCCTCCTCGTAATACCGCTTTAATGGGGAAGAAATTGTAATGGCCCTCCACGGCCGAGAGAGTACTCTTCCTGCGCGGAATGTAAATTCCGTCGGGCTAATCATTAAGGTAGTTCCGCTTGATTAGTCGGCATTTGGCCGAGAGTGCCGAGTGAACTTTTCCTCGGCGCGCCAGCACCTGAGCAAAACGAGCGGCAAAAGCCTCGAGGGATTAGGGTCAACCACTGGGCATCCATCAGCCGCGGCTTCTGCCAGCAACAATTCCTATAAATCCTTGCCTCGGCCGCAAAATACTATAAGCACCTTTTATGTATACAAAAACCCGTTATACCGGGTGACTCGCTGGAAACCATTATTTAAAGGGACTCGTTACCTCCTGGCTTAAGCGCATTAGGTTGCATTGTAAGAGATTCATCAGCCTGATGCACTTTACTCTAAATTATTTCATTCCTTTTTTTTTGCTCATTAGAGTAATAGTCAAAATCGAAGAGTACTCAGACTTAGATTACTTAAATACTTAGGAACTTAACAAATCAATCGACTGTGAAAATACTGTAAACAACAAAAAACGCGATTTAGAAATTGATCTATTTATGGGATTTCCCAAGTGCATCATAATATTCCGAATTCATTTAAGACCCTTCATCTTTTATTGAAATGCATAGCTGCAAATATTTTTCTATGAACTCATCCAGTATAGAGTACACGCTATATTTTTATCTCGAGGAAAGAACACGAAGCACTAGTTCTAATTTACGGAGCTCGCCAAAGATTTCAAATTCACGAAGAGCAAAGTGCATCTTCCACGAGTATCTTATTCTCGGCGTTAGCATTCATCGTGTAGGAGGAGAGCTCCGTGCGAAAAACGCTGCTCATTTTCCTCGTAAAGCAAATTTCCTTTGCAGCGCCTGTGATAAAGTATGCCTGAGATGGAATTACTACGTGGTGCACGCGGTAACTTCAAGCACACACGCGTGTGCACTGCACGCGGCAGTCAGCAAACGCTAGAGAATTTGGATAAACGAAATATCCGCACTCGCTCTGTTGCTCCGTCGAATTTCTCAAGTTTATACAAAGTCCTTGGAGTCCTTAACTCCGCGAAATTTTCCAGAGAAAATTGCTCTTCTCTCTGTTTCGCCATTTCTCTTTCTCTTGTTCCTTGACTTCTATCTCTTTATTCTTTCTCTCTCTCTCGCCAATCTGCGCCTCGCGCACGTTCATCTTTTGTTTTTCACGACTTTTCCACCTCCCGGACAACTCATCCCGACTGTTTTTCCACTTTTCCTACTTAGAATTTTTCTATTGTAAAAATATCATATAAAACTATTAGTTTTCGACTTCAGAAGAGTTTGTTTACTTCTTCGCTTTATTGCAACACACGCGATAATAATAAGCCAGTTTTATTTGACGGATGAAAAATTGGAAGAGGATTTTTAAGCGATCGTTAACGCGTACCGAAGCAAATTTCATCAGTCGAATAGTTGCCAGCAAGGAAATAAAGTTTTCTGCACATTTTTCACGGCAGGCCAATTTCTCGGTCGCGCTCTTATTGACCGCGGCATGGTTGTTAGAGGGTTGATTCGTCGATATTTCGCGAAACGAGCGACAGAATCTTCCCGGAGGGGATAGATACCTGTATAAATCGTTCCACGCAACATTTCACTGCGACAATGGCTTGCGCAGAGAATCTGCACCTTGAGAATAAAACAGTGGGAACTTTCCCGGGTGATGCATTTCTCGCGTAAATTCGGTTTGGTCCTCTATAGCGGGAGGACACCAGCTCGCAAGCGAGATTTATTCTGCCGACGCCACTGTTCGAACTTGTTTACGCTGACTTTATAGAATCTACATGCGAATCGCTTCGTAATAAGTTCGACACCCTTCTATGAATTAAATCAATATTTCTTTAAACTATTTTTCAACATATTTCAAGAATATATATCATCAACTATTTTTAAATATTCCCAATTAAACCGTCGAAGTTAATATCTAATAAATATAATATTTTGTATAGACTTTGTAACCCGACCGCAAAATCCACATTTTGAAGAGTGATTCCGTTGATGAGACATCATCGCTTAAAAATACGATAAAAATTCATTAGCCACCATTGATCTAAATCTTCCCGATCGTTTTTTGTACGTCTCTGCGCGTGTGTCCGCAACACACGAGCCCGTAGATTGGTCGTATTAAGTACGCGGCGATAAGCTCAGCCGGGTTAAACGTCAATACGCTGTTCCCTCGTAACCGGTAGCATTACGCTAACAAATTGCACGCGAGGCTAGCTAGAAAATTGGGCTTTAATTCGCAGGAGAGAGAGTCATTTTAAAAGGTTGCCGATGCGTGGGATACGAAATGCCTGAACTATTGCGTTACTACCCACTGGCATCCCGCCGCCTCATTATAATCCTTCGTGAGCCCGAAAATCCATGGGCGAGAGCGCAGGCTGAAAACCCTGTTACGCATATGTTATCAACACGCAATATATATCGTTATCTCTTTTCGAACGTAAATCCTGTGTAAACTCCTCGTTGCAACGAGAGGTCCTCATTCTCTTGTTATTTCTGCTTTTTCTCTCTTACTCTCTTTTTATCCTCTGACTTGACGATTTTTACACTGACTTCAAATATGCTTTGGCAATTTTTTTAGACCTTCCAAATTGTTGCTAAAAATAAAAAATAACTAAGGGTTTCTCGAAGTATTCGATTTTATCTCTTGAATTTCCCTGTTACGCGGGATCTCTTTTTTCATTGATGCTCTCGTTGCAGCTCTGCTGGATCATATTACCCCCGATGGGGAGTATTGTTTTTGGATCGCGTTCGAGGATTCTCCAGTGTCGAAAAGCGAAATTAGGCAAATTGCAAAAGTTTGTTGAGTCCGCGTCGGATTCTGTCGAGGATTCGCGAGAAAGAGAGTAGCGGACGAATGTTTTGTTCGCGGCTGGTCTTCCTCTTGATAATTTAATTCGCGGAACGCTTGCATTCGTGATGAGGAGTTAGGAGGGGGGGATTTGCTCTAATTACCGGAAACTGAATCCATCGACAGCTTACTGGGCTGGAAGCTAAATTCGTTAGGGCGCTAAAACTTTTTGTTGGCAGCGTGAAACTGGGACGCTGGGAGAGAAAAAAAGAGAGGAGACGCTAGAGCTAGAGAGACAGAGAGAGAGAGAGAGAGAAAGAGAGAGAGAGAGAGAGAGAAAGAGTCGGCAAAATAACCCAAATAATCCCTTTTTACGCAAAATGATCTGTACGGGAAGCGCAAAATCTTGTTTGGCTCAACTAATGTTTTATGCATGAGATTTTATTTTTGGTTCAATTTGTGTTAACAAATCCCCCCACTAGAATCTTCTTCGGACGTGATTAACCTCCTTCGTTATGAGGATAATGAGCTCATTTCGGTTGCCCCATCGAATTTTTATTTCCCTGCCTGACCTCTTGATGCCTTCCACGCGACGTGAATCTTTAAGTTCCAGTCATTACAAGCATCACGAGTCGAACCACCAATCCTTAATCATTATATTTTCCCTAATTTACATCTTAATATTCCACAATATATTTCGCTTATATCGCATTATTCCATCCAGCACTTTACCATATTTTCTTGAAAATATCCAGGAGGATTCGATTCGAGTTAAATTGAAATGTGCGAATAATTATTTTGTAATTATTCTGTCGATATGTCGACGTAACCGAACGGATACATCGTTATCGGGATAGGATCAGGGGATTCTTCGCAGGCAGCAAGTAGTTTAATTAGTGTCGTAAAAGTTAGCCACCGAGAGGACAGCGGTAAACCGAGCTTTATCGGTCAGTCCAACCGCATTTCGCGTCGTCGATCGAGTGATGTTGCAACACACGCCGCATGGAATTTTTCCCTCGATTCGTCCCGGAGCCGCCATTCGGGGACTGATAAACCGCGATCCGACGATAATCGCATTGAGGGCATTCAAAAGAAGGGCTCTTTGAGCGCAGTACATTTTTAATGAACAGCTCCGCCTACCACGGCAACGGGAGTGGTGGCCATCATGAAACAGGGAAATAATGGGAAGAGTAATTTCCACGAAGGAAGACTAATTCCATTCGGAACCGTTCGAACCTACCTGGAACTCACCTTCAGCATATTTCACGCTTGCACGAGGAAGTATTTGCGAAATGGCTCTCTTGAGCCCTTTTGAGCCCTTTCGAGCCATTTCGAGCCATTTCGAGCCGTTTTGAGTTGCGGATAGAGAGAACCAGAACAGACGAGCTATTTCCCTAGTGCGCCGCCATCAATACTGTGGAACGGAAGTTCATAATCGCTGCTGCTCGCTCTTGCTTTCTCGCTCTCCTCGTTACCAAAGTCTTTCTCCACTCTAATTAATTATCTTGACTAGCTCGCACATTCGCATGGATTTTGCCGTGGATTATCCTGGTTACGAAAGCTGTTCGCGACCCTCGTATCGTACCTTACAGTTGAAAGACAAACTTCATAAAGGACCGTGCTTTAAGTGTAACTAAAAACTGATTCCGAATGTAACACACATTATTTTACATTATTTCGCTAATAAAAGCTGCCATTGAGAATTGGTTATTTCAATTTAATGTTCAGTATCAATAAAAGACGTCTTCAAGTTCTTCAGAATCTTTACCGATCTTGAACTTTTAATTATTCCAATTCGAATTTTAATTTTAACTCAAATATTGCAATCTTTGAGTTACCTAACATTTTCGCTGAAACCTTTTTCACGAAGAACCGAGATAGCAAAGTTCATATGGTCAATGACTAAATAGAAAATTACCTGCCGTATTCCTTTACTCGGGCAGTTCGAGCGAACGAGGCTCTTAAATCGGTGGCGTTCCCTCCTATAACTGGTTTTTTTATCGCCAATTAGGTGGCAGCTATGCCGAGGGTAGATTGGATGAACGGTCGAGTGTTGGACAGGTGAGCGTTTCTTCTTATTTACTTGGACAGATTTAACCCTTTCGCAGTAGTGGAAAACCCAGCACTCGGTGCATCGTGGCCAAACCTTAAACCACGGGATTAATTTAAAGTAATGCGAAGAAAGGAATTAACGAGTCAAATCGTTCTTATCCCGGAAAAATGAATGAAAAGGGAAACGGATCGTTGTACTGGCCGGATAAGCCGTGAAATTCCAAAAGCAGTTTGCGAGTGACGGGGAATGGCTCGTGAAATTGTATTTTACGAGATGCACCCTTTCTCCACCTAGTCTAATTAAACAGCATAGCCCGCCTCACAATTTCTCATTGCACCCCGCGGGACCTGTTTTCATTCGGATTACTTATTAATTTGGAAGTTCAATGGAGGGAAATTTCATCCGCGATTTCGCGAGTAATTCATTTGATAAATCAGTCGAACAACGAATAAAATTAATCTGTTTCTGAGGGATAGAATCGAATGAATCTCTTGCTGGCGATAATAAAATCCAATTAAAAATCTGCTTCTTTCTCTTTTCGGGATCTTTATTGAAATCAGAAGAATATAATATTTGCATTGTGTCAAAATCTCTATAACAATAATCGAATTTCTAGAATTCCCCTTTTGTTATTTCTGTCGTGAAGAAGCTCGTGTCGCGAATTATCCCCTTTATCCAACCCAAAGACAAAGCTGGGGTTCAATTGTTTGGAGTGCAGAGTATCGCGACAGGAAGACATTTCTCTCGCGGTATTTTTTTGCCACGCAAGGTGAGAGTGAACGAAGGAAAAGATAGAAAGAGAAAAAGAGAGAAAGTATAAGAAGACGGTCGCATAAGAATCTCTCGCTTGCATAATTAAGGTCGCTCGTCCCAGTGAACAGGCAAGTATCGCTACCTCTCTCTCCGGAAAGCTTAATGACGCGAACCACCGAGAAGCGGACGCGCCGCACCCGAGGAATAAATAACGAAGATTTCTAAAGATCGCATGCACTGCCCTGCAGCATTACTTGCCTCAGGGCTCTAGCCACCGATTGGAAGAACTGCCAGCTCTTCTCACTCGAGAAATTACTCGACGTATTATTTCTCGACGCCTACGCGTCATGATCTCTCTGGAGAATGAGCTGGAATGGATCCTTCGGGACCTAATGAAGCGCCGACGAGACTAACGTCCCAGGGAAAACTCACTTCGCGAAATGCTCCTAATCATCCAAAGACTTCAATTACTTTTCTTCTACTACGCTTTATTACGAATTATGTGGGGTACATTTGTTTGAATCATCTTGTAATCGTGATTTATGTATCTCGGAGTAGCTTGTACTTGGATTCTCCGACAGCTTGTCATATATCACAATAATATCGTGAAGAATAAGAAAAATAATCTGTAACATCGTTGAATAATTTTCGTGTTCCAATTAACAAATAATTCAGTTTTTATCCTTAATCTTCACTATTTGAATTTCTCTCGATTTTGGTCAGTCGATCATTTTCCATAACTTGATTCTTGATGAAATTGATCCGAATGAATAACTACAACTGTAAGGTGAATAATGAACGAACCTCGGTGGAATAATTCTGCTGAGAATAATAGCGACAGGACGAGGGTAATTGCGAGCGATACGTAACTGGCCCCAAGTGAATTTACGAGACAAGGGGCTTTTTAGGGTATAGTATAAAAGCGACGGATGAAGACAAGTAGAATTTTCTCCGATGAATAATAGTGTCTGGACTACGATTCCTTTCTTGCCGAGTTAAGTGGACGGTACTAAGACGCAGCAATATCGCTGACGATCGTGCATTTGAATCACCCATGAGTATCGTTCGAGCCATCTATTTCCCTTGCGCGATTCGCAACGAGCGCGCGCGCGCGCGCGAGCGGCCCATTATCCTCAAGATACTGGCTGTTTATCCAGGGCAACTACTATGTATACATACGTAAACACGCGTGCCGGAGGTAAACAGTACGTGCGCCCGGTAGCAGACTAGTAACGTAAACCAATATACTCGTAGCTCGTCAAGTTTTCCCTTGCCGACGATAATTCGCGCTTCATTTTCTGGCCAGCGAGGAAATTTCAGGGATCTTCGCGGTTCCGGCTAATAAGTATTCCCATAGCACAGTTATTTCTTAGTGCTTCGCTCTCGTAATTCCTGCACTATTAAGATAACTGATAACTAAACTGCGAATCTTTATGGAAACATAAATTTCATTCTTTCTCACAGACTGTCAAGCCTTAATTTAACTCTAAAAACCCTTTTCTAAGAAACGATGATTCTTCTTTCGTACTAATATCGGTATTTCTGTCTTTATTTAAACGAATTAAATCGTTATATTATATTTAATAAAACAATTATTTTGAGTATATTGAATGAAACAATTTTCGTATTTCGAAGAAAGATTGCAGTCGAGTAATAAATTCTAGTTCCGACATTTATGATCCTACGCTTAGGTAATATTTAGTAGCGTCTGCCAGGCCAATTAGTCCCGAGGATCCTCCTCCTTTCACATTAATTTTCAATGATCTATGAGCGCCTCCGGAAATTCTAATTCGCTGCGAATTCTAATTCGACCCAATTCAAACCGATAGACCGATATTCCCAAGCCTGTAGGTAGTCGTCGGAGGGTTGCTGCTTTTGGTTGGCCGTCGCAATTGCTCGCTTTTGGTACACGCGAGAGTTAGGGGATTCGTGCGTAGTAATTTTTACGGGGAAGATTCGCTGTACAGGTTTATAGAGGAGGTGGGGTCGACTGCGAGAATGGGTAAGTGGAGGTAGCAGGCTGCATGAATCAGGGGGGAGAGAGCTATAGATCACGAGGCTCGTGGAGCGACCGGCTGGAACTAGTAGTAAGAGACCATATAGATCAGCCATTCCTCAGCGCATGTCGCCACTAAGGTTCCTGCAGAGTGCAGACTACTATCTCTAGAGACTCTACGCGAACTCTTGTCCAAAGGAAAGACTTTATAACCATCTCACTCTTTCTGTTCCTTCCTACTACCGTTCGCATTTTACTACCACAGTATTTTTTATTAAAAATATTCCAAATTTGTCCTGCTGAAAGTAATAAAATTAATGTTCAATTTATAATGTTTCGTCGACAGTACAACATTCATATACTTGTCTCACGAATGCACATGCAACTAAAGGAACACAACATTTAATAATTCGCAGGGTGTCGGATGAAAATTTTAATTTTTTTAACGACAATATGTTATGTCTGGGGAAAACCTGCCGGGCTATTTGCAACTCCGTGCAAATATGAATTCTTGGGACATGCATTCAGCGTTCGCGGTGTTCACGAAAATTGAGCTCGACATTATTTTAGAAATGCACTCGCGCGCACGGTCAAACTTGTTGGTGACATTTTTGCGAAATAAGAGAGTTTCTCGTTCTCTCTCGCTCTTTCGCCGTCTGTCGTTCTACGTGTGACTGCCAAGTCCCATCGTAGGAAACTCCACTGTTTCCGGGGGAAATATTCCCTCGCATGCTACCGGTATTAATCACTTTAATCCGTTGCACGCGATGCATAAATATTCGCGGAAGAGATGCGTGCCCGAAATTCAACACCGAGTAACAGTGATGTTTCGCGAGGCGCGAAAAAAACCTGAGACTCGGAGCGATTATGGAAAGAAGAAGCTCGTGTGCTCAAGTGGCATTCCTCGGTATCGTTCTTTGCGAAATTGCCTCGCTGAAATTGTATTTCACTTCTGGGCCGTTTAGCCCGAGTAAGACACCGACGAGGAACGTCGAGCAAATCAAGAAACTGTTGAGTCTGTCAGTAGTATCCAAGTTCCTTATTGCACCAGTCTGCTCTTTGGCCCCTTCTTGCATTTAATATTCGGTTTACCTTTGGAATCCCAAGAATTCCACAATATTGCATTTTATTACTTTTAAAACACTGCTTTAAAGAACTTTTTTCTAATAATTTACTCAAATAGATAAAAATGCAGGTACGTAGAATAACCTAATTTGAATATTATTTCTATCGTTTACAAATCGCTGGTCCTTATAAGATAATTTACTTGAACGGATAAAAATTAATTGAAGCTTCAAGATTCAGTAATTATAGGATGGTTCATTCGATTACTTTTGAAATATTTAAAGAGCATTTATGTTATGACGATGAATATGAAAGAAATTGAGGTTTAATAAAGTGGATTATTTTTCGACTGAATCGCAAACTTTATCGGACTGTCAAAGGGTTAATGTGCCTGTGGGGTAGGTAAATAATCCGAGAGGAGGGAAAGGACGAGCAGAAGGGTAGAGAAAGCGAGTAGCTGAGAGATACATGCGAGAGAACAGCTGGCAATGATCCAGGATAATGTTTGGTACAAATTTCAGCTACACCGCTCCATCATCCGGCTATTGTGAAATCGACAGCGGGATAAGGAACGAGTCAAGCCACCCGAAAAATTCGTATTTCCGTGTTGTGATGGGCTTTTTTCGTCGGCAGAGCGAAGGGTGGGCTTGCCCTCGATCAGAAACGAAATTGTGCCAGTCGCCCGAAATGCTTGCCCTAAATATTTTTGGTCTAAAAAATAGTCAATTACGATTTACCTAACCGGAAGGTCGTGCCATGAAACTAATTTCGAATCGCTCGGTAGGCAAATACACAGAGAAGCACTGTTAAATTGAATTACCTCGTTCTCCAGAATAAATCGCTTGTCACGCGACGACACCTTGTTCTTTTCTACAATTTTCCTTTGCAATTAAATTCCACCTCGAACCTCGACTTTTCTACGAGCTGTGATCCGCGAGAATTGGAGTATGATTTCGAAGTTGGAATCGGAGCTTTCATCGCAGTGACGGCAGCTGCCACGGAAAATGTTGTGACAGACACTTTATCGGATAGAAGGCTTTCACTCTTTGTCGTATTTTTAAGCTTTAATGGGAAAATCAATGTTTTATTCTCGAAAGTATTCCGATCGTATCGAGAAGCTTTTCCAAAAGAAGAGCAATCATGCAGACAATTTCTCATATTTTCTAATACATTCTATTAAATTTACTAAATAACATATCTCTTCTAGATAATAATTTCTCTTGTTCGATCCATTATAAATAGAATTTCTCATAAAGTTTCTATTAAACAAAATTCATCACAGATTCTAAACACATTTTATAGAATTTATCTGCCAAATAATAGTATTTTTTCTTTCATCCGTCACAGTATTTTTCATAAAGTTTTCATTAAACAAAATCCATCAAATCGAATTTCTCATCCGGACGCTTTTATTCTCTATTATTTCGAAATGCGAATATTCGCACAATACTATTGTACTAATTTGCCAAGTTTTCGTCGAGTTAATCCCGATGACAAGGGAATCACCATTCGCAAATTCACGGCATACATATCCTATAATAACCGTGGCGCACGAGTGAATAATCCAAATTCAATAAGCGATTTTCGTTTCCATTGGTTCTAAGTGCGTTGAAACGAACCAGTGTATTATGCAAAATGTTTTCGCGATGAATTCGTATGCAGCGCAATGGATATATTCATCGAAATCAATTGTACAATGCGTCAAATTAGTTTCAAATGTCCCGCGCTGTCAGAGCGTGCCACCGGCTGAAGTAAGCGCTGCCTGGCCTCCCCACTCCTTCCCTACGTCACAGTTAGTCGCGACTTGTTGAAGCAGCGCACGCCGCGCGGTCTCGCTGCTTCGAATTTTCTTGAATTTATTCGCGAAAAGTGCGTGATCGGCCCCGCGAATGTGTTCGGTGTGTGTGTGAGTGTACAGTGAATCGTGCAAAAGCAGGATTATCGCTAGGAGTGTCGTAGTTCGTCCGTAACAAAGGAGAAAGCTGCCGGCATTCCCCCGGTGACAATGGCTGCTACTGCGCAGTGAGTCGCTTACACTGAGATTTACATTTTGCGCTTGCTCATTCCCGATATTCGGATTAAATCTTGATCGATATCGATCTTAGCATCAATTTGTATTATCGTTTTGTCATTATGGTTATATTAAACAGAGGGGTTTTGACGAAATTGTCGGGTAGACAAAAAACCATATGTAGAGGTTAAATAAGAAAGAATACATTGATCGATCGGAATATTCTGCACTTATCAAAAGCAATACTCATTACTTCAAATAAACTGTTTCGTTAGTTAGTTAATTTCTTTCTATTCTGCGATTCACTTCGGACCCATGCCTCGTCGATTGTCATTGATAGTATGATTAGAATAGTTTCGCTCGCAAGCTTACAAGCTTCCAGAATTGTTTTAAAGCAAACTACACACAATCTTCTCGTATTCTTTTGTACAGCGAGTGCTCCGCTATCTCGGTAGTACGTATCACTTTTCATTCTTGCCCATTCGCGAGTAGACAAGCTGAATGTGCTAGTCGAGGGTCCTGAATACATACGCAGCTCATTTCAAAATACATAACTTGTACAAGTACATACTACGTACATACCACCAGTCAGCCACTCTGTCTTTCACTATCGCGTACACGCGCTCGCAAAGTTAATCCTCACACAAAGAACGAAATCACCTCGCGAAATTCTCGGGCATCGAATAGCGTTACTGCGTGGGAAATGGAATTTCTCGCGGTACGGTTAGTAGGCCATTAAAATCCCAACAGGCGGGAGAAGCGAAGCGTTTCGTCAGCGGGGTAAAAGCCCATTCGCGGATTCTCTCGCGTCGCTTGAGTCGATCGGTGTGTTTTGATCTTTTTTTTGCCGACGATTTCAACGAATTACAACCAACAGGAAGTTCGCACTCGCATGATGCTAACGTTGCTCGTGACAATCTCAACAAGGATTTCGGAATTTCCTTGTAAAGTTACTTTCTACAGTTACTTTCTAAAGTGAATAATATATTCTCTATATAGTTTGTCTACTTTTCACATATATGGTTTTTAATTATCTGTTTTATCTAATTTCTACAAAATACATTAGAGTGCTTGTTTTTAATAGAATCCTTTTACCTTTCTGCCAATCATTTTCAACTGATTTTCTTCTTGTACTTTGTACCTTTTTGTACCATAGAATTTTCTCAGTAGCCTTATATATATGTGTAGTAATAATACTAATTCCATATCTTTTTCTTGAACCAATTCGTTCAAACTCCATTTCCCTATCGAACTTTACGCGCAGCACACGTCGCCCGGAGGTCACAGCGACTGAAAGCATTTTCGAATGATGCGCCGGCTGCGAAGTTTCGCGACCAAGGACACGAGGTTTCTCCAAATCGAACGGGTTAAATGGCATGCTCCTTGCGTTTGACAAGTGCTAACAGTTCCGTTTTTCGCATTGTGAATTCTGTTTCTCCTCGGTTTAACGATTGTAACCGCGGAAAATTACCACCCATAGAATCGCGGCTCGGATTCGTCGAGAGAAATATTTTGGTATGGGGTTTTCTTTCGGAATAAAAAGAGATACACACGTGTGCGTTGAGTGATCTGGGCATATCGCTACATACATACAAACATATATATTCGACCGGGTATCGTATTACGGTAACCGAGCCTTGCACGCGACTCGGAACAAAGGGAGCTGACGATGAAATCCATTGAGGCGAAACATAATTGAATCTATACGCACTTTGGCGAAAAACTCGCTGTTATTCTCCGGCGCAACAAAGCTTCGAGTAATAATAGAAACGAAAGCATATTTCTACGTTCTCAATTCGCTTTCTCCAGCGAATCAAGGGGTACTTTCATTCTTGCACGATTTACCTCAGTTGTAGCCCGATGTTTGTACGAAGGAATTATACCCGCGGTTTCTTAGCTTTCGCGAAGCAGAATTTCAGGTCTCGTTTAGCGCGATAAAAGATGAAAGGCTTTCTTTAAGCGAATTCTCGGGGTTCTGAGCGAAGTATTTCGACCGTGGATTTTACAGTAGCTCTTGCGAGTGTACTGCTACATTTTAAAGCACCTGAACACTTACTCTTGTGCACTCGTTTATTCCCATGCGCGCAGTCGATCTCGATGGATCCGAATCCTCCTTCCTTTAAGAAACACTGGCAAGCTCGTATCATATGTAGATTGAATTTAGCTGGAATGTAACTCGAATCGAGATGCAACCAAGAAACTTTAATGCTGCCAGGTGTCACTACCTAATAGTCGGGCGTTATATGGGTATAATTGACAATGAAAGGGGGGGGGGGGGGATGTCGCGGGTAAACAGCGGGCAGAGTAATACTCCCATTATTAGCAAGTTTAATCTCAATCAGCCAGTCATTCGCAAATTCTGGAAGGGGATTTACACTTGTGGTGGAAACTGATTATGTTCCCACATAGTGTATTCGCTTCTCTATATCTATCGCTTTAAAGCACACTAATGCCCAGACATTCCCGAGTAATTAAATATTCGTCCCGATTAATTGTGGTTCGTTTGTCGGAGTAATGTTGATTCAATTCGACTGGCATATCGGCTTCAACGTGTCGGCTTTCAACTTATATTGGCTTTCTATAATAATCAATTCGATATGGATTCAATGTACGAAGGTAATTCTAAAATCTATCAAATGATTCTTGCATTTGGATTTCTTATTAAAATTAATTCTACTGGATTCAGAATCTTGAAATCAGGATAAATTGAATTCCGATCAGTAGACTCAGAATTCGCACTAGACCGTAGTTCTCCTTCTCATGTGCGCAATAAAACTCGTCGGTTACAGCGTAGATTAGTCCTGTTGAATAAAGCAACCTGCGTGGATTATAAGTTTCGCCACTGTTGAGATAAAACCGCTAATCCATATATGTATTACGATAAAAGCACTTGCGTTGCCTGGTGTCCTCGGTTATCAGGGTGGTAGAAACGCCCGGCAGAATTCACACCGTTACTACGCTTTAATCCTTCTCTTCCAAGAAATAATATATGAAAATGGTATCCGTTGATCCTTTGCAAAAGCTTATTTTATCATTTACACAACTGACGCCGTGTGCGCGTCTGGGTTTCAGAGGGCACTTCAACGTGAAGGACTATCAAGGACTACACATTTCTAAAGCAAACCCGCGGGGTTTTTTTTGTTTGGGTCCTTTTTTTCGTTCCGAGGCATGCGAGTCAATTGATCGAGTTTTTGTTAAGCCATTCGAACAAAAAGCTCTTGCCTGAAAACGGACATATATAAAACCGATCTAATGTATTATTAATAAAACACAATTCGCTTTGTAATCGAATTATCATAGTATTTCCAATGTGTCAAATATATTAATAAATTAGCTTTAATTCGGACGATTACCCGACTTAGTAAACCCTGGAATAATTTCGAACAATGAAATTATGCCTTCAATTTCACAAATTAAAATTTCAACTGTATTTAATATTATTTTATTTCTACAAGTGAACGATAATTGTTTTTAATGAAAAGCTTGCTTTCACTTTTCAACTTTAATTACGAGTTTTAATATCCCTTAATTCGGGGTTTCATTTCAAGTTTCAAATTTGGGAACCATGAGAATGAGTTTTTTCTGAATAAACATGTGGATTACCAATCTCTTTTTGAAATCGTCAGGCACGTTTTTTTTAGCGATACGCCCTGTTCGCTCGACCGCGAAAAGTTAATCAAGCCCGAAAGCTCGTCGCGATAAAGGATTCTCCTTGCGCGTGATCCAATCTTATTTGGGAGATTTGAATAATCGAGAGATAAATCGCGGTGGTATTCGTGCCCGGTTGGTTACTGCGCGTACCCACCGGAAAATGAATGGAGCTCACGCTACCCGTGGATTTCGCTCCACTGACACCGCGTCGCCGTTTTCGCTGTTCGTCCCGACAAATACATACATACGAGCCGAATAAAAACAATATTATCGTAGAGATTATGCTCGGAATAACCCAAGTCTTGCATGTTCAACTGCATATACATATGCATATAGAAACTTGTATCAAGGTTGTTCAAACTTTCTTTGTCCCACTCTCCGTTTAATATTTTCCACCTCTTTTCTACAATACGTATTACAATCAATTACCATCGCGTTTTTATATATTCTGTCAGATCTTCCCTCCATCTTTCTTTTGGACATCGTGATTATTATTCGGATGGTTAATTAATTATCAATATGAGAATATTCGAATACCTATAGATTCACGACATTCAAATTTACTTATGAGGAATTTACGAGATCCTCTTTGTAGAAGTATTCGAGTAGATGTAGTATTAATTGAACCATTTACTTGGGAAATGTGGGGCCTCTCCAATTGAGACGATTCAGCTTTTCCTCTTATTACGACCGTAAGAGGATTTTCCCTAGAATATCATAACTTTCGCGTAATTCTCTGGTTCAGCTGGATTCATTATAAGAACCGTGTGTGTACCGTGGAATATTTCAATTTAATAAATTCATCGAAATGTTCAATATAATCTCGCTAGTTCCTCTTTACGTGCGCTACAAATTTTGGAACTTATTACGAAATTATTCTAGACTCTGAATCAACTTATATTACTCATTAAAAGTTGTAGATTATAATATCAAAGTATTTTACCTTTCAATATATTCACTCAATACCTCATTATTATTGATATGATTATTATCGCTTAAGTATTACATTATAGTCAATAACACGTCAGCCATAGAATTGATACATCGATGACGTGTATGTAACATGTTTCATTGATTCGTCGAAACCGCGCAAGACCGCAAATCCGGCAAATCATTTCTCTATAATGTGGCCATAGTGCAACTGTCGAAAAACTATAACTATCGACACCCGGCGAGGGAAAACCAGAGGATTTGCCGCATTATGCAATTGCATTTGGGAATCGATATACATACTCTGTATGTACTCCCCAATTATCCACCGTATTAATTCTGTTACGTGTCACTGGCAATTATAAGCCGGACTCGATTACACGAGGCTGGCGTATTGTGCGATTGGGCTTCGCGAATTTTAATGTGGATCAATATTCAATTGGAGATCGACGCGCATCTCACATCGCAGCTCATTTTCCCAACCCGATTATTTTGCAGTGGATAAATAAATGGTAGACATATCAGGCTTTAATTTTGACTTTAATATTTTAGTCAAAATCCAGTCTTTAGATTTATGTTTCTTATTCACATTCTGTTTTGTATCCAAACAAACATTTTATCAATCGTTTCTAAATATATTTAACATAAATTAGAATCTGAAAGTTCTAATTTTCCACTAACTATTTTATTGAATTGATAGTTTAAAAAAGAAGTATCTTTGTTCCACCGACAAAGTGGATAAAGTGACGGCGGTTGGCATTATGCGCACATTGTTAATAAAAGTAGGCTTTGCCGCGAAATGAGGATTATGAGCGAGGGCGTTGGTGCGCACATACATGGATAGAATACATACATGTATACAAGGGTGGATTTTCGCGGTTATAACTATCAGGCCGTGAATTAATAAAATGAAAAGCCATCGTAAACAGGATGCTCGCGCGAACCTAATGGAAGAAGGCTTTGCACGAGGTCGCGATTACATTTATGACTGCGGGAGATTTGCAGTCTGCTAACTGGATAAGCCGGAGATGCCAAGTTAATTTAAAAGGACCTTGCTATTGTACTGCCGAGGAGAAGAATAGTTAACTCGCCTTTCATTTTCGTTAAATAGTCCCCGCAACAAAGTGTATACTGCACCAACTCGCTTATTGGCTTCACGTAACATACATTTTCCTGGGGAAAATTTCAGATTAATATGCAAATTTTCATCGGTTAAGCTCTATTGGATCACTGGTCAAAAATTGTAATTAGCGTTTAATGCTCTATTCGCGAATATTGATTAAACGTCGGTTTTTATTAGAGTCTTTCAGCGTGATCGGTGTATTAAGATGCAATTCGCTTTATTGAAATATCGCCGGGCGATTTCGAATAGCTTCTATTTCACAGTTTATTTGTCAGTGCGACGATAAAATAATTCGTAGTAATTTTCTTGTTAGTAAAAGTATGTATAGTGTTATTCGATAGAAATTCGGGGATTGATCAATTGACCGAACGTAAGGAAACCATATGGAATTAGACTTCTCGCTGATGTAAGAGCATTAGAGTCAGATATAATTGTCGCAGTGAATCTCGATTAACAACTAGGCATTGGGATCAGATGGTTTAGGGTGCTGAATCTAGAAACCAATCGAACGGATCAAAGCAGCCGACGCTCTCGAGTGTTTACTACCTAAATTACGTCCGACAGTATTAAGTACTGTGTTCGACAATGTGTGCACGGTGTCTAGATTCCCTCGAACCACGTGAGCGCTGCCCTCTCGACGCACGTGCTCTCGACACTCACCCTACGGATTCATTCATCTATTTCAATGGCAACTGGAAAGTAATTTCACTTCGTAGAGAAATTTTTTCCCCGTCTAAGTAAATTCCATTTTCGATTATTCATATCCTATCAATTACTTATCGTTAATTACATGTTTTACTGAAATTATCAAAGCTTAAATCGGATGAATATGTATACGGGTTCAAAGTGGGTTGATAAAGTTGCTTTTAATTGTGGCATCCTGTACTTTTATTTGCACAACATCGAATGTTTGCGATATCAAAATATTCTAGAAATAATACTGATTTTGACTGAATGTTTGCTACTTTAGATTTCCTCTGTACTTTCGATAATATGGTATCTATAATTCGTATTTTCAATAACTTTATGAAGTAATCGAGGATTTATTCAGAAGAATGCAGAATATGGGGGATAATTCATACAGGTGAAATAACCGTAAACCCTTTCTGATTTTCGATTAATTTTTATTTTCCTATATCGCGAAATATTAATTGATCTTTTGAACAAAGATTCTTAGCTAAGGATATAACTGTCGCGCCAAGTGATCGTTGCATCTTTCACCGGAATCTCCATTCTTCGGCTAGTACTCGATTTACGGCAGGATAGAATTTCAGCTCTGAAGGGTCGTTTTGTCCGGCGAAGTTCACCGGCAGCGCGTGAATTTAAATTAATTCTCCGAATTCGGCTTTGTTGCCGGCCGAACAAGCCTCGTCATGTTTATATAAAGGGGGTCATCAACGGTTAGTCGGTGTTGCTAATATAAATTCTAGTTCGCCAGGAGAGCTGCTTGCGCGCGCCCACCTTCCAGCACCACTTGAAACTGGCGAGCGTCGGAATCTCGTGGTTTAAACATTATCTCGGGGTTAGCCTCTTTTCTCCGCATCGCTAAAATTCCAGTTGCCCCACGTTACTCGAAAAATCCAAACGTGTGCAGTATGTATGTAGCTGACCCTCTCTTGTACGTACCTCGGGACACGTGGAATTGCTGTTAGTATTTGCGGTCTGCTTAACGGTATCCTATGTTCTACCGCTGCTTCACGTTTACAAGAACAGATTCCCGTGCGGGCACGTGTGAAAATAAAGAATCATTGCTACGCCCAGTGTGCACTCATACATACACATATGTGCCACTGAGTGAATCACTTAAGCTAATCTAATCCCAAATTCTCCGCCAAATTCCGCGAAGATTTCTTCGAAAGCTTTTTACAAGACTTTTTTCCACTTTTCAGTCGTCTGAATTGAAAGGAGAATTTTAAGGAGTTTTATCGAGAGGAATTATGAATCTGATTATTTTCATTTGTTTTATGGGGAAAGAATGATACGTAAGTACATAGTATGTAGCGTGTTAATGGGTTTAAATCACTCTCGTTAGAAGTTAGGCAGGAGAACAGCAGTCGCAAGAATTCTCAATACGCCTTTTATGAAATATACACGTCTGCGAAGGGGACACCCGGCGGCGGAGTTTCATTTGAAATGCAAATTCTAGTACTCAGTAAATTACGGCGCGGACCGCAGGGTAAAATGTAGCTTATCCGGATCTTTGATAGCCTCGTAGCTTTTACACCGCTCGAATTACACGGCCGCTCGCGAGAAACAAAGTAGCTTCTGCGTTATTACTCGCGTCGATCTTGCTTAAGGCGAAGGATTCCTGCTCGACCATTAAGCGCAACGAAACATTTTTTTTATTTTTACTCCCGTCATCGCGATAAGGGAAACCTCTTCTTTTTGCATCATGCTCTTAATCTATTGCTATCCATTGCCACTTTTTCCAACTTCTGCCAGCCCCTTTTTCTCTAATTAACCGAACTCGTAACGCGCCCACCGACTTGCAATTAGCATCACGCAGTACAACTCTGTCAGAGTAATGCTTCGAGTTACAACTGTTACGAGCATTAGTTCAACATAATAGCAGGGCAACATTGCGGCTGGAATTCTGTAGATGTAACTGTAGTATTAGATGCAACCGATTAATAAAGCGGACGTTTCAAGAATAAGAATTTATTTGTTAGAATTAAATTAATTCGTGGTCGAAATATCTAGTTGTAAAAATCAGTTGATAAAATAACTAATTTTAGCGCGAAGAAAAAGGAGGTATACATCTCGGTGTATATCTCGGAAGAAGTCGGTCAAAGAAAACTACCGGCGTAAGTCACGCGGTGGACCAAAAATGGTATCGCTAATAAAGTCGCGTGTTCGAGGATTTGAAATGTCTGTTCTCCTGATATGTACTTCGATTTTGCTGCCAGTACGGGACAAGTCAAGCGAGTAGGTTTCGCGTAAATTATTCGGAAGGAGAAGAGAATGATCGTCGAATTTCGGTTTCGCCATTTGCCTCCTTCTCTGCGAATCGTAGGCTGAAAAATGTTTATATAGATAGGCGACATTACTCAGGGCGTTCGCGTATCGGTGCATAAAATATCGCGCGGCGAGGGGAGATTTATTGGGGGAAGGGCAAACCTGGTATGTATCGTCCGAGCGATCCCAGGATTCCCAACCGACTGTGTATTGCTCGGGATTTATACTTTAATATTCGGATGATCTCTAAGCGCCAGCATGCCATTTATTCACCCAGTGTCGCCTTCGCCGCAAAACGAACACTCTGATATTACGTTTACATGCAGTCCACTTATGCGAACAAGATTCATCGTACTACTCGATTAAGTGAATTCTACCTCAGCTCTTATTACGATAATTATTTGGAAGAGGAAAAGTGACTAATACCAGTAAAGATGAATTTTATTAGAAATAATGTATTATTGATAAAATATGAAACAAGACTGGTATAATTAATGAATATTAGAGTATTAAATAATGAACCATTATACGAACGCGTTTGTACCTCTTCCGGTGGGCATAAACGTTTCATCCTAAGTGCCCTGGATCGAGTGGGTCGAAGAGGTCACACCATCGAGGTTTCATGGATCGTGAGTAGTTTCTCTTGGTACGGGGCTCGTAATTAAGCAGTACCGTGGTATGTACTGTACGTGCAACACGCGAGCGAGTTTAGTGCCGCCGTTAATAGCGAAGGCTCTTTGCGAAATGAAGCCGTAACGAATAGACGTCCTGCAACATGTTGGACTGGAAGTATGGCTCGGCTTACCGGTACTTGCCTGAAGTACACACCTCTTTTTCCGTTCAGTGCAATTCGCTCCCGTTTTCTTTCTTTCTTTCTTTCTTCTTGCTCTTCATCTTCTTCTTCTTCTTCTTCTTCTTCTTCTTCTTCTTCTTCTTCTTCTTCTTCCCGGGGTCAGTTCTTACCATTAGTGCACATTACAACGAGCATTCTTTCCCGCGCGTGATCCCCGACTTCTGCTACTTTGGAAAGACAGTCGCATAATTAGGGAGGAAAACGTTTGCTATGGAGACCAAGTGATTAATGTCAGGGATGATAGAAGAATAGTTCAAATCCATGTGATAGGATAAAATAATAATATCTAAGATAATCACAATAATAATTAACGTTACCAACCTTTTTGTAAACAGTTCTAATCTCTTCTTATTGATTATCTTGGTTGAATAATGGTGATGAGAAAATCGGGCGAGACAATTGTAGTGTTCCCCGAAATACTCTGGCGAAACTATTACGACACGAGTTATATGTATGTACCGCCAATATATGAGCGGGGCCGGCGAAAATTGCATCAGTGACGTAACGCAAAACTTCATCGAACTGCTTCTGGCATATTGAGAGCCCCACTCACGCTCTCTCTCTCTCTCTCTCATACACACACACACACACACGCACACTGACTAGTATCCCTCGAATTCACCTGCTAAATATTCGCTTCCTGGCCCACTTGTGCCGAACTCTCGCGACGAGAATCGAGCAGCTAACAGCGGAGAACAAGCCGCGCGAGTTCGCTACCGCGAATATTACTCGTTCCACGTGAATATTTGCCACTTAGGGTAACGCGACAAGGTACTCAGGTTGGAAAGGCGAAACGAATTCGCGATGGTATTGCGATTCCAAGGAAACAAAAGCCACGGACGGATGGCCGACGAGGAGTCGGAGAATTCCGACAGGAAGGTGGCCAAAAGCGGGGAGTAGTATTCGTCGAAGCGTATTGTGCGCATTCCGACATGTATGGCAAACCGGAAGTATTCGCAGTCGCGCACGTATAATATATCTTCGGGCGTGTGACGGACTCCGGGCGTTCAAACATGCCCGTAGCGGCCCTTGCGAAACGCTATATACGTACATACTCTTCAAAAGCTCGACTTCCACTGCGTCCACTCTTCGTTATTATGACTGCACGCTACACACACGCGGTCTACGGGACTTACCACTGGAAATTAGGACAACGCTTCGCGCCGTGTTTACCATATGTTTCCACACTCATTCTCTTAAACGAGACTTCGCTCCGCGGAACTAGCACTGTAAAAGGATACTTTTTCACCGGCGGATAGTCGCTCTCCTTTTTTTGTTTCTCCTCCCGTGTTTTTTCGCTCTCTTCTCCTCCTCGCTATCATGGCAGAGCGTGTAAAAA